>JBBGBA010000242.1:0-103907 GCA_038088335.1 Mesorhabditis sp. LJ9110 | reverse complement strand
CAATGCATCTTGACACCATTTGGCTAGGTTAAGGTAAGAATATTTCTATCATCACCATGTTTCAACTTAAAATATGTTATTAATGTCTTTGTCACAGCTATTGAGCAATAGATTTTGAATGGACTCTTTGTATGTTTTTAAAGCTCTACCGGATCGAATTTTTAACGTAGACCCTTTTCAATACAGAAATTTTGAAAAATCTAAGACAATAAGCTTTCCCACCGATACCCCCACCCCCGTTAACGAACCAGAACCGCAATTATATACATTTTTAAAGGATCACGAGACGAAACAGGTTACGACTATATCGGAAGGCAAGATTAGAAATAAATATATTTTTTGGAAATTCAGAAAATCTATTTTCTTTTCCTGAATTTCAAATAAAAATATTTCTAATCTTGCCTTTTGACACAGTCATACCCGTTTGATCTCCACTTCCTTAAAAAAAATACATATAAACCAGGGTTGAAAAGCCGCTTCGCGACTTTTCAACCCTGGCCCCGTCTGATCCGATGATATTCTGCACTTTGCATACTTGTTCACGAATCCCCATGCCGAAAAATGAAAAATATCCCCTTCTGACCCTTTATATAGGCTTTCGCCACTTCCGGTGCATGCTAATTGTTTCCTAACAAAGAGGGAGACCCGGATTTTCATAAAAACTTAATTTTAATGTCGAAAATAGCACTTTTTGTAAAATCTGATATGTGTGCAGTCGTGTCATGACCATTACGCACCTTTTGGCGTATCAAACATGCCCGTAACTTCCTCCCCTATCGAGATACGACTGGAACATAATGACGGAAGTTGCATGCAAAGTGGCACACACACACACACAAACACTATTTTTTTATATATAGTAGGATGCGATAAAAAAAGACGGTCACTGTCGGAAAAAGCCCAAAACAGTAACTGGAATATTTTGGAACATCAATTTCAACAAAAAATTGTGGTTTTTTGGAATATTCCGGTATTTAATAAAACCTTTAATAAAACGTACGACAATCCTGGTGGAGAATACGAGCAATTGTCCGTCCTTGAACCACAGAATCGGCACCTGACCATCGGCGTGGCATGCGAGTAGCACCTGGAAAATCAGCATTATTAAACCATTCCTGAAAAACAAATCAGCGTCCATCACACCGTTTTTTTTATGCAGTTTTCGTTGCGAGTTTTTTTGTGAATTTATGTAGCAATTAAAAGATATTTTTTACAGGTTGGTCCGGATTTTCTTGCACCTGGACGGATGTTTTAATATTACAGAATAAGTTCTACGTTTTTTACATAGGGCTGAAACATCATAATTCCAAAATATCTGATTTTTTTTCAGTAATCAAAGCGCCATAAATCACGACAAAGAAACAAATATTGTTTCACTGCTGGCAAAGACATGGCACCATTCTCGAGCGTTAATTTTGATTCCAGTGTTGCCACAATTCAGTCAAAATTCCCTAGCTTCCAGAAATTTTTGAAAATACCGCAAATTTAAAAAAAGAAACATGCTTCACCGACTTTCAAGTGAAGGAAGGATGAATTTCGTTTAGTTTCTTCATCTTGCATCATGAAGGCAATTGTGATTACCAAATCGAATTTAGGTCAATTCACATTACTAAAATTAAAATTAAATTAAAGCTTCCAAAAAATGGTTATAATTCTTCGCAAACATTGGTGGCGCACGTTGTATTTATTGTTTTGTTATCGACAGGAAGCGAAAAAATTATAAATGTTAATACAGCTTTTCAAGAAATTCTAGATTTCATCTAATTTCCTAGTTCCAAAAACAAACTTTGCGTAACTAACTGTCCAAAACGATTTTGTGTGATTGGTTATGATGCAAAAGCGAAACATTAAAGTTTCCAGTTTTCAAGTAAGTTCTTATATTTTTAGTTTTGTTTATTTTTTAAATTAAGTAATCTCTGGCAGCCGACTAGCTCTTTAAAAATATGGACGATGTGTAACCGTCGATGATAAATATTCAAATTAATTGCTTTACTAAAACAGAGTGGTCAAAACAAAGACGAAGGAGCGAAATATTTTTCTGTCAAAGTTCTTCGAAAATCAGGGTTTCGTAGAAATGCTTCGCGTTTCTTCTTTTCACTGACTCTCTCTCGCTCTCTCTCTCTCTCTCTCTCTCCTATCTCTCGTTCCCAAAGTTCTCGGCTAACCTCCTCGCCAATATGGAATGGCCCTGGCCGTTGGGTCGACAGAGAAATCCGGCGTTCCTCCCTCAGATTTTCCGGCTTCCCGCAAGCGTGCTCGCAGTCCAGCAACGAGTGGAAGCTGTAAAGTAATATCTTATTTTAGGTAGTATAACCCACGGTTTTACTATTGCCAAGCGCAACAACTTCCCAAATTTTTAATGACATACAAAAATATCGTCTTTTCACCCAAATTTCGAATTTTTAACCTTTTTAGAGTTTTTAGATAGTTTACATTTTCAATAAGGCGAAATCTTAGTATAAATGCTATTAAAACAATTAATATTAGTTAATCGGCGTTTTTGAGTAAATGTTTTGCTCGGAAAAGGCAATGATGACTCTGAAAAGTTTGCTGATACGCAGTAGGCAAAGGTATGAAACTAATTTTTTTTGTAGGAAAGCCTCACCTCCATTACACGCTTTTTCTACGAGTTACGAGTATTTTCCAGCGTTAAGTTACCACATGCAAAGATGCCATATCAAAAAAAACGACGATAAACCCATAGCTTAACTGCTGCGCCCAAAAAATTTCCGTCTTTGAACATAGTCAAAACATATTTTTTTGAACTGAAGACGCCGTAAGTTTGGTGTTTTTGGATTCATTTCCTTGGGATTTCCTTGGGGCTTCAACTATACATTAAATTTCTTACTTATTCCGATTGCCCTCACATCCACCGTAGACGAACGGACGGCATCTGCCGGAATTCTTGTCGAAGAAGAAGCGGGGCTCCTCCCCAGGGCATGGTCCTCTCTCCCAGGTGAGTGCGCAAACGTCTGAAAAACCAGAGCATTTTGTTAAGGAAAAATGTTTCGCTCTAAAGAGTCTATGCGTTACGAGTCGAATTTTTAGTGTGTAGTGTGATGCTGTCCTAAAAATTCCGGAATTCACCCGGAATATCCCTTTTTTGAAAATATTTTAAGTATTGCATTTTCCAAATTGGGCCCGACGTCAGAAGAGGATTTTATGAAACATCATTTTTCAGCCAGATTTTCCTTTTTTTACTTTGGGTTTTAACAGATCTCAAGGACAGGCTGGCCCTAATAATTACGGAAACTCACGGTCTTTACGGGAAATTAAATTTATGGTTTTGTAAACGTGGGAGTTTTAAAAATTGAGTAAGCTAATTAATGATTTTTTGACGGAAACATTTTATTTTTGCCTCACCGTCCGCACAAGAGTAATCTCATTACAGTAAGTGTTGTCTGTTACTTTAAAATTTTCCATACCCTTAAAAATTACCTATTTTCCATCCCCTTCCAATTAAATATTAAATTAAATATATGATTTCAAATTAAGGATAAAATAAAATATATAAAAATGCACCGTACCATTTGGCTCAATAAGCGTAAGCGCCTGCATCTTTGGCGCACATTTACCCTCGCACTGCTCGCGCGTGTCGAAGCGATTGCCGTTGCCGCGGCATCCACCGTATGTAAATTGACGGCAGCCGGAGATCTGAAAATCGATATGTTTCACGGACACTGTTGGTGGAATGCCAGTCACAGATCCTTATTGGTATATGAAACATTTTTTACGAATCTTCCGGTTGCCTTTAGGTGTCAAACGTAATTTTTCTCCCGTACTGCCAATTTTCATAGGAAAATCAAGTGGGTTTCATAATCAACGTGAATAGCGCGATTTTAACTGAGGGCTACTCTTGAGTAATTGAACCACGGGGACCGCACAAAACACCACTTTTAGGCGAAACATTTTTTGTCCGAACTGATTTTTCATACGGTTATCGCCATAAAGATGTCGTAATCGTGTCCCTTAATGAATAAAAGCGTATTTATCCATGAATATAATTTAATGATTTGTTTAGAATTTAATAAAATGTTTATTTTTAACAGACCTTTTGGAGGCTAGTTCGGATTGAAAAAGAATGTTATCCAAAAATACAGTAAGGAAAGATTAGTTTTCGTTGTTATTACACGGTTGTGAAAAATGATGATGGAAAGATGGAAAAATGGGGAAAAATAAAAAAGGTTTGATTAAGAATTCATGAGTGAAAGATAAATTAGGTTTCATGAATTCCAATGACCATCTGAAACACAATTTTTGAGACATTTCACCGGAAACAATTTTTCTTCAGTTTTTCTGGATCTAAATGCCAGCCGGACTGCTTCCGAAGCCAGTTCCGTTTCCGGAGGCTGACAATAGAAGCAAATCAGCATTTTTCCAATGAAATTCGCATGTTTCATATGTTCTCAACATCGCCGGTTTTGTTTCAAAATAAGTCCGGGCAGAGAACCAACTTCTTTATCGTAGTACCACTGGGTGACAGCATCCGAGCACGGCCCCGATTCGCGTCCCATTTTGCATACATCTTCTTCACTCGCCCATGCTTGTTCGGCTCGACACAGCGCTTCGCACTCTTCGCGCGATGAAAAGCTGAAATAAGACCGTCGATCAGGAACAGAATGATTTTCGCGAGTTTTAATGACCTCGTATCGTCGACGAAACATTGAATTTTTCGTCAAAAAGTATCGTTTTAGGATCCACTTTTTAGGATTAGAATTAGCATCCACGCGCCCCGAATCCGTTTTTTGTAGCATTCATTTACAAAACAAGGTTAGTCGTTGTGTTAGAAAATATCTTTTTTTTTAAAACTAACTTCTACGACTATTCTGCAGGTTTTTTTTTTGATATATATACCACACCGTAATTCGACTCACTCATTGAATTCCATTTTCACACCGACATATCTTCAAACACTGGGTTTTTTAGCGTAAAGCGGCCTTTCTTGCCATTTCTTAGCCTCTACACATTTTATTAATTTATAGCTTTAATTCGATCGATACAAACAGTTAATTTTTAAAATTTATAAATTTTTGTAAATTTTTTTTGCCGTTTATCACTCCTTTGTAATTAGTAGGTAGCCGCGGCTGGTCCCTTATTTTTTTGATTGAAACATATTATTTATAAAACGGAACTAGATGTTTTTTAGACAAAAGCGTTTAATATTAACTGCAACTACTTATAGTTCGCACCTTCTTTTCGTATCAAGTTACCACCGAACACCGATTGCGTTGTTTCGGTCTGTTTCTACACCGACCTCCCCCGAAACACCTTTACGTTAAACGGCGGAGTCCGCTGTAGGCTTTTTCAACGCAACGCGAAATTGAAGCGCCTTGTAAAGTAAAAGTGTTGTAAGATACTCTGACACGTTTCGTAACGAAAAAGTGTAATTTTTAGCCTCCATGGCTTTTTGTGATTAACATGTAGGCGCACACGATTACTTCTTTTTTCGTTGATACATATCATTCACAAAATAGACCTAGACATTTACTAACTGTTATTACAATAGATATCAAAACCAATCATATTCTGCCCGTTTTTCAAAACAATCCAACAGCTCTTCGGCCATTTCAAACCGTTTTTACCCCGAACCCCGAAACACTGTAAAAGTTCCGTAAAAATTAGTGCTGGAAATTAAGATGTTTCGCAGCCAATATCTATATCAAAGATCCCTTATAATTTAAATATGCTAAAGAGCACCACGACCAAATTCGTGCTTCCAAATTCTTTTGAAGGTAATATTTAAAAATACTAAAAACTATTAAAAATATCTAATCTTAATGCATTTTCAAGAAACCAATTTTGAGCGGTCCGCAATTTTAGCTCCAGACTGTACGGCTATAATTATCGAGATTGGTAGTGTTACCAACGGCATCAAGCCTAAATATTTGCAAACACATTTTCTAAAACAATTTTGGATTGTGGATTTTTGTTTTTAATCCCAAACTTAGTTAAATTAAACCTATTTAACAAGGATTAATATGAAAAATCCTTAATTCAGCTTTTCCTATTTAATAACTGTTAATAGACCATTGAACCCCAATTTTACTGGAATCTGCTGCATAAAAGTTTCATATTTACAAAACATTATTTTCTAAAACAGGAGTTTAATCTACAGAGCTACTTAAATTGAAGCTATTTTAAAAAGGCCAAATCCCTCCCATTTTTCTACGTATCCAAAAAGGGTTTCATGTATTTTTCCAAAGTAAATTTTTTTTGAAAGAGGTTCATGCATCGACGCTAAATTCCGTTCATTAAATTACTTTTATTTCTATTTTTCGTTTCCACATATTTTAGTTTAATTTAAGCAATCTTAAACAAGGATTTCTATCAAAAAAATTTTGTGGTATACTTTATCAATCAATATCTTAAAAAAGCTGTGGCCTACCGATTCAAATTTCCCCCACATCCGGTCCACATGAACAATTTGCACTCCCCGGTTTTCGCGTCGAAATTCCACTTCGACACGGCCAGCTCGCAACTTCCAACCGAAGCCGGAAGCGCGCAAACCTTCTCTTCGCGCGCGGGGCCGCAGGCGCGCAGGCAGGATTCCTGAAAATGGCATATCGGAGGTCGATTAAACGGAAAGGCAAAAATTTAGAATTGCACCTAGGCGAAACATTCAATTTCGAAAAGTCAAACCCCGTTTTTTTCCGATTTGATAATTTTCTAGAACATGTAGAAAATGATGAAACCGTGACAAATGAATTGCCCCCCAAATTTGGATTCTTTCCTATTATCGGGGGGAGGGGACCGGCTTTTTGCAAGTCTAGAAATGCTTAGTATTGCAATAGCCAGTGTTTTATTAGAATTTTTAGTCAAACAGAACTATATTTCAACTAGAAAACTATCAAATACAAAAACATATTTTCGATTCGAAATTTAGGCCCAAAAACCGCCGTTTTTTGGGCGAAAACCCGATATTCTTGGTGTTTTTACATAAAATTTGCGGCGTTTTACGTTTAGGTTAGTAAAAACTTGTGCTGTTTGCATTGGAGAATTCGGCTCTACGAAAAAAAGCTGATCCTAAGAAGCTTAAAAACAAAATTTATGCTTTGATTGATGGATCCATGAAACCATAAAAAAAGAAAAATATATAGATGTTGTCATTTTCGAAAAATTCTGTCTTACCTCGGACTCGAAATGATTAGCATTCGCATCACATCCTGTGTACATAAAGCTCAAGCAGCTCGCCGTTTCAGCATTATACCTAAAAATTAAAATTTCCTTAGAGCGTATGAACCAATAAAATCAATGAAACATGATTTGAATCGGTGAAATTCGGTGTGTTTCGTCGGAAAATCATATATTTCCAGTTTTTTTCCATAATAATGTTGGCTAACGTTAATAGTCGCAAAAAAAAGTATGTAAAAATATATTAATCATAATGGCAGTAAAGACAAAGCTTTACGCTTGTGAAAGGAAGCTTTACAAAATGTGTTTCATAAAAACCTTTTTGCCCAAGCGAGCTGGGTCAGCTTAATGTTGTGATTTACTTTTCGACACTACCTTTGCCCCTATTTTTCAGGTAGATCATTCCTAAATGACCTCTGCTAGCTTTTTTTGAAGCTGGTTCGCCCCTGCAAAACGCCGATTGCTAGTCAACTTTGTGGAATTGAAGACAATGAAAACAATTGAATAACGAAATAGTCCTCGAATTCAACAGGCATGAATTCGCAACATAAATTTGAAAATCTAGATTTTGAATTGATTCTAGAAACCTAGAATTTGATCATTTATTTTTTCGAGTGAAGCTAGTAAGGAATTATGCAAGCAAATATGCATAAACTTAAGCAATTAAGTAAAACCCATAAAATATTTACCGCCACTTTAACTCGCTGCCAAAGCACGATCCCTTCTGTTCGGGCAGAAGACACAAATCGGGCAAAGCACCGACCGGGACAACCGTGGCCACATCCTGAAATTAGTATGTTTCAGAAAAAAACCGTTTTGGGAATGCGAGAACAGTTAGACAAATTGAAACCCCGTAGTGCAGACCACATCACTAATAGCCGAAACATTTTTTGGGCGTCAAAAAATCAAGTTTTGCTTTATTCCGTTGTATATTGCGTTTTCAAAGAGCTTTTCATAAACCTGCTTTTTTAAAACACGCTTTTGCTATTTTGTAACGAAGTGTTTCGGAATATCGTAATTAAAGAGGGGGAAAAATAGATATTATTTGTAGACATTAGTAAAGTAAAACCAAAAATAATTCGATTTTGTGCGCCTAATGTTTCCATATATTTTGAAAAATACGATGCTACTTTCGAGACAGGGCGTAGAATTAAAGCCGCTACGTACGGTGGATACTTTGATTGTTTTGACTGACTGAGGCGTCTAAGTGGATACACTTTTTTTGACGTCAAAAGAGAGCAGTTTGGGTTTTTCGGTGCTGATTTAAATTTATTAAATAAGTTTGTAGAGATACTAAATTAGATATAAAATTTAACTACAGGAGGCAGTTATTTCAGGATAAAGTTTTGAAACTATTGGGTATTTCAAACCCCACCAAGCCAATACCATTGATGAAACCTGCTTTTTCAAAGTTTTCTTTTAAAAATGACGACTTCCGAGAACAAGCATATAATTAATGCTGCACTTTTTTATATTAAAAAATCATATGTGTGCCAAGGACTCTTGCAGAAGTGGAAGCCGAGGTAGGATTAGTTATTTTAACCAAATAACGGACAGAAATTCACACTACACTGCGGTGTTTGAAATACCAGGAAGTCAGCACTCTTGATGAAACTTGGCTTTGCAAAGTTTTTTCAAAAAATACGATCTTATTCTGGGATTGAGTCCTTGTGCAAATCTCGAGAGATATGAATTCTCCAATCCAAAGATACTTTTGAAAAATCGTTGCTGTGAATGTTCTACTTTTGTTTTATTGTACATCGTGGTGACAACGAAAAGCCCGATTCGCACCTGTACATCTACCGTTCCATTGGATCCGCGAAATCGTGACTCCTCCGTATCGTCCGTATCGTCGCGTAGTCGTCTCGGTTGATCTCCTTGCATTCGCTCTTCATCAGCTTCGAGCTGTTCAGCATTTCCGATCTCATCGACAGAGGATTCAGCCCGCATCGTCAGCGCCTGAATTCTGTCCTTTTTCTGGCAAATTATGTATTTGCAGTGTTCCAGCGATGAATGGATTTTTCAAACAGCTATGGCGCACATAATGGCGTGAAACATCCTATTTTTCTCGGAAACACCGAGAAACTCCAACAAAAAAATTATGGTGGCAACTGGATAAAAAAATTTATTTTTTACATCTATCTTTATTCTGAAAAACAAGATTAATTCAGTAAACTGCGAAATACCGATGAATTTTTGGGACATACCGCTTTCATGTTATCACAGAGTTTGGAAATTACCGTAAAAGTGTTTCAAGTGAAGTGTTTGAAGAATATTTTATGGATAATTGGGATGGGATGTGAAAGTGAAATAGACGTGTTTCAAAAGAATAATTTATGGATAAATGTCGATGGACGCGCAATAAAAGTCGAATGAGTGGAAACGCGAAAGTTTAGATAAGAAGTAAAATGACATGGCTGTCCGCACGAGTTTACCGAGTTTTGGCCGACGTCGGGTGTTTTCTTAAGATCGTGATTACTGTATTTTTCGTAATTGCTAGATTTATTTTTATCATATTTTAACGCCAGATTTCCACTATTTTCGACACTTAGAACTTCTTCTCTTTCTTATTTTCCAACTCCCCCCCCCCCTACTTGAAATCTGAACACACCTGATGCTGCACTGGAGCGCATTCATTCTGGCACTGATCGTGAGTGACAAAGCGATTCTCATTTCCGCCACAACCACCGTAGAAGAATTGTAGGCATCGCTGCGTGGCCGCATCGAAATACCACATCGTCTCGGCTTCCCTGAAATTTAGAACTCAATAAAACCTGATCAATAAAGAAATGTTCCACTGGCAGCTTAATGTTCCGACCGAAAATTTTGCCTTATATAGATAAGATGAAACATAGCATTTTCTAAGCATTTTATCGGGATTCGAAAATCCATGGCGTTGGCTGGGAAAAATTTTTTTTCACAAAATGTAAACCGTTTTCCCAGCATTTGACACCGGTTTTAGATATAAAAATTCATAAATAAAGCTAAAATTTTCAAATAAAAATAATTTTTTTGTAAGTTTTTAGCAATCAAAAACAACAAAAAAACGTTATAGAAATACACGATTTATTTTTTAACAAGTAGGTATAGAAGGAGAAGTGAAAATTAGTGTCCCTCTGCTAACCCCCCCCCTCCCCCACTAACCGCACAGTACCAAATCCTTGATATTTAAAGGAGCGAGCAAGCTTCAATATATAGATCCCCCGCTTGAACATCCCTTTATTGAGAACGGGCAGAGATTGTTTGTGAAAAGCTGGAGCAACTTTAAGCTGTAAAACTATGTTTTAAAAAAAAGAGGTAAAAAGAGGTAGCCGCTCTTTTCGCCTTCGAAATTCCAGTTTGATCCTTTTTTACCTGACCATACTGCAATATATTTAGTTTATAACGGAAATTATCATGCTAATTTTTACCTGCACTTTTGCCCGGCTTGCGGTGCCAAATGACACTTTTGTGGCTGCAGATTATCGGCTTGTTGAGGTGGGGCGAGTCGTAGGAACTGAATAATTTTATAATTTAATTCATTAATATCGACTATGTGAGAAATTTCACTAAAGATATTTTTTGCTGGTTGTTAACGTTTTGGGAAAATGCGCTTCAAACTACAATTCTGGTTCGTTTCATTAACAGACCGCAGAATTTCCGGGTTGCTATTATGTGTTCAACATACTTTTTTTGAAAATCCGATTGACTGATCTAATGATTTTATAGCTTCTGATACCAGCTTGATGAAAATTATAGATATGCCATTGTCTCAATTGCAAATATAGCAAAGCTTAATTTTGTTCATTTTCAAATTAAAACAACTCGTTTTTAAGATATCGATCCTTAACTCGACGCATTAATGAACTCGAGAATGGTACGGGCTCCATTTTTTTGCTAAAACATATTTTCTTGAGAGTGTGGGAGACTGATTTGGTAATTTTCATGAAACGAACCGTATATAACATTTTTATATTGTTTTAAAAATCGACAAACAACGTAACGCGGTTAAGTCATTTTGTTGCTTGTAGCCCAGAGAATTGATCTCAATCATCTTCACACATTAATTGATTCGGGAGCCACCTGCATTCCATTTTTTGTTAAGCGGCTTTTTGAAAATGAAACTGTTAATTGACATAAAAGCTTCAGATCAAAAACAATCGGCAGGTGAAAATAATGGCAAATCTGTAAATTTAATAGAATATCGTTTCTACCACCGCCCGCCATATGTTTGTTATTTTTATTTACCACAATTTGGTTTCATTAAATCCTTAAACTTATGAATATTTTGACTTACCTGTGGGTGCTCGGTTTTGACAGGCATAAAGGCAGCCATTCCGTGGTGGCGGCGCGGCGCGGCGGGGGCTGGCGCATCTGAAACAAAAAAAAACTGAAATTACGGCCATGGCACAAATAAACCAAAAAAAATCGTTATTTTCAAGGCACGCGTGTGTCTCCAATTACAGTATGCTAAAAAGCTTACAACCCACATGTGAGAAGAAACATCTTTAAATTGCACCTTTTAAACCATGACACTTTTGTCAGGTTTTTAATCACGGCCATTAGCAGAGTAAAGAATATTTGATCTGGTCGTTCTTTTTTGGCGGTAATATTGGTAGAATTCCAGCCAAAAATCCCTAGAGCGAAAATCCCGAATGGCCAAAATTTTTTTCTCTATTCTCGACGCTAGTTTCGGGTCTTTCTTTCCAGTTGCCGGAATTTTGGCGTTCTCCAATTTTGCTACAACAAAATTTCCATTTTTTCAAAATATGTCAAAATTGCTAGTTTCTTGATTTAAATAAAATTTATTAATAATTATAGTTCTAAGCGCGTTCACTACCTGTAATTAAACTCTTAAGAATGAAATCAACGCGGGAAAACGTTATTACCCCTCCGGTTAAAGTAAAGAGTTTCGTCCCTTTTACTAGCCAAGATTATCAGGTACCTCGGCACTGTATTTGAAGAATTTTAGGTTCGAACCAGCTGCTATGTGATTAAAAACATAAAAAGCTATCCAAGCACGCAGAAATTAGAATCACATTAAATTAAACCAAGCACGAAAGTTGGGGTTAAATAAACAAAAATGTAAAAAGCATGCAAAAATAAAAATATTAGAAAGACAACCGTACGGGACTAATAAATTTCAAAGACGCAAAATTCGTGCCAATCAATAAGGAAAAATTCCGGGTAAAAACGTGATGTTTCAAAAACTCGCTAGAATTGAAAAAATTTAGATATCCGCGGCAACCTAATTGTCGATACCCACGAAGAAATGAACCACGCAACACAAAAATCACGATTAGGGATTGAACTCGTTAAAGGGACCGGCAAGGCAAAATCTTGGATGGGCGCTGCGTTTTCGGCTCAAAAAAATTCAAGATAATCAAAAAATCTGCGGCCTTGTCGATCCCTTTAAGACTCAAATAAAATTGAAAAATAAAAAAGCAGACAAAAAATAAATAATAAAAATAGATGGTTAAATGAACTAAAATGTCAGAAACATAAGACAAGCCACATAAATATTAGAAACACACCCAAACAGGGTTAATAATATAGGGGACACACAATATAAACAACAGTTTTATGGAGAAGTGGTTATCAAAAACTGAATGTTTCAAAATATTACAAAACTCGGAATTTTTTGTACGCATTAATCCAGACCGGCCGCCTGCTATAATAATTCGTAGATGAAAATCACTGAGAAGCGGGATAAATAATATTACGAGAACCTCGAAAGTTAAGGTTATCAGAGGAAAAATCCGAAAGAAAAACGAGGTTTCAAAACGTTTCAAAAACGGGTAAGAGTTTACTTTACCCCCACACAGCCGAAGGGTCTCAAAGTTTTCGGTATTTTCCCTTATTTTCCCTTACTTCCCCCAGCCGTAATGTCCAGGCTATAACTTTTGATTTTACATTATTGTAGGCTCAAATTAAAACGCTTAATATATTTTTCGACGCTCCATCGAATGGCGTTGCATAAATTCCGACAAAATAAGCGAAGATACCGACAACTTTGAGACCCTTCGGCTGTGGGGGGGTAAAGCAAAGTCTTACCGAAAAATCCGAGGAAAACATGTTTCAAAAATTTCGAAAACCAGCATAGCTTTTTAAGTTTTAATGTGCGTTAGTCCTCGAATAGACAAAATAAAACAACTTAATTAAAAGAAAATGGCACACAACAAACAAGCAAAATCGAGCGTAATAAGGTTAGGGGATACAAAAAGATACACACCTTGTTAAGAAAAATTCGGGTAAAAACTTCATGTTTCGAAAATTTCCAAAACTTTTTTTTCATTCTTATAATTACTTCTGAGGATTTGTGTTATAATTAGTAAACAAAAATGGCACACAACAATCACACAAGCAAACCAAAAGAAAATAAGTAATGTGGTATTCGGTGTATTTTCAGGGAACAAAAACCGCCGGGCTCGTAAAATTCGGAATTTATTACGCAAAATCGACTTAATTAGCATACGAAACGATTCGGGAAAAGAGGAACAACAAGGCGGAGAAAATCCGGAAAATCACAATTTCGTAGAAATCGGCAGTCCGCTGGAGTGGGAGGGGTGGCAGAGAGGGGCGAGGGATTTTAAAGGGGTTGGCAAGAGCGGGGTTTTACAATTTGAAAGAATTTTTGGGATTTTTTAGGGTGGGTACGGTAGCTTAAAAGTCAACTTTTTTATCTTTAACCTAGGATACCGCAGATTGAAAGCTTGTAAATTTGGATCACAAAGAATCTTTTCGAAACATCGATTTTGCAAGGAAAACAAATTGGTATAAACTTGAAAATTTAATTAATTTTTTGATCAATTGGAAAAGAAGTACGGCGTAATAATAATTCTCGAAAAAATTCTAGATCAAGGAAATTCCACGGAACATGATTTTTTGGTTGAAAAAATAGTCCTATTTGATTTGAGCTTGGTTGTTCTGGATAACCTTTTCAATCCAAACTACAGTACCCAACTCACAAAAATCCCATGAATTCCTCGAAATGCAGAAAAATTCAGAAAAAATTTTGGCGGCTTGAGAGGACTCGTAGGGACCAAAAAACTGATTTTAGCTTACGTTACTTTACGGCAGGGACGGTATGGATGTTTCGTTGCGGGGGCAGTAGTTATCGATTATTTCGGCAGCGAGGATCCTCGATTTGGGGGGCAACAAATAGGGCGGGGGGGCAACAGGAATTGAATAATGCAAAAATGGGCTAGCAAGTGAGGTGTGGCACTTCATAAAATAGAACATTATTTTGCGAGAAAAAGCGAGTTTCATTTTGAAATTAATAAATCGTATAGAAATTGAAGTTGTTTTTTACTTACGTCCACCGCAACGGGCCTGACATTCCTCCAGCTGCGCGAATCTGCAAAAATCATAATTTTAAGTGGAAATATTGCAAATTAGCAGAATTCGGCTATATTTTACTGGCGGAAAAAACAATGAATATTTTTATCTTACTTTTAATCAAGCATTATCCAACGCCTGCTGAGTTTCTTGAGTTTGTGCCATGAAACATTGATTTTTTCAAATTTGTAGCAAAATTTCATAAATCCTTCTTCAGATTTAATATAAGCAAAAATAACCCTTTTCTATGCCATAAAGCGTAATTAACTAAAATATGTTCCCAAACTTTATTTTTATTATTTTATTCTATTCTATACGGTATTTCGATGCATTAACTAAAGTAAGTCTTATTTTTGAACCATTTGATAACGCAATCAACCAAAATTTTTTTGTTTGAAATTTAATTAAATTTACGGTCCGGTCGGGGCATTAATATTTCACGGTGGCGCTAAATTTTTGGTTAAAATAAAGATCAATTTTTGATTCCAACGCAGGCTCTAGACGTATTGTCATAAAGCAAATTTTTGATTGTGGACTTTTTATGAAACATAGTTTTGAACGTTTTTTGATAGTCTGGTTTCTGGATTTGAATGGAAATTAGTTTTTTCTAAAGCTATTATGCCGACTGGAGTTTTTGAGGCATGTCAAAGTAAAAACATACAAGTATGAAAAAGACCTAGTTGGAGCCAATTTTTGGTTCACCGAAAAACTGGATAAAGCAAGAAATTCTCTGTGATTGAGTAGCTGTTTTAATTTTGTAGTAGTTTATTGTTTTTATAATGAAGATTCAAAGCAAATTCGGGTATTGAAGCACTGCCGAATTGGCGATGCAGAAAATTTTTAGTACAAGTCTTTTCCGAAACATATTTTTCAAACATGTTCCTGAAACGACTTTTTTCATTGGCAATATTCTTCTTGTGCTTGTGGCGAAATATGAGTGCGCAATTTCTCAAAATCTCTCACCGGTTGGTGTTTCCAAGACATCCACCGTAGACGAACTCCTCGCACTGGCGGGTGTGCGTGTTGAAGAAGAAGTTCTTCTGCTTGCCCGAGCACGGGCCCTGCACCTTCGGCAATTGGCATGGGTCTGAAAATACAAAAATAGCAAATGTTGTATAGATTCATTAAACTAAAAATGCCATTAATATAATATTAATACAATTCATATAGTATTAGAATACTACACACTATCCCTACTTACGGTTGAAAAGGGAATAAATTTGATCCATTTTTATTCCGATTAACATAACTTAAAATAAAGAAGATATATCCCTAAATTAAAAACAAATGAAGATTAAATGTAGATTAATTTAAAAATATTAACCCTAAGTCTTCCCTAAATCCTACTATATATAAAAAAATAGTGCCTGTGTGTGTGTGTGTGTGTGTGTGTGTGTGTGTGTGTGTGTGTGTGTGTGTGTGTGTGTGTGTGTGTGTGTGTGTGTGTGTGTGCCACTTTGCATGCAACTTCCGTCAGGTTGTTCCAGTCGTAACTCAAGAAGGAGAGTAATTAGGGGCATGTTTGATACGTCATTAGGAGCGTAATGGTTTGGAGATGACTGCACACATATCAGATCTATCAAAATCGCCTGTTTTCGACATTAAATTGTAGTATTTGTTGAAAAATCCGGGTGAAAAGTCGCGAAGCGGCTTTTCAACCCTGGTTTTTCTTAAAAAAATAATTGACCGGCTTTGCATTCCTAATTAATCGCTTTTACTCAATTTGTATGCAATACTAACGGAAACATTTAATTTCTGCATTGTTCAGTTTTGCAATTATAGATCAGAATGACTCTCCCCATTAATATTCCTTTTGCCGATTAAGAGAAATATGTAATATGTAGAAAGATATCGAAAATTGAATAGGGAAGTAATTTATATTAATACCATTTGTATATGTAGTTTGAAAATCATAATCCCTAGATCCTCCATTAATTTTTCTTGAAAATTTCTCCTTTTTAATTGAATTTTATGACCATTAATGTTGCTTAATATAATAATTAGCATCCGATATAATATTGGGTTTATAGCGCCCACGCTTCAATTTTCAAATGAAAACTCATTTTCAATGCCCATTAACCAAGCCCAAGAAAGCAAAAACGGCTAACAACTGCGAAACATTTAAAAAATATCTTCATTATTTGATTCGAAAAATGATACCTTGATGCTGTTCACAAGCGGCCTTGCACGTCTGCTCGGTGTCGAAGCGGTTGCCGGTTCCCTCGCAGCCACCGTAGTGGAATCTGGAAATTAAATTTTTATTTATTGTGATTGTTGCAAGAACTTTCCTGTTTTTAAAAGTTATTTTGATTGATAAGAAGCTGATATTTTACAAGAATTAACAAATGTAAAGATAAAATTAACTTACCGATTGCAGGTGCCATCGGCCTTGTTGTAGTACCACTTTGTCTGGAACTGGGTACACGGGCCGGTCTCCTTGTTCTCATCACAGAGCGAGTTCGCGCCGGGACCACCCCCTAAAATACCAGGGTTACGGCTGTTCACAAATTATACAAAATTATACAGCCCTTAAATATACGATAGCCAGCGTGCAAAATAGGAGGGAAGACATGCTTTTTTTTGAAGGGCATTCTCGCTTGCGCCAGAGGGAATGAAAGCGGGCACATGCCAGGAAATTTGCATATAAAATTTAACACTATTTAGCTTTATTTAAATGGTTTGATTAAAGTTTTTATCACAATTTTTGATTGTATGGCTGGCTTTGAAACCTAATTAATTCTTGATGATTTGATTAAAGGCTAAATTAATTGAAAACTTTAAAGCCGTTTTGTCAATTTTTGCTGAAACATCAAAATTTGCGATTAATAGTTTTCAAGAATTTTTAATTTGCATATTTATTGTGATATTAGGGTTTCGCTTTTCAAAAATTTTGCCCAAGAATTTAATGCTCTAGAGGTATCTAAAGTGGAGGAAAAAATTCTAATGCAAGGGAGGCTTTGCTGCTTGGTAAAACGGATTCCCAGTCACCTGATCGAAAATCGTCTGATCGAAAATCGTCTGATCGATAATAACTCAAAATTCTCTTCCGTCTATTGATTTTTTACCACAAAGCGCAACTATCCTCTGGCCTTGAAACATTAAAATTTTTGCCTTAGCTTGCAGAAATCGCTGATTTTTGCGATTCACGTATGATCACTACACCTCGCTTATGAAAAAGTAGCGAAGGCTACGAAAAATTAAAACTGGGTTTGGAATTAAAACTGAAGTAAAACCAAATTTAGGATAAATAAAATGGAATGTTTCGGTAAACCCGAAATCTACAACTTCTAGAGCATATTCATTCACTGCTCTTTTTTATCCTCAATTTTTACGTGACGTCGCGACATACGTGTTGCTTAAATGCCATTTTTTATCGAATTAACACCCGAGACGTGAAAAAATCAAATGTCCGCGGCAATTTAAAAACTGGAAGGAAATCTAGATATTCGATCAGAATTTTGGTTTTCCAGAAAATTTATGTTTTATTTCTTTACGATTGTGCCGTTAGCAACGGCCGGATAATTAATTGTTTCGCAAATTTGTGGCTTTGACTCAGAAAGTTAAAATTAATCTTGCGCCAATTTGTTCTGGTCTTTACGCGAAAAACACCGTTTTATTTTTTTCGTTTAGCCGAGGCGCCGTAAAAATAAAATTTTATAGCTAAACTAAGGGGGGAATCCAAAAATTCTATGTCGAGTTACAGAAGCCGTTGCATTGCGAACCCCAAAAATCCATGTTTCATGCCTTTCCCATTAGTGCAGACGACTAGAAAAAAACGATTAGTGGTAAATCTTCGCATGAAACTTTACAAACTTAAAGGGCACGTTCAGGGACGTTTTTTTGGAAAAAAAGCAAACATTTTCGCCGCGGCCGGGGGTCGAACCCGGGCCCCCCGCTCGGGAGGCGCGGATGTATACCAGTCAGCCACAGCTACAACGTGGCGAGGGGGTGAGGGGCGCCCCACGCCGCAAAGGAGGGGAATGGCCTTTCACAGCACGGGAAGGCCGTGCGCGCGGTCCCAACGTCCATAGGGTGTACACGTTGGGACGAGTACACGGCCCCTCCCTGAACGTGCGCTTTAAGATGAAAACTATGAAATGTTTTCTGCCCAGCCTTATTTAGTCAGATTGAATCAGTCAATCTTTATGTAAAATTCTTGATGTTTTATAAATTTACCATTAGCCGGGGCGACGTAGACCTCCTGGCCAGCCGCCGGGCGCCGCGAATCATCAGCGCGCGCAACGCAGAGCGCTTCGCACGACGCGCGGGAGTTGAAACGGTTGTTGTTGCCTCCGCAGCCCGAGTACGAGAACTGCTCGCAGGCGCCGGTCCCAGGCTCGTAGTACCACATTTGGAAGGAGCCCGAGCATTTTCCGGAGGCTACAGGCTGTTGGCAGGCTTCACGCGATTTTCCGGATGTTGAAGACGCTGAAAATCGGAGAACATGCCAATGAAGGGATAGGTATATTTAATAAAGATGCCGTATTAGCTTTAGTATGGAAGCGTATTACTATTTTTTTGAAAACCGAACTTTTTTCAACATACTAAAGATAATACGGCATGTTTTGAAGCAATGAGGGGATAGAACATGCTTTTTTAACGTGCGCATGCTTGGCTTGGAAGAGGAGTTTGGCATTTTTATTGGTCTTTCTTAGGGTTTAACAATATTTCTACTCCGTCATGCCACTAATAGCATTAATATTTACTACGTCGTAAAATACTTAACTAGACTAGGAACGTTTCAAGTTCATGGAAAAATGTTATTATTAAAATGCATTTTTTGAAAACTGTGTTTCTTTTATCCGCGCTACTAGAATGTCCAAAGCCGTGATAGTTTTGTATCTCAAGTAGGGAACCTACTTTTTTTCTGTTTGCCCTGGTGGGCATAGTAATCAAATATAAAGTGTTTTCACATTGTTTTTAGCAAAATTTAAGCCTATTTTAATAGGAAAGACTTTTAAAAAGCTAGAAAAACGCTTGAAAAAGTCAAAAATTTTTCTAAATTTTTTAAATTTAGAAATTTCTTTCTAAAAACCTCAAAATTCTATGACCTGCCGTTATCTCCCTATCTACCTATCAACCGGCAGATATATTTTATGTTTTTAATGAACTACATAAACGTTTTATCTTACAGAATTTTTCTGTTATAAACCCTCTAAAATGCAGAGAAATTCATAGAAAAGAAATGTACTGATGATAATTCTGCATCTTCGCTCGGTAGCCCATTAACGCGGCATTTTGTCAGTCTTGGAATCGGACTTTCAAAAAACACATTTTTTTTCCAAAAATATTGATTTGTTCGGGTTATAGACGACATCCTAGGACGTTATTGTATCTGCCAGAATTAGAGAATTTTTAGCGGATTAGGAATTACCAATTGTTACCCAAAATACTCTCCCATCCGAAACCGTTTTCGCCAGAGACAGGAAAAATAGCACTAAAAATAAAGGGAGCGTGACAACATGCAATAAGCGAAAAAATTAACATAGAGACAGATAGAGACAGACAATCCGAAGCGGTGTAGAGGCGGGGCCGCGAAAGTGGGCGTGGCTTACAGGATTTGTAGGGACGGCCGGCGGCGTTGACCTCCAGTTTCCGATCGTCAGTGAGCAGCTCGGGGTCGACGGCTGGATCTCGCCGCGGCTGCGTCGGCGGTCGCGTCGCTGACGTCTGAGCTGCTTCAAGTCGTTGCCGTTCTTGGTGTCGTCGCCGCTCCTGCTCCCAGCGCGTACGGTGCGCTTCGCGTTGTTCTTCCTCGGCGCGTCGCTGCTCTTCTTCAGCACGTCGCTGATCTTCTTCAGCTCGTCGTTGTTGTTCATCCGAGACGGAGGGTTGTTGTGACGTAATATGGTTCCCTAGGGGATTAAGGTATTTTTAATGGCCGGGACGGACACATTATAAAAATATATTTAGATTTTTTATATGCCGCAAAAATTCTCATTTAAAATGATTTTTATTAAAGAGACATAATGAGTCCCCCGCTATTAGAGATGTACCCATTTAATCATTATACTAGAGCACTTTTTTGTAGGAAATTTATGTTTCAGAAAAAATCCATGACGACGTTTTTTCATCGGCAGCAATAATTTCGTTTTTTGTTTGCAATAAACCCAATTATATTTAGTTCTAAATTCCTAAATTCCGATAAAAATGGAAAAGTGAAACTTTCAGAAAATCAATGCGTATTTTTAAATATTATATATTTACATTACGCCTGTTAATTAATTATTTATTTTTTTGATATAGTTGGATAAAAAATGATGTTTCGAAACAACAACCTTATCTGCTGTTTATAGCAAGAGTAGTGAGCCAAAGGTCCATGAGAGATTCCGAAATACTGCTATTCACCAAAACGGTGCTACCGTCACCAAACCGCGACCTGTCCTATTATTCGTATTTTACTGCAAATTTTTTGTAATTAATCTTTTCCTTAATCCAAAAACTCCACTACATTGCTGAAACACACCAAATTACGCGACCCTAAAAATGGACAAAACACACACATTGGGTAAAACACACTCCAAAACGACACAAAATGCGGGGAGTTTCCAGGACGAGTACTGTAGATAAAAATACTGTAAGTACAAATACTTTGGTTACAAGTACTGTAGCTCAGACCCATTTTAAAGGTACAGGTAACCCCATAAAATAAACCTACTTTGCGCGGGCTGTTGAGCTGGCTGCTGGGGCTGCTGGGCGCGCGGGTCGGCGGGTTGAAGGGAAACTGAAATTCCGGATTTTGATGCGTTTTATCGAATGGTAACCCCGAGGACCTAATATTATCCACAGTGCTGCCCCAACTGGTAATATTGTCAAAACACATTTTTTTAATAAAAATTGGCCTGTATTTTTATTTTTTTTGTAAAATTTTTCAAATTCTGAAGGTGATACGAAGAGAAAAAGTCGAAGCGAAAAGTTTAGACTAAGCAGATCCGCACGGCATTAATGTGACCAAAACACATTTTTCCCCAAATATCCCGCGCACGGAAAATTCTTGGCAAGTTGATGGCATTTGCTTTATGAACAGTAGTCTACTCTGCCTATTGGAGGTCAGTGAAATTCCTAGATTATTAGTTTTGCAAAAGCACATTTTTTTACAAAATCCGGAAGCGGCAATTTACAGCGTCTTATTATGAATCACGGAAAGGCGAAAACCGCTAATTTAGCAGAAACATAATTTTTGTACAGATTCAGGAAAGCTTCCGGAAATTTTGACGAATTTCTGAGAAAGGGGAAGTAAAGTAATGCACCATAAGATCCTCAAAATTGAAAAAAGTAAGTATGCCTGTTCTTTAAACTGGCATACGACATTTCTAAAATAATTTCTAAAAAACTGCATTCTACTATCACGAATCTTGCTCTACTGTACAATTTTTATGACTACGGTTCGCGCTAATAAAAAAGACTGGCCTGCCCACATCAAATGTTTCAAAAATTTCAATATCCATGATAATTTTAATTCAATGATATTTCTACGATAAGGCCACCTCTCGTTCCGATATGAACAAAACTAGGTAAATTGATTAAAGGTAATTAAAAATGGTGATTCTACAATTCGCATAGTTATCCAAAATATATCATTCAACTATGTGTTTTTATGACTGAAGGTCCCACTAAAATCTGCAGGCGAAAAATCAAAATGTTTCAAAAGACATCAAGAGTCGCTGCACATTTTTGTCACCAATGTATGGTATTCATGTATTAGACGATACTATAATTCGCATAGTTATTAATAAATATGTGGATGTATGATTTGCAAAATGATCGTAACCAATTCTTTTGAAATTGTGAAATTGGGAACAGGAGGTAGTTGCCGCGCGCGAATTAGCCATTTTTTCCTGTCACTATCCCTTTAAATGTTGAAACATCACTCACGCGGCTGCTGTCCTCCTCGGGGTTGTTGCGGTTGCTGTTGTTGTCCGCCCTGCAGGAATGAGCATCTCCTGTGGCATTCGTCGCGCGACTCGAAGCGGTTCAGATTTCCTCCGCATCCACCGTAGGTGAACGTTTGGCATTGGCCGGAGGTGGCGTCGTAGTGCCTAGAAAAAGCATATAATTTTTGGTTGATTGCGTTTATTATCGTAGGAATTTTGGAACGGTATGATCTTTATTTTTAATTGATTTAATTAAATGTTATCGTAAATTTTATTTAATTCTGATTAGTGGCGCCTCCGCATTATCGGAAGCGACGAATGCCTACTAACGTAATAGCAGGTACTTTAATAACGTTCTTACTAAACTATTTTTCAATTGGCAAAATTGATTGAAAGCTATTTAGATTGCACTTTTGGTCGAAAAGGCCATTTTTAGTCGAAAACTTTATATTTTTGTATTTTTTGGATGAAGCTTTGTAAAACCTTTACGCCTAGATAGGCATCTTAATTTTGTCGGTGATATTTTTGAAATCAAGCGTTGCACGGAATTACGCAAACAAAACTTAGGTGTGGTATGGTACAGATGGAAATGAGGGAAAATTGAATAGCAACAACTACACTAGTATATCCAGTAAAACATTTATTTTCAAAAATGCATTTAAGACCGTATTACCCTTTAGAATGAAAACGCTAAAATAAGGCAAGTTGGCGTGATATTTTTCGTTTTTTTTTGTTCAGGTGCTGGTTTTCAGAGCGGCAAAAGCCCATTATGCTAGCATAAACTTTGAGGCTACGCTTTGAATTCTGAAACATTTTTATAGCTATTATGAATCAACTGTAAATTCCGGATCTATTAAGCAGGACCTGCTAAATTATCTAGTGAATTCAGTAAAACATTTCGTTTCAGGAAAAAATTCAGAATTTCTACATTTTTTGAATGGAATTTGGGTTTTTTGCTTATGTAAGTATCGACAGTATGAATTTCGACCTTATGAATTTCGCCAGTGAATTTCAAAATGATGATTTTCGATATTTTGAAAGTAACGCGCTAAATCAGATAACCGGGCTGTCACTGCCCCTTTAAAGGCACCTACCATCGCTCCTTGTATTCAGTGCACGGGCCCGAATCGGCGGTCGATCGACAGATCTCCTCCATTGTGGGCGGGGCCGGGCGAGTCGTGTCCTTGGCATCAGCGCGTGCTGGCTGGACCGGTTGTTGTTCCCCGGCGGGGCGCACGTCAAACTGGAAGTGAATTGATTTAAAGCTAGGTGCTAATGAGCTGTATCGGAAAATATATAGCCAGGTTCGTATAATCAACCTGGAATGGAAAGCGTTAAAGGAAAATGTTTGCAGAAGTGTTCTTCGCCGAATCAATCGGAAAAATTTCCTTCGTAAGCTTGAACCTTTTTAAAACATATTTTTTTTCAAAATTCTGACAGGCCTGATGAAAAGTAAAATTTTTACTATGCTTTTTGAAATTTTTTAGTGCAATCCCATCTATTTAAAAATTTAAAAATTTAGAAATACGCTTTCGCAGGGGCAAAGAAAACGATATGGAATTGGGCACCGCCTTTTTCACTGCAGCCCTATATTTTTTGAAGCAGATTTTTACAAATTCCAATTTTTTTTAATTTAATAGCTAATGTAATTGCAAGAGTTTGAATTGTAAGAACTACCGCAATAACTTCAGTAAAAATTATGATAGCATAAGAATTCAAGGTATGTTCCATTACAACACCAGATCGTGCTAGAAAAAAATGTGCTTCACCTAATACTGATCAATTGTGTCGAAATTATACAGCAATCAACGGAATTATAGTGCGATTTAATTTAATAAATATTTAACTGATTTGAAAGAGATCTAATTAAAAAATTCCAGAATTACCTGTGGCTCGGGTGCCCTGGGGGCTTCAGTGACGGGCTCGACGGGCAGCGGTCCGATGTCCTTGCAGAAAGTCTGAAAAAGTATATTATTGCTGTTAATAATAATTAGCGCAGGAATCTATGATCGCCACAAAAAATATATTTCAAAAAAATTCCCAGGGAATCGAATTGAATTTTTAGTAATAAAGCAATCGAAAATGTAAAATGAATAGATGAGCACCGTGAGCCAAATCTCAAAGATTTTCGTTGCAACATTAAATTTGTACAAAATTCTTGGAAAATCCTCACGGAGCACTCCTCCCAGCTGTCAAAGTTGTTGGCATTTCCGAGACATCCTCTCCACCAGAAAGCGGCGCACTGTCGCGTGTTGTGGTCGTAGTAGTAGCGGGCGGTCGGCGAGTCGCAACGGAGTGGTCCCTCATTCTTTGGCAGGTAGCAGCGGCCTGGAAATTGGTGTATTAATTACCGATACCTACCCGGCTCCTTTAACTGTAAAGTGTTTTTTACTCAAGTTGGAGTTTCGCATGGGGACCGAGCGCATTTTGTGCAGAATTTTTCGCTGATTCCGAATCCGTTTTCCAAATTTGCTGCGGACTTTTATTAAAAAGTAATTTGGTGCAAATTGAGCTTAAAAAGCCAAAAATTCGGATCCTGACCCACTATTGCCTCCTTGGTTCTATCCCTCCCAGGGGCCCTGAAACGTTGTTATCAAAAAAGCTGGTTTTGGCGTTAGCATGTCTAGCCCATTTTGACGCCAATGTCTAGCCCATTTTGACGTCGAAGTTGATCAAGAAAGTCGAACACGATAACAGTGCCTTGATTTTGGTGAAAAACACTATCATAATTGCTGTATAACTTTCAAAATCAAAGTAGGATTCATTAATGCGCCTGCAGTGCGTAGGGTTTTGCGTTTTGCTGAATCATTACCATTAATTACTATAACTAATGTTTTAATTCCTGGTACGACTTTTTAAAGTTGCCATTTATTTATGTAAATACGATTTTGCCGAGACTTAGTGTAATCTATCTGTACAGGGCTTTTAACGTTTTTAATTAGTTTTCCGGAAAGGTTCTGGTTGCCGTCACATCCGCCGTACCAGAATTGCGAGCACCGTCCTCGGCCGTGTCGTAGTACCACGACTGCAAAACGTCCGATTATTGGAAAAGATGGTTTTAGACGTACTAAGTTATCTACAGGGTGTCCCAAAAAAAGACCCCCAGAAATTTGAGCCAGAGGGCACCTACGGAGCTGAAAATTTGCACAGAGGTAGCGAAGCCAATTTTCTATGAACAAGGAGAGTTTCAACCCGATCGGCCGACGGATTTTAAAGTTATAGCGAAAAAACTTTTCATTTTTAATTTAATATGGGGATCTATGCAATTTGCATCAAAGATATGCGTTATTCTTGCATTTACGAGCCGATTTTGCATAAATTTCGCTAAAAGTGCCATTTTCGTGCTGGGGCTTTTGGAAAACGATTGTGTATGAAGAATAAAAAGAGTGTTAAAACAACTGTTTAATCGATCCAGAACACTTGTTATTGGACATTTTGGCAATCTGAGCTACGTCGGCCCGGAGATAGAGTTCGACGAGCTCCAAAGCAGTGCTCAGGCTTAGATTTGGGCCTGGTTCGAAGCGTACGCTGAAGTATAAGCTAAGTTAAGGCGCTACACGATACTTACAACCAAGATATCTTGTACTCCGTGGTTTTCCTGATTATTTTTCGCTACATGAGCAATCGTTTTCTCCATGCTCCAGCACGAAAATGGCGTTTTTCGGCAAAATTTATGCAAAATCGGCTCGCAAATGCAAGAATAACGCATATCTTTGATGTAAATTTCGAAGCTCCCCATATTAAATTAAAAATGAAAAGTATTTTCGCTATAACTTTAAAACCCGCGGGCCGATAGGGCTGAAACTTTCCTTGTTCATAGAAAATTGGCTGCGCTAACTCTGTGCAAATTTTCAGCTCCGTAGGTGCCCTCTGGCGCAAATTTTTGGGGGGGTCTTTTTTTTTGGGACACCCTGTAGTTTACCAGTGAAACCGACGCTTTCATTTCCTACCAAGTCCGCGAAGATTACCTTTACATAGTTTTCATACTTTTTAATTTTTACAGAACATTTGTTTAATAATTTTTTTACCGCTTATCGTCTCGGCCTTTAAAAAATTATTGCGAATCAATTCGCAATCTTTGGCATTTTCACGTAACATAATTTTTTGTGTCATTCTTGGGATTTTTTGCATTTATTGGGAAAACATATAGTTCAAAATGCCTCCATAATTATCCAGAAAAATAAGTTAACGGCGCGAAAAATACAATCAGAATTATTACCGCGTTAGATAGCTCGATTAACCACAACAACTACATTTTGAGACGCAACATTTTTTTCACAACCAATTTTTTCATTTTTTTGCGAGTTACAGGCGAGTTTTAAGACTTTCTCGAGAGGTTGTTAATTTGTATTTAATGGAATAATCAAGTTAGAACTTGCAAAAACCGTATAGAAACCGACCAGCTTGTATCCGGAGCCGCAGACGGATCCCTTATCCTCGGGCAGGGCACAGGCCTGGATCATTGGTGGCGAGACGGTACCTGGAGTAGGATTCAGTGCAAAAATAATGCGTTTTTGCCATTATAAAAATTGGATACCAAACGTCTTTAAATTAATGTCAAACCTCTTCATTTTTTTGTCGAGAAATGGCGAAAAACATCAACCAAAATTGTGAAATCCTACTACGCGCGCCCCAATATTTTTGCCAAAACGTCTTTTCTTCAAATGTTTTGTGAAAGTCTGGAGATATTCAAAAAGCTTAGGATTTTGCAATACCGTATTCCCAGGTCTACTGCAATTTATAATCCCTGGTTTAAATTCTCTAGTCCAAAGAAATTCTCCAGCAATTAAATAACAAAATTTCGAAGGATGCAACTTCTGTTTATTGGCCAAGGCTTTTTCATGCAATCGCTGGTTTGACACGAAACATCTTTACTTTCAATCTTTAGAGAACCCAAATCTTTCTTTCTTTTTCGAAATAATGAAATAAGTATTTCGATAGTTCAATGTAATGCGAAAAAATATAAATTTTCGATAGATCTCGTGCATTTACTTATTTTTTTTCTAGGATCCTTCTGTACAAGTTAATGTCATTTTTCCTGTTTCCAAACTTTCACTATTCGCAGAAACATTTTTTCTGATGACTTTCTCCAAAAGGCTTAGTTTTCTGATAATGAAGGTCATAAACAAATAACTCACTATGTATAAGACATAGTATTAATATGCATATTAAACGATACCTCCACGCTTGAATGGCATCTGAGTGGTGGATGGGCATCCCTGGTAGTTCGGGCCGAGCGCCTTCGTTTCCTGGTCCTGGCAGCAACCGTACCTGGAATTCAGCAAATTAAATAAATTCTGGGCATTGCGATACAGTCAAAATTTGGTTAGCTATTTGTTGCTTTATCTTACTAAACTTTTCATTTGTTAAATTTTTAGTTGTACAAGGCTTTGGGTTGAGAAAGCTTGTTTCACCAAAATTACCGCAACCGTCAAGATTCGATAAATTAATCTGCAGCGACTACACTGTTTTCCTCATAATTTTTTTATTTACCCCTCCCGACTCGATAAATCTCTAAAAAGGTATATATGTTAATTTGTTAAAATCGTCCTTTATTGTGTTTTTCGCCGTTTTTGCATGCTGATTAAATACGATTAAACCAATTAAGCTCTTTAAAGGGGCTCCTAAAACTGTTCCACGGCCCGCAGCGTTGATTCCTGGCTAATAGCCAGCTGCGACCGCAACGCGACTGCACCGCATGATATTTGGCCCCTGTTTGGACGTAAAAACGTTTGAATTATACTGAAAAGATTTCTGTAATTCTCATCGTATTTTGATCATCACAGACTTTTTAATATGAAATTGACCAGAGAATGGCCGAGATCGAGAGATTGGGTGGCTTACGTGGCATTACGACATGTAATCGTCACGCACTCAAAATTCGTTTTCGCCCCGGGAACTTTTGGGTTTTTTCAAATATTTTATGTTTTTCGTAACGAAATTAATCTTTCGTTTTTTTTTGATCAGGAGGGTCAATCCCCGCACGCAGGAATTTTGATTTCCGAACCCCTTTAAAACTTTGTGTCTCAACTCACTTGGCATATCGGCAATCGTTGCATCCCTCCAATCGTGGCCCAAGGGCTGTCGTTTCGCCATCTGGGCAACATCCATATCGAGTATACTGACACGGGCATCCTTCCTTGTTCGGTCCGCGGGCTCCCGTCTTTCCGTCCGGGCAGCAACCGTATTGGCCTGAAACAAAAAGAAAAATCTTGGATTGATCATACCTTATTTAATCCCAATAATATAATCTATATTAATAAATTATTCTTTTAGTGTTATTAAACCTATTAAAATTTAAATTTTTATAAATTTCGCGCCGCAGAGGGGGGTGCATTAAAATACGACGAAGCTCGGCTCAACCACCATAATTTAGAAACATTTTCTTGCGACCATTCGGGTAGTAGTTGAAAGAGAGAGCGAGAGTGAGAGAGTGATAGAGAGGGGGTGAGAGAGAGGGAGCGCGTGAGAAAGAGTGAGAGAGAGGGGGTGAGAGAGGGAGAGAGAGAGAAAGAGAGAGAGAGGCAGACAGAGAGGAAGCGAGAGAAAGAGAGCACAAATTCAGGCCTTAGAATCCCATTAAATGTCTTTGCACCTCAAAGAAACTAAAGAAACTGACAAAAGGTTAGTTTGCAAGACTATTTATTTACGCGATCGAACTGGGCTTAAATTAAAAATAGGCCAATCGCTGCTAATCCATGAATTTTTCAAAACATATTTTTGAAAAGTTCGCGGATTTTGTTGAGGGAACGCTACGGAGAGAGAGACAGAGAGAAAGGGAGAGGGAGAAAGCGTAAGAGAGAGAGATTCTTTTTAATTCTAGTCCAATTTCTTATGAACTCTCTTACTTTGAGCACAAGTATCGGGGCATCCATAGAAAGCGGCTCCTCGCGCGACGCTCTTTCCATCTGGGCAGCATCCGAATTGGGCAAATTCACACCCGCAGCCCTCATTGTGGTGTCCCTTGGCCAGCGTCTTTCCATCGGGGCAGCAGCCGTATCTGGAAAAGATGAGTTTTATCGATATCCAATAATCCAGGTTTAATTTGTCCATCAATCACCTTCTTTGTTGTGGCATCTTTCTCAAATTTTGCTGATGTTTGCACTACTGTTAAAATGACTTAGGCGTCATTATGGCTTACAGAAACACTGTTCTTCTACACGACCGCTATCGCTTTTTTAAAGCTGTTTTTTTGATTAGGGACGTTGAATTATGGCTTTTTAAAATTGATTTTAACCAGGAAGAAAAATTCCTTCGAATTACGCAAATATGTATGACCGTACACAACGCGAGCATGAAACGTATTTTTCGAAAAAAGTCGGGTCTTTAATTATATGATTTTATGATTATGGCGCTTTTAAGATATGGCCTAGTGAAAAATAAAGTGACTCAAGAGCGATTAATATACCCATCCCAATCCCGGAATCAACATGTTATTGGAAAAATGGCCAAAGTTTCTAAATATAGCACCCAAATGTAATGTTCCAATTTCATTGATCTATATTTCTAAGCGTTTTTCATGATTCATTGGCAATCTTGTATGAAAAAAAATAGAAAAATAGCGATCTCTTGGCCAAAATTTCAAAACCTGAAAATGCTTTTTACAGGCCACCAGGCATTTCAGGACGTCTGCAAGAATTTTAAGTTTGGTCGCCCCCCATAATGCAAAAGCACCAAAACTAATTTTCAAACTCTTACTTGGTGGTGAGGCAATTCTCTCCGCATCCGGTTCCGTTGTTGTCGAGGGCGGCGGATTCGCCGTCGGGGCAGCAGCCATGCGGCGACAGCTCGCATGGGAACGACGAACTAAATTTAAATAACCCTATAATTTTTTCTATCGTTTTTTTATATTTTCTTCTTCTATATTTACTATCGTCGGTCACGGAACAATGGCGGTAATTTATGCCACATAACATTGCTATGGCTTGAAACATCTTTTTTCCAAAATTACTTTTTTTGTCTTTTCTTTTTTTCTTTTCCAAAGTTTCTTTTACTGTTTGCATTACAATAAAATAAATTTCTTGCTTAAGGCGGCTATGTATAGTTTTCAAGGTATTTCCGAAGAATAAAATGTTTCGTAAAAATAAAAATTGTGATGTCTCGAAATTCTGCAATAAATTCTTGGGTTTTTATCGAGAGCAAAATAAAAATACGAGGACGACAGTTATACTAACTAGTGTTGATTCTTTTGACAGAAAAGGAATGTTTCATTCTAGTTAGAGGTTCCGTAAATGTTTGGCTACTCATTAATGCATCTAAACTAAAATAGCAAATGATGAAAATCCTAGAATTAGACTAAATTAGGGTAGCTTTATCTGGTTATTTATTCCATGAAATTGCGCTATAAAATATAATTTTGGCGTGTATCTTTGTGTGTGTGTGTGGATGTCAGTTTCGAGTCCCGATTTGAGGGCCTTCCCGGGCATAAAATGCCCCAATTCTCCGTCACCTGGGGAAATCGACCCTTCTGTTTCCAATGGCGCTTTCAGAATTTTGATAAAATACAAGTTTACAAAGTTAAAGCCGGTTTTATTCATTTTTGGGGGTCCCGGAGGGCTAATTTGCATAATGGGAAAAATAGAAATTTCCTCATTCTTGCGAGTTGCACGCGCGTGTGCGGTGGGGGTCGAAGGGCCCGAGCTACCGGAAAGTCAAATTTCTTGCAACGCACCATTCCAGTCGCTCAAGGCCCGCGAAGCGGGTTTTGGGCGCTGGTTGCGCTATAAATACGTTAAACAATCTTTCGTAAACTCACCGCTCGCATCCAGCATAATGGGGTCCGAAGGCGATCGTCTTCCGGTCCTTGCAGCAACCGTAGAGGGAAGCGGCGCACGAAGGCTAAAATTCGTGTTTTATACCGTTCATTTTTTATTGTTTTGTCTCCTGGTTAATGTAGCATTTTTCCGTTCGTAAAAGAAATAAAATAAAATAAAAGAAGTGACAAATTTCGTTAGACTGCCCGAGCGCTTTTTTAATAGTTTGATTGATTTTATTTTTATTGATTAAATTATAGAAAGGTTGGTAGAATCAGGCGCAAAAAATTCGTAAACTATACCTCATTTTTATAACAAATTTCAAAAGACCTAGCGGATTGGAGCCGAAATATTTGTCGAATGTTTCAACTTTGCTTTACCACTCGGGAATTTTTTCTAGTTTAGTCAACAGAGCGGGGATCGAGGAATATAATTTAACCAAAGAGCTCAGAATTTCGGTTGTGAATTTTTGATTCGCTACCAAATTCGGAACTTGTTTCTAAAAATCTAGCTTAGCAACCGACCTCTCCGCATCCTTCGTAGTTCTTTCCACGGGCCAGTGTCACTCCGTCCAGGCAGCAGCCATACGTCGTCTCGTTGCAAGCGCCCAACACGAATTCGGGGCAGCCCTGCAAAATAGTGTTTTTTTTGGTGTGTTTCCTCTTATATATTTTATGAGTTTTTCTATCTTATTGGATTGTGAAGATCCCGATATTTTGCGCTAATTTCAATTAGGCTTTTTAATTAGCATAAAGCTTTCTTTTTTAAAAAAGCCGATTCGCTAGTAATAATTTTCTAGATGCTAAATGCTGTTAACAAACTACCTGAAAACGTTTTTTTTAAATTTTGGCTTCACGTTTCTGCAATTTGTGAAACTGACATTGAAATGAATGTTTTGTCTTAAAGCTAATTATTATGTTTCAACAATCCTTATACCACAAAAACCTTTACCAAATAATGCCTTTAAAAGTTTACCAAAAACGAAAACTATACTCCATTAAAACTTTGAGCATCTTGAGGAAATATGTTACCGATCAACTGCGTGAAAAACCGGTTTAACATACATAATTTCGTCATGTATCGGATCATAATTGTTGGGAGCGGAACACCGAATTTAAAAAATATGTTTCTTCCCCGTAACAATAGATAGCAATAATTTCCCTGATTTAGTGGTGTGCATTGGTCGGATCAATTAAGGAATTTGAGATATATACTCTTAAGATTGATTTACTTCAATTATTTACGAGATAGTCTTTAATATAAATTAGCTATATTAAACGGAACGAACCTCGTTATTCTTGCCCTCGGCCGGCGTGCTCCAATCGGGGCAACATCCGAACTCCGTCTTCGAGCAGTGGATCGTAGCGTTTCCACCGTCCGTCGAGTTTCCTGGAATTTCAAAAATAATTTTTTTAATTTAGCGCTTTTGGCTATACTTTTCAGATAATATTCCGACATTCTATTCCCGACAATCAATTACCCCAAAATGCAACCATGAGCCCAGCTGAACGGGTAAAACATTTTTTTGGACCGAAGCAATAAATATTTACTTTTATTTCAGATTACTTTAATTGGAAAGCAATAACCGTAAACATAACTATTTTGGAAGAGTTAGATAGAACAACGAATCTCGTTGAAGAGATAAAACATGATTTTTGCAAAATGACGGGCTAACTTGAGCGGCTGATCAATTCAGTTAGCTCATATCATCTAACGTTTTTTCAAAGCCCTAATTTAAACCCACATAATTTGAATAGATTTCAAAAAAGGTTTTGGCATACTTTTGCAATGACGATGTTTAATATTGGGTTTCCATAAGACCTCTCTGGTCGCTTTAAGCCGAAAAGCTGAATTGCGCTTGCCATAAAAACAATAGAATCGTTTCATGGCTGAAACAAATTTATTAAAATTCAGAGCGCAGAATGGTTCCCTTTTTTGTGGTCGAGACCCAACTCCGATCAGCTTTTAAAACTTATTGTCATAAATTAAAGTCTAGCTAATCTTAAAATTAAATCAGCTTCAATAATTAGATTACTTATTATATGTTAATTCCCACCGAAAATGTCGTCCTCAACGAGCGTGGCGTTCGTCTTGCAGTCAACCTTTGCCTCCTCTCCATCCTCGTTTGTCACCGTGCACAGGCCATCAGCCGAATCGGCACCCTCGCCGGAGCCTTCCAGCTGAAAGGTTCGTCTTGAAACCAGTGAATTGTTTTTATTATTTGTCACCGAACACTGATTTGTGGCGAAACATGGAAAATTTATTGTTTTCGCCGAGTTTTTAAAATGCTTGAAAATCCAAAGATATAAACTGCTACTAATTACGTTTCACTTAAATTTAAATTTTTTCAACGGCAAAGAGCCTTGGATTAAGGTTGCGTGTTTTTTAAATCATACCAGCTTGAGGCAAAACATTTATTTTTTTTCTTGTACATTGCATGATTTCAAAACGCTGTAATTTTGAAATACAGGATGATTCAATAACTCATTTAATATCAGGATTATTAGGTTGCTATTATTATAAATAAATGCTTCAATCTGACGTTATAACCGCAGAAGAGTTCTATTAAAGGGCACGTTCAGGCACTTTTTGGAAAAAAGATTTTGCCGCGGCCGGGGGTCGAACCCGGACTCCCGCTTGGGAGGCGCGGGTGGATACCAATCAGCCACAGTTACAACATGGCGAGGGGATGAGTGGCGCCTCACGCCGCAAATGAGGGAAATTGCTTCCCTCGCCACGGGCAGACAGTGCGCGGTCCCAACGTCCATAGGGTGTACACGTTGGGACGAGTACACGGCCCCTCCCTGAACGTGCGCTTTAATGTTGAGGGTGATTGCTATCGCTATTACTTTTTTTTACGTATTCAATGCGAAACATAATATTTTTTTACGAATTTGCTGTCTGATGAAAACCTGTGATCTTCATGTTTCAAGGTCTAGGTATATGTATACTTTGAAACTCTATTTTATTAGGATTGGCAGTTTCATATAAACGCAATGTTTAAAAGGCCGTTCGCGAGGGACCCGAACAAGGCTTGGCACAGTTTTTTTCGACCCCATTTTTTTGATGCCATCGGAAAGAGCATGTTCGAATTAGTAGGGCTGCATAGTTTTGAAAGTTCAAAAAGTTTATTTTTATGGTTTAAATGGGCCTAAAAGTTGCCGACCACGAAAAATTATCTTGGAAGTTACTGAGCAGAATTGGCTGAAAATTTGGGAGTATACCTATTTTGAGCTGGGGATCATTTCTCTAATACATTGCGAAGCCGGAAAATGACCGGAACATGGTTAAATAGCGTACTAGAAACAGTTTTTCGGGATTTTTGACTATGCGGGCGATCGAGCGCCACTCATACTTGGTAGGAAAAGATGCGCGACATTTTTCTAATGACGTGTTTAAAAACGTTTTTGCTTTTCGGATGCCAAACAGCGAAAGAGTGCGCGCGGCGTGGAGGGTCCAGACAGGCAGACAGCAGCCCTGGGGGAGCGGGTCGGGTGCTCCCAGAGAGCCCAACTTGACCACCCTAGCCGTCTCTGTCTTCTGCGCTTGCCGCACGCTCTCACCCTGCCCGCCCCAGATTGCGACTAAAAATCGCCATTTTGGGCGTAATAATCGCGATTTTTAAGATATGCGGGCGATCGAGCGCCGCATAATGGACACGTCATTCGACGCAGAAAAATGTCGCGCATCTTTTCCTACCAAGTATGAGTGGCGCTCGATCGCCCGCATAGTCGCAAATCCCGAAAAACTGTTTCTGTACGCTATTTAACCATGTTCCGGTCATTTTCAGGCTTCGCAATGTATTAGAAAATGATCCCCAGCTCAAAATAGGTATACTCCAAATTTCAGCAATTCTGCTCAGTAACTTCCAAGATAGTTTTTCGCGGTCGGCAACTTTGACACCCATTTAAACCATAAAAATAAACTTTTTGAACTTTCAAAACTATGCAGCCCTACTAATTCAAACATGCTCTTTCCGATGGCATCAAAAAAATGGGGTCGAAAAAAACTGTGCCAAGCCATAATGGGGGCAGGTCGGGTAGCTGGCGGACGGCCTTTTAATACACGAATCACGAAGCGCACTGCCGTTGTCGATCGCCTAATTTTACTAAGTCATCACGAAACATTACATTTACCTTAGATTCTCGGGTTATTGTAAGCTTTGAAATTAAATTTATTGCCTCCTGAAGACAGGACCAAGATTACCAAATATTTTTAACCTAATAGATTATAATAAGAAAGCATAAGCCAAATTAACCTTATAATTATTTTTTTGTTAATTATGATCAACAACGATGAGGATATCATTGAGGATTCAAAAGAAGCTATGTTTGGCGAAAAATCGAATTTTCACCGGTAAAAAAGTTTTCTGGCGGACTACCTTTGGACTTCTATAATTTCATGGTATGATTATACTCATTATTTGCGTTGTTGCTTAATTTTATTTTTTTTGCAGCTTTCGAATGTCTTACCTCATCAGCAGCCATGATGTTCTGGGCCAGCTCGTCGACGGTGATCGTGGTTTCGTTGAATTCGGGGCAGCCCTGAAAAGATCGGCGTTAAATTAAGTTAAACTAATTGAGCTATCAACTATAATAAAAAAGTAGAGACGTCCGTCTGTGTGTCTGTGTGTCCGTGTGAAGCCGAATTCAACTCGAAGGGGAAAGGAGCTAGAGCTCAGCTCACTTCGGATTTGGATAAGCGCCGTCAGAAACCCCAAAACTGATAAAAAAATTATGAAAAAGTTTGAGTTTAAATTATTAAAATTAACTTTGGAAGTGGTGCCTTAATAAAACGAGTGGGGGCGCCTCTCCCGGGAGGCCACGCCCCCTTTCCCCTCGCCCCTCTTCGCCAGGCCCCTTCGCGCGCCCAGATAGCTTTCTTAAGTTCCTTTAATACCTTTTAATACTTTTTAATTATGTTAATTCGTTATTTAAATCATTTAAAGTATCAGGAAGTTATTTAGGTAGTTTTTGAAGGGGATTTCGGCTATGGGGGTATCTGAAGCCATCAGGAAGGTATCGAAGGAGGTGTTTGAAAGGGATTTCGGCTATGGGGGTTTTCTGAAACCATCAGCATATGTATTGATGAAAGTAGCAAAGGATGTGGTGGTGTAGAATATGAAGTGTAGCCCGAAGGCCAGTCGATTACAGTCGCGAAGCGGCTGTAATCGGCTGGTCTCTGTCTGTCTCTCTCTCTCTCACCCTCTCTCTCATTCACCTTGAAATTGGCTCCAGTGGCCTCAGTGTAGTTATCAGCACAGCATCCAAACTCGGACGTCGAGCAGTTCGAGCATCCCTGATTGAAGGGACCCGCGGCAAAAGTGGAGTTGTCCGGGCAGCATCCGAATTCCGAGTCTTCGCAAGCTAAAATGAGACGATTTTTTTCCACTTATCTCGTCCAGCACAACAATTAATAACGTTATCGTGTTTCGATCACCATTTTTGGCAGAAACATTGAATTTCAAAGTTTATTTTACACCGCCCAGGTTTGTTTAAGGTCACCAAGTGCAGCTCTAGGCCTCAGCTACCCTAGCCGAAACTTTACAAAGAAATTTTCAGATTATACAATTAAAGTGTGCTTGAAATTTAGCAGAATGTTGCTTATTGTTGCCATAACTTTTTTATTTCATATTACTTTAGGCGGAAATCAAAATCCTTAGTTCTAAATCTTAAATCCCTAATACTTTTTCGATGCTCTACCAAAAGTGGCCGAGAAAAACCGGATCAAAGCGAGAATTTTCAAAATTTGGAATGTCGACGTCTGTCTCGGATTCTTCGTCGAGCGTACACGCTTTGAAATAGTTGACGTGAAACACGTTGTTCAACAATTCAAAATTCAAAATTTTAGATGCAGGGCTTTGAGGGAATCATTTTAATCAACATCAGGGATGGGTTACAAAAATCTGGTCGATTCTGGCGAAACACGGAAAAAAGCGAAAAAAGCTATTTCATTAATTTTTAATCGGCGTGTTTATAATATTAATATTCAAGTTTCGCCAACGATCCTTTTTACATCCTGATTTTAAATATTGTTTTATATTTAAAATTAATATAAAAGAGAGGCTTTGCTATTTCGATTTTATTCCCTCTACAGTGGCTCGTATCAAAGCCCATGTGAGAACCGCATTAGAAATTCACCGATTCTTTGAAACAATGACATTTTTTGAAACATCTTCTTTCGAGAAGCTAATTTCTAGGCTGAGAATAAATCATTGTTTTTTTGGGCTTATGACCCTCTATAATTAAAAAATTTACTTGGGCACGGGTCCTTGTTGCACTCCTGCGACACGGCGGGCATCTCCAGCTCGTCGCACCACTCGGGCACCGGCTTCTTGTCGTAGTTCAGGCACACGGCGAGGCGCTCCTGATTTCCGCCCCCGCATCTGAAAATCAATTTAAGCACAGTACGCTAAAAAAATTGTTTTGTATAATTAAATTAAGGCTAACTTGATGCGTGTGATGCGAGGGACAATTGTGTATTGATGCCGAAAAAAATATGTTTTGAGCGATATAATTATGGTTCTCATCAACGGATGACAATAATTAATCGACCTAAATTTGACCTATTTACTGAGATTTTTGAAACATTTTTTTGCAGAGTTCTGTTAAATACAGGCCTGTAAGGGATGTCAGCATACTTGTTTTAATTTAAGGCTCTATTGCTTTACAGGGGGGGAATGAATTTTTCCCAGGAGTCCAGAATTCCTAGTATCTAACAGCCATCATTTTAACAGCGTTTTTGAAACAGTTTAACTAAATCCTGAGTGAAAACTATCTAAAAATATGTTTGTTTTTTTTGAAAATCTGAGATGTTTGGTCGATAAGTTTTATTTTTCAGAAAAAAATTGCAAAAGCTTCTGCGCTTAGGAGAGTAAAAAATAATTTTAGAAACGACGCTCAATTTCATTAGAAAATATTGGATACTAATGAAAATCGAAAATCTGATCCCCCGATAATGCCAAAGCATCTGATTTAAAGGAATTAGATGATCGATTAGCTTAGACTATACCTATTTCGCAGGTCTGACAACTAGCTCGTAAAAGAAGGGAACTCCGCGAAATTAACGTCACAAAAACTGTTTTTTAATTGAAAAATGCTGAAACACATTTCAGTACAAGAACTTTTTTAGCTATAAAGACGCAAGACCAACTAAAGTAAAGCAGGCCACATTTTTTCTAACATTTTATAAAGCTTAAAAATAATATTAAAAGCTGTATCAAAACTACAACTCACTCCTCGGTACACTTGCTCCAATCCGATGTATACCACGTTCCAGTGCACTTCTCCTCGTTCGTGCAGTTTGACTTGGTTTCCGGTTTGTCCCCTTGGCAAAGTCCCTCGTCGACGACCTAAAAATGAGTAAATAAATATACAGAAAAAGCTACAGTACGCATGAAATTTATTGCACTAGAGGTATAATCTAATATTTGGCCGGTGAGCAATCAAAGAATTAAGTCGCAACAGGACCCCCAATTTTTCAAAATAAACTGAAACATTTTTCTCTTTCCTTTTCATCTTAAATTTGAAGAATAACAACACGTATATGTTGTTTGTTAAAGTTTGAAACGTTCTTGCAAAGTAGTGAAAAACATCAAAAGGTACACATAGGATAACGGGGGGGGAAAAAAATAACGGGGGGGCACTCAAACTTTTTTATATGATAAAAATATTTTTAAATATGCTTTTTTCGGGCTGTAAAAAAAACTCTTAGTATATTTTTCGGTCCTCTATCGAATGGCATTTTCAAAATATCGAAAATATTCAAAACGCCGAAAAAATTTTTCCCCTGTTATCTATGTGCTGCCCATAGTTTTTAAAAATAGTTTTTAGGCTATAAAACTTTTATAATCATTTTTCGCGTTGTAAAAAATCTCTTAGTATATTTTTGTTCTATCGATTCGCGTTTTCAAAATATCGAAAATCTCAAAAATTTGGCTTTCCCCCGTTATCCTATGTGCTGCCCAGATTTTGATCAATTTTTGTTTATTCGATAAAATTTCATTTACATTATTTCGGGCTGGAATTAATTTTCCTAAGGGCATTTTTCGACGCTTTCCCGATTGACGTTTTCAAAATACCGAAAATTTCGAAAATTTCGAAATTTGACTTTCCCCCGTTATCCTATTGCTGCCCATAGATTTTCCTCAATTTTGTTTATTCAATAAAAATTTCTATTACATTATTTCGGGCTGAAATTAATTCTCTTAGTATATTTTCGACGCTCTATCGAATGGCACTCGCAAAATCCCTCAGTAATTACAAATTTCATAATAATGAGGTGCCCCCGTTTTTATTCCCCCGTTACCCTATGTGTACCGAAAAAGCTACAGTACGCATGAAATTTATTGCACTAGAGGTATAATCTAATATTTGGCCGGTGAGCAATCAAAGAATTAAGTCGCAACAGGACCCCCAATTTTTCAAAATAAACTGAAACATTTTTCTCTTTCCTTTCATCTTAAATTTGAAGAATAACAACACGTATATGTTGTTTGTTAAAGTTTGAAACGTTCTTGCAAAGTAGTGAAAAACGGCGTCAATTTCTTATTCTAGGAATTTCGAAGCATAAATTTTAAGTTGCGCTGCCGAAATTTATAAACTCGGAATGACACGCCCAAGGACAATTAAGGGAATCAGGAGGATCGCGATTCTGCAAAAATGTTTAAACATTTTTGTTTTAGCATCCCAGAAACCTACGAAATTATTCATGGTTTGAAAATAATAACTTGCAATCAGTTGCCTTTTAAATATGATTTTGTTGAAATTTCCTTTTGTCGAACTATTTTGGTGAAGTAGCGTTATGCCAAAATTTTCTTTTATAGAAATTCCAATGCTCTGAAATGTGAATTTCCGAAATTTTTGAGACTCAATTTGTCGAAAATTCAATCCGTTTTGCGTGTGGATTAAAGGCCGACAGAATCAACTTTCGATAAAATTAAAATAAGCCATGATAAACTACTGCCAATAAAGTAAAAAATACCGTACCTCTAGCCCTCCGAGTTGATGGATAGCGCAGAAGACCTTCCTTCCCTTATGTCCATGGCCGCATTCCGTCGAGCATTTCGACCATTCCGACGCAGTCCACTCGTAGACGCACGGTTGTTGCGTGGCGCAGGCACTAAAAAAAGACTTGAACCAGCCAAAAGCAAAAACGTGGAACGTCAAACTGCATTAATAGCGTAGATAATATTTTCCTTACACAACTCTACGAAACCGATTTTTTCAAAAATAGCCCGGAAGCTATTTTTGGAAAAATATGTTTTGGAAAAGCGGGTAGGCGAGTCGTTTAGGGTAGGGTAGGCGAATTTTATCGACATTTATTTTGTCGAAATTCACTTGGTCGACATTTCCCTTCACCGAAAACAATTTGTAGCAAATTTATTTGTCAAAATTAATTTATCTAAAGCATGCAGGAAAAACAGGTATTGAATTTTCTAAAAACTCAATCCGATTTGAATAGAACTTAATTTCGACATATGAACTTCGGATTCTAATTTTCGCAAAATTAAGGTGCGTGAAAAACGTGTTTGAATAAAAAATCTCTGGTTTGGTGAAAAAAACAGAGTTAATTTTCCAGTTTCTCGAAGCGAATTATTACTGGCACAATACCTGACTTTATCAGTTTGTTTTATCATGCGATTTCTTTTAATATCATATTAAAAAATCCAAATTTGCTTTTTCCTTAAAAAATACGCCTCTAGATCCAAAGCTCTTACCGGGTGTCAATAGGAATATCCGTCGTGTTATCGGTGAGGCACTTCTCAAGGGGGTAGGCGCGTCCCATGGTGTCCTTACAGGTGACGTTACGCGTCTCCTCCGTGTCGTTGCACTTCTCGCACTAAAATGAAATGCTTTTTCATATTCAAAGGAAGAAATCACTAATCAAAATCAGGCTTACTAGGCACCGTTTTGCAACAAAACACTTAATTTAAACCCCCGCAGCTTCGGCGAATTTTGAAATTTTTACAACAATCTGAATTGTTCTTTATTTCCAGTAGCTTTATTTTGTATTATTATGATTTATTTATTTTGGTATCTATGCTCATTGTTTGCTCACTGTTTACAGAAAATAATTTTTTTGACAAGTTTTGCCTGAAATCGAATTACATTAAAAATTTCAGCTTTTATTTTAACATTCAACCTAACATTTAATTTTAACCGTAACCCTTTTATTTTTCAGAACTATTTTAATGTTTGTAGTTGCCTTACCTAACCGAATTAATTTTTTTTGAGAAACATTTTAGGTGAGTTGATAAGAACTATGCTCACCCAAAATTTTTTGGAATTCGGTGTTTCGCAGAGGACAAGACTTACGCTTGGGACCAAAGTGATGATTCTGCTTAGGAAATGACATTCATCTCACCATCCCATTGAGACATTTGACAGAGAATTTTTTCAGTTTTATGGCAGTACCACTCAACGAATTACGATGCTAAATCATACCTCCCGCTCTATAGGACATTAAGATCCGCAAAATACGCGCCTGCGATGAATTTCTGGTTGATTAGGGATCTCAGAAAATCGGTAAAGACCGAAACAATATATTAGGAATTTTTTTAGAGCCAAATTTTGCCCCAGCTACCGTTGGCCGTGGTGTTTCTGGTGCCCATTTCCCAAATTTTCCCAAAAAGCAATGTTCAGTTTTCAAGAGTAGATGTTTTACGATAAGAAGATATAAAATTTGGTAAACTGCTCCTAATCACCAATAGCCAGCATGACAAAACATAATCTCATTGTCTGCCCCGCTTCATTTAAAATAAATAGAATAGGGGAGCTTAAAGATACCAAAATCCTCTATCTAACACTTTAAATAGAAGCTAAAACGACTCAAAACTTTGGATGGGAATCCGAAGATCAAACCAAATTTTTCTGATTCTATGGCTATTTATAGCTGTTTGATACATCTTTTTTCCGGTTTTTTTCCAGACCGATGTTCATTTTTTAACTGTTAAAACCCATCAAAAATAATTAGAAGAGACATTAAATTGTAGAACCACCCAACGAGAGCATTTTTAGACGACTGCAAGCCACGTTGACTTTACGAACTCCGATCGTCCGTTCATCTCAAAATTCGAAGACACATACCAATTTCCACTCGGTCGTGTAGAACTTGAGTCCCTCACATGGGCCCAAATTGCAAGACCTCTGCGACTCGATCGTCTCGTCAGCGTTACAGGCATCGGCGGCCAGCAGCTTCTGCTCCTCGCCTTCCTGGAAAACGATGTTGTAATTAAAATGGACTGTCGATAATGTCGCAAGCGAACTGGCGAGATCAGGAGGTTTTTCCTTTTTTTTCTTAAATACCTAGCTAAGCGATAGCAAAAATAACCTAACAAAAAAATTTCCCCTAATTTGTCGATTGCTTATTGGGCTGATTTATGCTTTTTTACATACGGTTTAGGCTAAAACATTTTTGTTGGAAATTTATTCTTCCGAAATCGGGCACTGGAGCTTGCCACTCTGGAATTTTCAGCCAAGTGGATTTTTTTGCATACTATAGTATCCAATGTTAATAATAGCTACAAACCCTTCTCATTTTCAAACATCGATTTGCAGGCAACCGGAAAATTTAACATTGGTAGTTTAAGAAAAGGTCCAAAATATGCCTTTTTCTAAACATTTCTAGATCGCTTTGAACTATCTGTTTCGCGGCATTCTAACAAATATTTTGCTAGCCTTATTCTATAGAGAGCCAGTGCGATCCAATCAATTCGAATTTTTGCAAACTATCGCGTAAGTAAGTAACATGTTAACAAATTTGTTCGGAACATTTTTTTCGCAGAGGTCAAAATATTTTTGGATTGCCGATAATTCTAACGCATTACGTCAATTAAATTCCAAAGGGCCAAAATATTTTGAAACAATGAATTTTGCAATTATGAAAAATTTTCGAACCATTCCTGGTTTCGGAAAAGAATATACTAAATTTTAGACGTTCATCTTCAAGAATTTTCGAGTATTTATCGGCAGTTTTGATGGCCTGAATTACCCTAGATGAGCGGTTTCAGCAAAATTTAAACCGGGATTGGCTATCATCAATTGAAATGGACCCGCCCGCCATGCAAGTCAAAACTATGCGAAACATTTTAATTTTCGCAAAATTCGAAATACTCTCGTTAGAACCCCTTACCTTCTCAGAGCGGCAGGTGACGGACCGGTACTGGTGAGCATCTCCGCATTTCTCCGAACAGGCCGACCACGGACCGGCATGCCATTCGGGGCATGCGAATCTGAAAAAGAGAAGATTAATTTTTGCTGTGATAACAATTCATCAAGTACAATAGCAGAAGCAGTCTGGCATTCATATGTATTTTATATGCAACATATTATTTTTGAGGATTTTTTTCCGGTCATCGTGGCTAACAAAAACCGGATCTCGAAATTTCTCCAAAGCAATTATCCCGGAATGTACACTGAAAACGCGAAGAAAACTGGGATCACTACAATATTTGAATATTACAAAAAATATCTATGTTTCAACAATATTTGAAGACGATAGATATCATGTTAGATGCACTAGTTTCGTGATTTCCCCTTGCCATTTAGGAATTTATTGTCCTGTTACTTGGTTCAGCAAAGTATTGGTTGACAGCGTCAGGTCAAAAAGAGTAGCTGCCATTGCTGCGTTTATATTTTTAATTTGATGCCTTCCAGGTCCCTTAAATCATTGAAGTGCTGAATAGTTGATTGTTACCTAGACAGGACTGACCCTTGAAATTCGATGCCTTAGTTCCGTTTGTGAAGCTCGGTTTATCCCTTGCTATCTCTCTCTCTCTCCCTCTCTCTCTCTCTCTCTCTCTCTCTCCCTCTTTCTATTTTTGAGGAATTTCTACTTTGCTTACTCGACCTAAAAGTGGCCCTAGACAAGAGGAGAAGAGAAAAGAGAAGAGAAGAAGAAAGAAAAAAGTGGGAGAGAGAAGCAACAATTGTTGTGACAATGCCCATCCAGCCGGCCGCTGACCCCGAGAAAACACTTTACAATACCGACAGCCGCGTTCACCCGGGGGGCAACATCGCCGCAGGATGGACAGATAGACAGACGAACAAACAAACAGACAGACAGAACGCGTAAGAACATCCCAAGATCTTCATCGGACGCGTGAAAATGGTGACAATGTTGTCAGTAGGAAAGTGACGGACTGGCGGATTGACGGAATGATGGAGCCTGATCGATTAAAGGGAGATTGACACCTGGTACTCAAAAACAGCCTATGTTATGTTAAATTTCGGTGCAATTTTAGGTAATTGAAATCGCACAGTTTTGGCGTAAAAAGAATGTTTCCAAGTGATTAGGCATGGAGAAAGCGTCAAATTCCGAGGTGGAATTTTGGCGCAAAAAGTGTGTTTTTAACCTTTCGGTTAAAAGGAGTTCAATCACATGGTCAATTCAGACATCTTTTGACTTCGAACGCCTGATTATCGATTTGGCGCGAGTGTGAAAAACGTATAGATTGCAATATAAACATTGGAAATCGGGAAAAACATGGCAGCATTATGAACTGGAGCTACCGACTCACTAATAATCAACTTATAATTCTGATAAGTCCTAGACTTACGAAACAGTTTAATTTATCTTTTTAAATTAACCTTACGATCTGGGTTTTTGCCGTTTTACCACCAATTTTACATTAAGTATGCCTTGGCGATAACAAATTTGCAAGAAAGTCTGTTTTCGATCGTTTACAGTTTGTATAACAATGATTAAGCATCACACGGCTTTGACACTCTTTCTCTCTTCTTCTTTCCCTATTTTTCTCAAATCAATAACGTAACTAGAAAAAGCATAGGTTTAAAGGCGGCGGGACAGCTAGCCAATTTGACCTTGACGAAAAACAAAATTAAGCGCACAAAAATTCTGGTGTCAGAAAAATTTAACCAAAAATAGACCAGGAACTATTAATAATTTCAGTTTATGGATTTTCTAGGTATTCGAAGCGTAAAAGTCGTAAAATCGTGTGATACCAAATTGTAAAATGCAAATTACGGAAAACCTACCGGTTGCACTGCTGGCGGACGGGCGGGCGTTCGGCGGTGCAATTGTCGTCATCAACCGTCATCCGCTTGCCATCGGCAAACACCTGAAAAAAAATTATGTTTTAAGGTAAAATGATCAAAAAATTTATTTCTGGAGCATTAATTGTCCCTGGGAATTGTTTATCGCATCTCGAACTATTTTTGAGATGGTTTACGGAAGACGCTATTGGGTTCAAGATTAAGTCGGGAAATCGGACACGGGTGTTTTGCAAAATTGAAACATATTTTTACCGAAAATTACCTAAAAATTTGTTAGATATAAATTTTATTAAATCAAATTTAAAAACCCAGTTGATCATTTACTAAACTAAAACCATGATAATGCTCGGGTATTCTTGTATGCAAGTTTTTGACGTTGAAAAAATGTTTTAAGCCAAAGTATTAGGAGGGCTTCTGTGCTTTCAGCGATTATTCTTCTCTATTAACATGAGCCGTCAACCATTTCTTTTTTTTGCTAAATACCTCTTTACGCTCGACTTTTTATATTGCTTCATCTGAAAATAATCAATCATTAAGAGGCTTCCCGGGAATTCTTTTCATAAAATTATTGGGACGCGTTAAACTCACGAAACATTAAATTGTGATAAATCTCTATCTGCTGGATGGTGATAGGATTATTTCTCTTCGTAATAATAATAAAATTTGATTCAAGCTTTGTAACCCGATTTTCAGGTAAATTTCAAAATCTACTGCCTTTTGGTTTTATTCTTTTTGAATTTAAGCGTCCGATTTGTGGAGTCGTATCTGAGTTCGAATTAGCCGAAAACCCGGCGGCCGGAACTTCACAAAATTAGGAACTTATTTTTTTGTGTGAAAATGGCCGATTTTCGACCAGATGTTAAAAAATTTCCAAGCTTTTACATAGTTTTCCACTCGAAATATTCACTTGGCAATGTTAAAATGCTTACTGCTGCATTACTAGGTAATGCCGGATTTATAGGAAAAATTAGGTTCTCACCCCCCGATAATGCTCAAAAACCGCGGATTAAAATTAACAACCTGACCAATTAGATAGCTAATTGTATAATCTATTTAATTCAACAAAAATATTTGGTTTCCCTAGGGTCTCAGTTTCTATTTTTGTCCGAAAATAGGGAACTATGAATTAATCACCCCCAATTTCTCGGTAGCCACCCCAACCTTCGCAACATTCATTCTAGCCGTTTTTGCTTATGGTTTTTCAAGTGGTACCCCCAGGGCGCCAATATTTTATCTAGCCGATCCCCCTTTTTTGAGAATGCTGTAAAAGTGGGACCTAGCCTATTGAGCCAAGATTGACCCCCGCATACTTTCTCGGTTTCTCTCACACACACACTCTCTCTCTCTCTCTCTCTCTCTCTCTCTCTCTCTGTCTCTCTCTCGCCTCCCGAAACCAATCCACACTTTTTGCCCACCCTATAATTAATTACACGTGGCTAGCTTGGCGCCTGTCGGCCTAGCAGTGTGCTCTCCAAAAATTCTTATCCGATTTTTTTTGGGCTGCAACTCGGATTTCGTAAGCGGCGCGGTCGCGTTGCGGTTGAATTTCAAACGAAAATGAGGGGTTCTTAAAGCCCTTCGAGCTTCGTATTAGCAAAAAAATAGACAAGAAAGGTATGTGTAAGGCATCGTCCTGGAATTTATTGCACATGAATTTCAATCCCATGTTAATGCCAATCGCCATCCCATGTTAATGTCGTGAATTAGTTGGTAAAGGTTCGTCAAACTAACACCTAGCGTGAAACATCATTTTAAAGGAAAACAGCTCGTTTAGTAAAATTCGCTGACTATGGCTTAAACCCATTATAAAAAACACTCTGAACAAGCTTTTGTGCCGAAACATGTTTTTGACGAAATCATCGATTTCCGATTTTGTAAGTCCCCGTAAGCTTTGCGGCTGGATTCTTTCGTCGGGAGTCTGGATTTTCATGAAATCGCCAAGCGTGAAGGTTAAATATCAATTGCTTGCGCACAGGCTTGTGATTAATTTGCCAATAGAGCCGTCAAACTGTCACCTAGCGTGAAACCTTTTCTTCGGGGAGAAAAAAGGTTTTACGCACCATAACTGGTCTATTAATTGCACTGTAAAAACGTTTTACAATATACAAACGATTGTTTTGTATCCACCGCGTTGAACCAATATTTTCTCCGCAACACATTTTTCAATAATGCAAGACGGTAACGATAAGAGAAGGGTAGAGACAAGGTAAAATTAATGGATTGATTTGCATGAAATTGGAAGGCTCGATAGTTTCAACGGCAATTATTAGTATGCAGAGGCGGAGGATTAGCTAGTACCAGATCGGCTGAACGAGATTTTTTTAATCGAGACCCGAAAAATCCATTGTTTGGTAGCAACCACGCTGAACAAAGGTTTTTACCGAAACATGTTTTTTGATGAAGCTCGATCATATGTGTTCTCATAAGCTTTGCGTCTGGAAGGGGCTTTAAAGTTTCCATGAAACCCAACGGGCGCGCAGAAGCAGGCTAATAATATGAAAATTTGGCTGATATAATTTAAACAGTGAAAAAAGCCGCTTCGCGGCAGTTTTCTACTGGCCGCGTCTAGTAATTTCATGAATGCGTAATAGCTACGGAAGGTTCAAGTAACCGATTGCGCCTTGGGTAGTTGCACAAAAATGTTCCGATCAACATTAAAAAGTGGCGTCTGCCCTGGGGGACAATTCTTTAGCCCGTACATTTTTCAAAACCGCACCGCACGGCCAAATAAGCCTGCGATACGGTTTTGAAAACTTTAATTTATACGTTTTAACACCGGGTGTAATCTCAATTTTGAATTACTAATTCTAATTATCTATTGATTATAAAAAATAATAATCTAATTACTAAATGGATCAAACCGAAAAAGAAGAGCTGAATTCCAAAAATCTTAAAAGATTGGATAAAAATTTTTCCATTTAATTGGATCGGAATTGGCAATTTTGCCGATTTACACAATGGAGTTTCCGAATTATCGAGACTATTTTGTATTATATTTCAAAATACTGACGTATGAATACTTGGGCCGTCTTTTCAATACGTTACTACTGCCCGCCGTTAGAAACCGCGTTGCTCTGATACCTATGCAAAAAACATATGTTTCAAAATAATTGTATATTAATTCTCGCTTCCTCTTCCGAATGAGAATCAGTATTCGAAATTCCAAAAAGGATAGTTTTTAAAATGTACGTTTTTTCATAAGGTATATTTTGCATCGATGTTTCAAATTTATTTAATCTGATTTAGCGTCACGGTTTTTTTAATTGATACTCTTCTATATTTCCAAACTGAAAAATAAGGGTCGGACGATTCCAAGAGAGACGTTGTGCGTAAAACGTTAATTCTCCATCTCTCTTTTTGATTTGATTCATCGGTGTTCCGAAGTAAAAAAATGAATTGCGAATTGTCGGAGGATATTATATAAAAAATGTTGCCAATAGATTTCATTTTAATTCTCGGCTCCGCCTATCATTCTCACGCGTTTACAAATTTAAAAAGAAAGTAGGATTTACGAATTTTCTCATAGGATTTTGTCTAAAATGTTTCAAATTAATTGCCAGTTAATTATCAAGCCAACTTTTTTAATCGTTGTCGGAAGGGTAAATAAAAAGTAGGATTTACGAATGCTAAGGGATACTTTATAGAAATTCTTACTGATTTAATGAAATTCATATTAATTTTCAGCCCGAGTTTTTAACTGATGCTTATCTATAATTTGGATAAAACCGCGAAATTAATTTAATACCAGGGTTGAAAAGCCGCTTCGCGACTTTTCAACCCTGGCCCCGTGTCGGACCCGATACTATTCTGCCCTTTGCATAATTGTCCTTCATTCAGCAGACAAAAAAAAATGAAAAACAACCCTTTCTGCCTCTTTATATAGGCGACCGCCCACTTCCGGTTTATGCTAATTACTCCTAACAAAGAGATTTTTACAAAAACTTAAATTTAATAGCGAAAATGGTTAATTTTTAAAAATCTGATATGGGTGCAGTCATCCCTAGACCATTACGCATCTAATGACGTATCATACGTAGCCTAATACCCGTCCCTTCTTGAGATATCCTCCGGACAGACAGACGGAAGTGGATGCAAAGTGGCACACACACACACACACACAAACACACAAACACTATTTTTTATATATAGTAGGATTAATTCTCGGCCCCTCTTCTTAAATATTTTCAGGCTTCTCCTCCCCCAGCTAGAAGTTGTGTCTTTCTCCAGGGGTCAAGTCTAGCTCCGAGCGGGACGATTTTTATTGGCGCGCCTGTTCGGACTGGCCAGCGGGTATCTCTGTATCGGAAGATAAAAGGTGACCTCTAGGCACAGATGCCCCATCCACACTCACACCGCCTATATCCATCAATTCTGGGGCCCAACCAGCCTAGACGCTCAAATGAGGAGGGCCCTGGGCCAAAAGCTTGGACTCTGAGCAGGACCCACTAATGGCGTAAGCTCGAGGCGAATTGTCCCTGGTCACGAAATATTAAAAGAATTAAAAATTAACAAAAGAAACAGAATTCGAAAAGCCGTAAGCCTGATTTGGAGAACAAAAAAAAACAAAAATAAAAAATCTTTCAAAGACTTTTCCAGACAAATTGTGATAAGCCATGAAGTTTTCACACGCATTTTCCGTGAAACACAATTTTTTCGAAATGTAATCGACAAGAAAAGTCGAATATATTAAATAGACAAGTTATGTCCGGTCATGAAACATATAAAAATAAAAACTCATACCCAGATGCTCATCAAGGACCCCATGCAGACGTCACAATTGGCTAATTAACAGAATTAAAAATTGATACGGTTGGTGGCAATAGCATTTTTTTGGGGGTCTTGGAGGCGAACTGCTATAAGAAATTAGGTCTTCACAAGCATTTCTGTGAAGCCCTTTTTTCTGAATAAAAACCACAAAAGAAGTAAAGAACATTTAAAAAGAGGAAAAACCCGGACGCTGCGGAAAACCCATTAATGACTGAAAATTGAGGCAACTTGTATCTGCTCAAGAAACATTAACAGAATTAAAGTTAAAGTTTTTGGATCTGTATTCTGCAACGATTGTCAAGAGCAAGTCATTTTTTACAAATATTTTTTGTGCAACACAGTTTTGCAACTGTGGAAAACCCAAAATTTCAATAAAATTCATAAACTAGTCAGAAAAAATGCCAAACGCCGATGAAAGGTTACCACCGCCTATTAATAATGCAAAACTTATTTTCTGTGGTGAATTAAATCACCAGAGGCACGTAGCAAAATAGGAGAAAAAATGTGCAAAAAAATTAAAAAAGCTCGATAAGAAGTGATCAATATTGTGCCGTGTCAAAAAAAGCTTACATCATTATTTTACCGCCATTATTTACAACTGTGAAATAGTCTAAATTACATACTTTTGGCCTATTTAAACCACTTGAAAAACCGGACAGCGACTTTGGAGAATTTGATGGCACTCGGCCCTCACAGACTGGTTGACAGTAAGTTATGTTTCAAAAATTGCTTAAGTCAGGTAAAATCAATTTGATTTAATCATAAAAACTAATCGGATCAAATTATATACGATCTTTTGGTGCTGTTCTATTTCGCGGGGGGGAAAAAAACTGTGCGGGGGGAAAATGTTCTTCGGTTTGTTATAACTCTTTTATATGATGCTATTTTGAGTTGTAATTAAAACTCTTAGTATATTTTTTGACGCTCTATCGAATGGCATGAAGAATTTTTAAAAATATCGAAAATGCCGAAAACTAGCTTTCGACTCCACGATCCCATGTGGAAACACCGTATCACCTTGTTTTTGCTATAACTATTTTATAAAACAATATTTTTAGATGAAATTAAAACTCTTAGTATATTTTTTGATGCTCTATCGAATGACGGGTTCAAAATATCGAAAAACTGGCGAAAATGTCGAAAACTAACATTTCGGCACCAGTTTCAATAGTTTTTTTGTTTTTGCTATAACTTTTTTATATTACAATATTTTTAGCTAAAACAAAAACTCTTAGTATATTTTTTGATGCTCTATCGAATGGCGTTGCAAAAATCCCGAGAAAATAGCGAAAACATAGAAGTTTTGGCGGCATTTTTCCCCCGCACAGTTTTCCGCGAAATAGAACAGAACCGATCTTTTTAATTGTGTTCTTTAGGGTTGGATGAATCCCCATAGCCTCAATTTGTAATCCACAAGAAAATTGTCATTAAAGGAACCCGCAAGACCCCAGCAGGCAGGTATAAAAGTATGAAATATTGATTAATTATTCCTCGTCAAACATCCTGTTCAACAGATAACTAAACCCACGAAACGCCCTAAAAAGGAGCTATTTTTGTGAAAAATAGTTTTTTTAAGATAGGTCCTCAGACGGTTTTCCCAGTTGAATCCGATTTTAAATCTAAATTAACAAAATCTAATACAATCAGAATTAAATCACTTTGTAGCTTGTGGCGGCAGATCAAAAAAAAAGTGCGATAAAAGAATGAAATTATGATGAGAATGAAATGTCATAGCTGATTTCACAAGCTATTGTTTTTGAAACACGTATTTTCCTATACCACCCACGCCTTTGCGTTTGCCATACTGAAAATGCAATGATTTAAAATTCGATTATAAATATCTACGTCGAAAAAGTTTGATAATTACCGACCTTATGGCAATACACGACGCGGTACTGCTCTCCAGAATCTCCGCAAGTCGACGAGCAGTCCTCCCAGTCTCCCGTGAACCATTCCGCTTCACAGTCGACCGTTTTGCATTGCTGAAAAATGAATGTTTGACGTCAAAATTTAGGTGATTGAATTCTAGTGCAAATGCAAGTGCCACGCAGCTACCTCATCGATTGATTTGCAAAATATATTTTTAATACACTTTTCCTACTGTAGACACTCAATCAGGGTTTTTGAATTGCATTAAAAACCAAAATTTGATTGAGGACATAAATACTTGCAAAATAAAATTAAAACGTGATGACTAGACCCGATTACGGTAGATTCAGATAACTTTTGGAGCAAAAATCCCACTGCTAACAGAAAACATCACTTTTAAAAGAATGTTGCACGTTAGGATGAGTATTACTAGGTCGGAGCACATTTAATTTTATTGTCAGACGAGAAAATTTTGACAAGGTTTAAAAATACCGCGGAAGCTGGAATTTTGGAAGTATGAACAGAGTACAAACATCCGTTTAAAATAGAAACTTTCGGAATGCATTAATTTTGAAACATTGTCGTTCTGTAGCGTTGGCTTGTTTAGATATTTTTACCTTTCGCTAAAATTTCAAAGCCTGGGAAATTAAACTTTTGAAAAAATTTTATGACAGTGCATGGCATAATTAGTTTGTCGGCGCAACCTCGTGAATAAAAAAATAATGTTGTAGCCGTAGAAGGGAACAAAAAAATGCCGAAATTCTATCTATTTAACTTTTCGAATTTTTGAGATTTTATAAACGTAAGAAGTCCGGATAGTTTAATTATTTATTTTTAGGGATGACACAGAACTTTTCTTCACTAAAAAATGCACACGGCTACTAAACAGCCCCAACTTTAGAACATCGATTTTCAACTCACCTTCTCGGTTTCAGGCTTGGTGGCGTTGTTCTCGACGCAGAGGTCGTCGGCGACGCGTCCCTAAAAATTATTATATGTCATTAACAGGGTAAACATGCGTTTTAGAAGCGTAATAAATACCTCGATTCCTCAATGGAAAACGTTTCATAATTGAAGGGATAAACTATGTTTTTCAGATAATTTTTATTCATGTTTTTTTAATTCACTTTTCGAGATTAATAGCAAACTACTATTTGTTTACGATTACGATGTTTACGATAGAAATCTCTAATTAATTAAATTAATATTTTGCAAGTAAGCGACTCACCTGGCTCTTCACATCGATACAGTAGGGGTCGCGGGTTCGAACTCCTGAAAAATTAAAGAGATTTGCAAAAAATGTTTCATCCAAATTATGGGTTTACGGTCTTTTTTGCAAGATAGTCCACGCATAGCCGTGTCGAAGCTCAAAATTTCAGACAACCAATTGCAAACTATCGAAAGACCTAGTGCTAAAAGTACGTAAAAGAGATTTTCTTTTTTTTGAGCCGCGTAAACATATCGAAAAATTATTCTAAATAATTATTCTTTTTACAACCAAGACCATATTTCACCCATTTTCCTTATTATTAAGCTCTAAAATATTTATGACCAATTTCAAAACTTTATTAAAACATATTCAAGGCCCCGTTATTTTGACCCGCCCCCATTACCGGATATTTACTAAATTTTCTGAAAACCCACCAGCTCCACAAGTGACCGAGCACGGGGTCCAGTCCTGTACTTTCCACATGTAGTCGGCTTCTTCGAGCGGAACGGAGAATTCGTATTTGATAGCGGATTCCTTGTTTCCCTTGCGGAACAGCAGCGAGACCGTGATTTCCTGTAAAAAAATATTTTTAAAGGGACTAGGAAGTCAAAATTCAAGGATCGGGGGTGCTAACGTACTGGTGGAAAAACTAAAGGATATCGCCGCAATGTACGGAAACATTGTTTTTGATACGCGGAACCTCGAATTTTTCGGGCAAAATCCACTTACAAGAACGAATTACATCCCAAAAATGTTTTATCTGCTTCTCATTTCATGAAACATGCTATAGTCTCAGTGCTGAATTTTCTGATTTTCACTCAATCATTTACGCAAAAATTATGCAAAAAAATTGCTACTTAAAAATATTGAATTTTTACCGCAATATAAAAATAAAATTTCATAATTGAGCATTCAGCGAGAAATTTGGATGTAAATTATGTAACGAATAATGACGGTAAAAATTACCTCAGTGAGGGGCCCGGCGGCGAAGAGCTTCTCCTTCTTCGCGTCATCGTACTCGAATACGGTACCCGCGGCCTCGACGTCCTTCTCCACCGACAGCATACCATTTCCGTTCAAGAAGAAATGGTCCGAGTTGTTCTTGAAGGCTAAAAAAGAAATAATTTACGACGTCATAAAAAGCATTTATTAATGAGGCTTTCAAACACTTTCTCTTCTCTTGGAAAAAAAACATTTTTTTTATTGCGAAAAAACGGTTCGCTACTCATCATTAATGCTTGGAATGAAACACTTTTTTACGGCAGGAAGGTTTTTATCTCGGTATTTTAATATTATTACTAGTATCATTATTATCCTGCGCGGTTCACTTCACAAATTCAAAATAGATATTAAAATTTGCACATTTTAATGCTATCTGCAATACAATGATTCGTTGCCAAAAGTGCTGGCTATTGTCTCATCCGTCGGACCGTTGCCCTTATTTCAGCGCAAAACATCTTGGTTTGTTGGTTACTTCGTCATTAATATTTCTGAGCGCCTTTAAATTTAGTAGTTGCTTTTAGATATTTATATCCATATTAATTAATTTTTCAAAGCCTATTTTGTGCCTTTAAAGACCGTCAGAACGATCAAAATATCGTTAAAAGCAAGAAGCTGCGCACCGGGCGGGGGTCGAACCCGCGATGGTCCGCTCATCAGTCCGACGCGCTAACCACTATACCACAGGTCCAAGTGGAGAAGGGAGTCAGAGGCGTCCCAAAACCGAGAGGGCCTTTGCCCACTACGGAGCGCGACTAATGACGCCTCTCTCTGCGCGTTCTTGGGGGCAGCACCCTCGGGGTGACAGTGCGCGTTCCATCGTTCTGGTAGTCTTTAAGGCTTCCTAGATACTCCCATTTCGCTCCAAGGCTGCCCATTGGCAGTTTTCTGCGCCGGCTGGCCCCAGTTTGACACAAATTTTTGCAAAGCGAGGTCGATCCCAGCCTACCTATCTTGACCTTTTTTTAGCCCATTGAAGCTTATTCTTTTGCAGTGTAACTGTTATTTGCGTACCAAGAATCGGATGCGCTCAACGTTGGACCTATTACCATTTCTATCAACCGGTTAGCCCCCATGTAGATACAAAACCTATTTTTTCTAAACTCAGCTAATTTTGTGTTGCAAAACCGTTTCTAGTAAAATGTCATAGCTTCGTTAAAGTCTTTAAGCTCGCTTAATTCGCAGCTGAGGTTGCTAACATATTTTATTCATGATTAAGTAAGGCGTCGCTCTCCTGGACTTGCCTCTGCACGAGGCTCGTCAAGGCGCCTCTGTTGTGGTGGGCACGCCGCATCGCACCGCACCAACTCACGAAAACACACCCGATTAGGGCTATTATAAGAAAGCTATCATCACGCAGACTTGAAAATCATTTCAGCAGATTTTTGTTTTTAAATGTTTTGTGAAAAGGGCATAGCTGGCTGGCTTCTAGGCGCTTAATTTACAAATGATCAGCAAAATCAAATGAAAGTTATACTTAATCGAATACTTCGTAAATCATATAAATAATAAAAACTTATAAACTAGATGCCTTCAATAATTACCGAGATTGTTCGAGGTGTCCCTCATCTCCTCGATGCGAATATTGGTGGCACCGACGGGCAGCTTGATGATGTCATGATATCCGGGGCTGAGGTTCCGCTCGTCGAATACTCCCTCCAGCGTCTTGCAAGTGGATCCGTCACCGTCGCACACGCCGCACTTGTCCGCTTTTTTCGCTAAAAAATCAGGATTTTTTTTATTTGGAAATTACAATGTTTCAAAAAATTTCAGAGATCATGTTTTGGTCAAACCTACTAATTTATTCGAATTATTAATTCGGCGACGCAAAACACTTTTTATTTCGTCTCAAGGAAGCGGTTAAATGGAGAAAGTATTTCCGCTTTTTCGAAATGGCAATAAAATCGCATGAACGGTGACCGGGAGACGCGTTTCACCGTAACTCATCGACTAAAAATTTCAGGTTTCAAAAAATTTTACCAATTTGTGATGACGGCTACTCTTAATAGATTTCTCCTTACTTCTGAAGGATAAAAAAGAGATGGTCGAGTCGAAATTTGGGTTGGACTCATCTACTAAAGATTTTTCAAAACTTCGTGTTTCGTAATTTTCTGTTGAGAGCGTTGGATATAAAAATGCAGTAAAAAGCAGTTGTTACAGGGATAAGTTCTTACTGAACCATACATTATATAATTTAACTAAGGACTTCAGAAATCTGTTAGCACGTTCAGCCTGTTTTTAGTAATCAAAAGGGATTAAATTAAGGATATTTGTGGTATGTTCCGTCGCACAAAATGTCATGTTTCACGAAATTTTACTAACCAAGAAGGGCGCTTCAACTCAATGCTTTCACGCTCTTGTTTCTCTTATGGCCAATTTCCATGTGTCGCGTTCCGGATTTGACTATGCCAAGGTGTGCCTATTTTTTTAGTCCTCAAAAATCCCATGTTTCATAATTTTCTATCCATAAGGAGGGCCCGAAATCTTTAATACTGCGTGGAGCATCGATTTTCTTTAAAAAGCAAACAAAGGAATTTGCATGAAATTAGGTCACCGACTGATGCTTATTAATAAGAATCAAAAAGGATTAATTTGATTTAGTTTTATTCTTGTCGATTAGAATGTTTCAAAAAGTTTCGTGATGTCAGCGATGCTGAAAGCTTTAATACCATCACTCCCAATACGCGGTATTATTTCCCTCTTCTACCTCATCTTTTCTTTTCTCGTAAAGGAATCTATTAAGTTTGGACCTAATTTTTTTGGAAAAGTTATATTTTATGGTAAAGAGCTATTTCAGAAAGCCGAAGGCATAGGATTCCTCGAGGAGCGAAAGCCGGAGCATTGCTTTGAGAGGAAACATATTTTTCCCTGCGGTACAAGATGTTGAAACATACCAGAGCCGAGCTTTCCGTCGCATCCAAGAGCCAAACAAACGCCGTCCACGCAAATCTCGTCGCTCTTCGCGTCGCACTTCGTTCCGTCGACCACCTAAATGTAAAAATTAATCGATTATATTTTTATCGATTTAATTCTTCATTTTAGTTCGATAGCTGTCTCAAAACCATTAGAATCCTTAAAACCGTGCACAAAAATATTAGGGTCAAGTTGCATATTTATGTGTTTTGAATAAACTTAGAGTAAATTTGAAAAATGTCAGTTTTTATTAGGGCCAGGCCAAAAAAGGTTCAAATAACAAAAAAAGATGTAAGCAATTAACCGAAAAAATTCAATTATGTGTTCCGAATTAATATGTTTTAGGCAAATTTCAGCTTGATGTATCCGCAAAAATACATTATGGGTTTTTACCCTCAAAAGTACCAAAGAAATCCGTCGAAAGCTTTTATTAAACTCAAATTCTTATGTTTCAATTTTTTCTAAGTTTTATAGCTCCGGTGACTTAATAATGCCTCTTTCGTTCAAGTTGAGAAAACTCGCCTTGTCGGCCCACTTGTAGTAGAAATTGCCGGAGTCGGGCTTGCACAACAGCTCGCACTTGTCCTTTCCCTTGTACGGCAGCCATTTGTAGTAGTTGCCATCGAGGGCCTCGTCGTTGTACTTGGCACATTGCTCGGCGCGGAAGTCCTGAAAAAAATGAACTCCTAAAAAGTGGACAAGGATTTAAAGAAATATGTTTCAGAGAAGATCAAAAATAGCGAATTTCGCGCGGAACAATCCGCTCTTCGGATGGATGATCGAACATGAACATTGAAATCGTCGCATCCGCTAACAAAGTTTGTAACTCAGGAAAATTAAAAGCAAAGTTTCTTCTCAATTTTGCCGCTACGCGACACCTCACGCGTACAGGGGCGTAACGATGCGCCTTGTGTGTCAGACCAGCTGCCAAAAAATGGAAAATCCAAAGCGTTGGCTTCCGCCCTTTAAGCTATCCAAAATTCGTTAACTACCAATGGCCTTTTCTACTCGCAAATTTTTAAAAATCGATCGCTCGCGAAAAAGATGTGTTTCAAAAAAGGGAGTTCTAGTTTTAGGTTAATTCTTTGGCATTAGTATGCCAGGGGGGTATTTTCGATATCTATTTGAGCGCAAATCCAAGCCAGTAATTAGTTGTTTTCTAGACGTTAAACCCCAAAATGTTTTAAGAAATTTTGCCAAAATTCAGGTGACGTTCTTTTTATAAAAAAATGTTTCGAAGAATCGGATAGCCTAGCGTTTCACTTTTCAGCCGGTGGAACGTCGAAATTCATCCTTCGAGGTTATACTAAAAAAACACGTACCGTAGCGTCCTCGCCGCACGGGTCTGTGTTGCAGGAGATGTAGCGGAGGGAGGGGCCTGTGCAGTCGCCACTGAAAAATGTGATTCAAAAAAGGAATTGAGAAAGCGGCGACGCCAACAATCAATTAACACAAGTCCTCCGATCGACAGTTTCCGAGCACTGTAACCAAATTTTCTCAAGATTTTGAATAGAAATTTACCATGCTGCTAGTGGCGGACGTGGCGGTCGCTTGAAAATACAAAAAATAGCAAAATATGTGTGTTTTAACAAAGCAGTAATAAAAAAAACGAACGAGCCACGTTACTATATGCGCTACCATCCAGATGAAAAAATTTCTTTGTCAGTAAATATTTAAATAAGAATAGATTTTATTGCACTACTTTAAAAAAATTATACGCTTTTAAACTTTAAAAATTCGAGAAAATTTTAGAATTCTAGGGTTTATCCCAGCATTAATAGTAAAAAATGCATTGGCAAGTCAAATTTCCTTTACTAATTTCTCCGGCCTTATAGCCTCATTAAAAATAACATTTCTTGAGTAATGGGATGTTTCATTAAAGTCGTGATAGGTGGCATATCGTGACAGTGATAGTCCTTGGATCGTATTTTTAATTGTAACCAGGGTTGAAAAGCCGCTTCGCGACTTTTCAACCCTGGGGCCCCGTCTGATTCGATGATATTCTGCACTTTGCATATTTGTTCACCAATCTCATCCCGAAAAATGAAAAACATCCCCTTCTGTCCCTTTATGTAGGCTTTCGCCACTTCCGACGCATGCAAATTGCTTCCTAACAAAGAGGGAGACCCGAATTTTCATAAAAACTTAATTTTAATGTCGAAAATACACTTTTTATAAAATCTGATATGTGTGCAGTCGTGGCATGACCATTACGCACCTTTCGGCGTATCAAGCATACCCGTAACTTCCTCCCCTATCGAGATACGACTGGAACATAATGACGGAAGTTGCATGCAAAGTGGCACACACACACACAAACACTATTTTTTTATATATAGTAGGATAGTAGGATTTTTAAAGCTAGAATGTAATTTGCATTTTCAAACAACATTAATTAATTAGTGGCATTTTGTGAAAATTAGATTATAGTACCTGCAGGTCCTCTTCTCGGCTTGAACTCCACCGCCACATGTGCGCGAGCATTGGTTTTCAGCGGTCCAGGGTCCCCAGTTGCCTTTCTCGGCCATACCGGACTTGTCCACCGTCACCGACACGTCATCTCCGGAGTACACCTAAATACGAGGTTATCTTTTTTTGAATTTTAATTCAAGTAGCAGCTATCACAGAAGGCAAAATTTTATTTTCTAGAGGAGAATTCTTGGTTTCAAAATTTACGATATCGTAGCCTTTCTGAAGGCTAACATCTGCCGCATATTTGCTAGTTTATTTATTAGTAGGTTTTTTCGACATTTCCAGTCGATTCCAGCAATTAACATTAATGCGTCTCCCTAGATTTACCTGGTATGCTTGGCGCTTGGTCCTGTAGCTGGTCGGGTCATTGAGGGCGGGGCTTGCTGGGTGAAGATAGGGGCTTTCGGGCTAAAAAAAGTGTGTTTTTGCAACGATTAAAATTCCGGATTTTTTGTTTTCTATAGTTATGAACAGCAATGGACCGGAGCGACAAATTCAGCACCGCATTTTCTAGCCAAATTTTTGTTACAAAAAACCTGGAGGTTTTTCGGTTTTCCGGCAGGAAAAAGGGAATTCAACGAATATAAAGTGCTTACTATTTTCAAAAAAAAGCCTACTTTTGTTTTTCATCGAAAAACTTACAAAACATGTTTCATCAAAAATTCAAATTCGGGATATTTGCCTACACTTAATCTTAGGTCGAAGTGTTCTCTCTAAATTGTTCTCCCATGTAAAAATTTGAGCACTCCCCTTCCATCCACTCATTTTTTTTCTCTAAAAACCATCATAACACCTGGAGTTATCTCTGCAACTTAGCGGCTTATAGATTCTGCCTTCCCGGCCCCTTTAAACACCAAAAATGCTTACTTCAGATGAGAAGAAGCTCCAGGCGTTGGAGCCGACGGCGAGGAGTGCCAATTGCACCCACACGCGCATCTTTGCTGTGTTGTACCCTGGAAAATGGGGGGCTTTAGATTCCCGTATCCAGGTCATTTTATAAAATCGAAAAGGAGAAGAACGCGCTGATATATAGAGATTAAGAAGAAGGTATGAGATTGGATACTGAACTGTATAAGGCTTACAATGCGTTTAAAACTTTTGCTCTGATTCACTGGTTTTCTTACGCTGGATTGTCGACAAGCTACCACCGGTTACTATAGCCAAACTGATAAGAACGGAGGACCATTGGCACTCTCTTCGGAAACTTTTCGACAAAAAATGTTGATTTTTTTTTAGCCGCGGCCGGGTACCTTGACATATTATCGCATATGCACCATTATTTAACAAAAGAGGCGTTTCAAAATAAGCGGACGCGAAATTGTTGATTGAAGGGTTAATCCGGAGTTGCAACTTCGTCGGAAAATGTATTATAAAAATCGAAAAAGAAAGTTTCGTCAATACATAAACAATCCCAGTTCGGAATTACGCAAGTGGTTGCGTTGCATCGTATTCGAAATCTCGACGTTTTCCAAAGAATATCGCTGTTTTCCAATTATATTTCTAGCCAAGCTTCTTGATTCTTAAGGAATTTGGATTAGGCCGTGCAGACCAGCTGATGCAAGCGAGAAAAAGGATAAACGATATCCTTAACTCTAATTATAATTTGGTGATAATAATTAACAGGATTTTCTATTATCTAACGAGCAAAACGCCCGATCTTTGTTCGCGGAAATGCCGTCTAGACCCTAGAGGTCACCGCGGCTTGTTAACAAATATGCCGGCTGACCTTATTAGAAGCTGCCTGAGCCTGATAAGATACGGTATGACCCTTTTTTGAGCCGAAAAAATGACAAGAAGCAACAAGGGCAATATATCTAGGAAAAAAATCAGATTTTTACAAATAAAATATGTTTCATCGAGGTGTTGGGAGCGGCAAGTTTCCACCACCTTAATAGACACCAGACAAAATTTACATTAACAAAAAAATTTAAAATTATAGCCTTATTTTTCGAAAAAATGCATACAGTTTTAGTCGTTAAAATTAAAATCAAATTCAGTTAAATAGTTAATGAGATCTTAAGATAATCCGATCTGGGCTTAAAAAATGGCAAAAAAATGTTCTAAAAAACTTAGTGAAGAAGAGCACATCGCGTTGACTATTTAAATCGTGGTACTTAAAATAAAATTCAGCAATTTCAAGGAAATGGGGGAAAAAAAATGGTTCTTGACTGCCCTCATGGAATTACTGCAGGCCCGACAAGCTTTCGGTTGGGGAAAAACGAAACATAATTTTCTTGCCACAAAAAAGAGATTTTGAAGTTGTTAGTTGTTCTGTCCATATCTTTAATTTTAAAGGTATTACGAAGTAAAAATTCCCTTCGAATCTAATAATACTCCAATCAGAAAAAGTAGAAAGCTAGGGAGATATGACAAGGTGAATGGATTTCGGAAAAGTCCGATCAAGCGGGGCATTTTTTAAGAAGTGCGACATTCAGTCCACAAGCCTGCGTGTTATTAAATACTTTAAAGGGATCGTGAGACCAGAATCCAGATGCAACAAAATTTTTTTAGCAAATTTAGACGGAATATCCGAAATCTATTTTGGTCTTTAAAGGGACGCGGAAGCCGAAATTTACCAGAAATAAGATGGTTACCGGAAATAATACAGTATTCGATTTTTAGAGGACCCATTAAGCGAGTGTAGAATTATCCACGGTAGAATTCGAAAAATTTAAGGAACACTATAGCAGAACGCCTTTTACGACTTTTCACGAACACATAATTTAGGGTTAATTTGCAATATAGTTTTTCTAAGCCAAAATATAATAATTATCGTTTTAAGGGCCCGTGAAGGCCAGGAGAAGCAAAAAATATCGAAAAATCATACAAATGGCTTGCCAGTCCCGTTAGACCCAAATTTTCCGGACGATTTCCGGCCGTTTTCCGGCCCCGTTTTGCAGACCGTTTTGTCTATAGATGCAGACTTAGGTCCGGTTTCCCCCAATCGATGCCCCCAAATTGTTTAGAGGGATCGAATGGCAACTTGACTGTTTATATCCAAGCCTGCCCCCAAGCGAGACTCGCCAGACGCCCCCTTCAAAACTGACCATCCAATGGCTGAGGATTACGGTAATATCATAGAGCAAAGAGAACGGGGTTTAAAGGGACCGGCAAGGCCGGTTATGGATTTTCTGGGGGGTCAGGGACTAGCTTGAGGGGATAAAGAGGGTCTACCTAAAGCAGACGTGATCTGCAACTTGGAAAAGAAACCAACCAGGCGCGTGAGAGAGGAGAGAGAGAGAGAGAGAGAGAGAGAGAGAGAGAGAGAGAGAGAGAGAGAGCGGAGAGCAAGCGAGAGAGAGTTAGAGAGAGAGAGAGAGAGAGAGAGAGAGCGAGAAAATAAATGAGCGGGTGAAAGAATGCGTATGAGAGGGAGTCGCTTTTATGGTAATTAACACGCGACGCTCTGATCCGTTAAAGGGACTGGCAAGGCTTGATTATGGATTTTCTGGCCCTACGATTACGCCACGGAATTTACTTTCTTCGGAGATCCACACGAAACGTACCGGTCATTTTGTTGCGTAACTGATTAAAGTACATCGAGTTATTCCCAATTATGGCCTCTTTTTCGCCCTTATGCCAACCGATCATCGAAACATAATTTTTCGAAAGCATGGGGAGTTGTTTTAAGTTAGGAAACGGCCGGCTTTGTTCAGTGAGTGTAGACTTGCTGCCGAATCACAGTGCCGCTATGAATTATTCTACGACTGTCTATCGAGGCTTGCATTTCAAATGAAACCCTGATTTTCAACCAGATAATGCGAATTTAACGTTGCTGCGGTCACGTAATTCGAGGTGACGTTTCGTATAAAACTCCTAGGAAAAATTAAACGACAGTCGAATAATCCCTTCATCATATATTGCATTAGTCAGACAATTGGGGAAAAGCCGACCCCGGGAAGTGAAACATTTAGTTGTATTCTAGATTAAAGAGCTGAATTTAATAAACTGCTTGATTCAACTAAAACCAAGTTATTATTTTTTTTATAATGTCGATTAAGTGCAGAAAGCTTGTGAAATTCCAGGAAATAAATAAACCAGAAAGCTTTAACTTTTGTAAGGGAGGCTGAGAGATAGCCATTAATCCAGAAAAATCCTAGGCCATATTGACGTCTTGCTATGAAACATGGGATGCGGAAAAATCATCAAGTCCCCTTCTTTGGTTCCCATAGACATGATCAACTACGCGCGGCTGAGAAACACCATTTTTGGCACCACTTCTCAGACCCCCGCGAGCAATAGTATTCAAATGGAAATTGGTGCTGGGATGCCAGGAACCCATGGGAAACCTAGGGTTTGCCACAGACAGGCATTGAGGTAACGGGCAAGTCAAAAACGATGGATTCACCACGCTGATTTATCGGAAGCAAAATAGGGAAGGCCGGAATGTCATTGTTTGAAAAACTATGTACCACTACGGCAGAGGAAAATCCTTGCTTTACATCCAAAGTTAATAAGGAATATTTTTGAAACATTCTGTATAGGAGTACGGTAGTTATGGACCAATTCAAATTTCCCATGGTTTCGATGAATTCAGAGTGAATTCTCGGCCAACAATACAATTTAGTGGTCGAGAAGATGTTCAGGATCAGGGCCAATATTAAGGTAATGGAATGGTAGCTTAAATAGCATGCGGAGACGACACCGAAAATTTGCGCCGCACTGCACGCAAGAGCCTTCTAAAAAAATGTTGCAATTATTTGTAAAGTCGGCTCATTTTTGTCAGCGCTAATCGCCTTGTACGGGTTAATCGCTCACACTGTGCTCTAAAAGTGGCTAAAGCAAAGCGTCAAAAATTGCGGAGGTGTACGGTAGTTCTGGAAAATCGCGAAACACGAGGAATTTAGACCAAATCCGCCTCAAAATTAGGGCCCAAGCCCTGGGATAAGAAGTGTGGCAAGTTGTTGTAAGCCCGACGCTCCTAAATATTACAAAAGGGCCGGAGAGGGGTCGGATGGGGTCAAATGGCTGGAACGGGAGGAGGAGGAGGCCAAGCTGAGGCCAAGGGGTCAACGCCGCCCCTAGAGACAGCCACCCCACCATAGGCCACGCCCACTTTTCTGGGCTTCTCTAGAAAGATTTTGGCTCTCTATCTTTATTTCTCGCTCTCTCTCTCTCTCTCTCTCTTCTTCTCTCTCTCTCTCTCGCTCTCGCTATCTATCACACTCTCTCTCGTTAGATATATCTCCGCTCGCTCTCTCGATCTATCTATCACTCTAACTTTCATTATCTCTTCTTCTCTCCTCTCTCTCTCTCTCTCTCTCAGTGAATACTACATACAAATGGCCGTGCACTGTGTCCCTCCCACCAGCCCTTACCATGTCATAAAATGGAGCAGCTGGTGCAGCTGTGGGTACTGTTGATCTTACTGATCGCTGGCTTAAAAATATTAGACACAAATTCCAACGACTGAATGTTTTGAGCCGTGAAACATATAAGCTTGACTTTCAAGACGCTGCCTCGTAAAAACCGATCGAGTAGATTTTTTGCCGTTTTAAAGGCATGCGCAAGGCATGACACGGCCGTGCCGCGACGTGTAACAGGCAAGTCGCGGGGCGGACGCAACAGAGCTAAAAAACATCTTTTTTAAAGGGACGCGCAACGTATGATGATGAAATACCTATCACAATAACGTTTGTTATGAGCTTTTATACGAGCTGCCAGGGCTTCTGATAATTTCCCGACTTCAATGAAAACAAATTTTCACGAACAAGCTGTCATTTTTGTGAAAAATCAAATGTTTCAAAGCTTGGCTAAATTAAGGTTTTCGTATTCACTACAATACGTCGCAGTTCCTGTGTGGTTCTGACCTTCTTATTTGGAACCAGTAGAAAATGTCCGCTTCGCGGCCCTTTTCCACTGGACCCCGTCTAGGTACCATGAATTTCCATCGCTTCATCTTGCCTGCGGTGCAAGGACCTGAGTCAGACCATTCTTTGGCCTGTGGCGACAGAGCCAGCGTTGCGCTAATCTTTGAGTCTGCGGCGCTAGCTACTGCTTTTTTCGAATTTAGCCTGCGGCGCTGAGCCATCAGAGAGCATGCGTCAAGGACTTTTCCTTTGGCCTGCGGCGCGAGAGCGAGAGCCATGCCTAAACCGCGCACACCGTGTCTCTAGAAATATGTTTTGTTGCAGAATTACCAAAAAGCAAAAAGCTAATTTCACACAGGATCCGAACTCGCGACCTTGCGGGTGGTTGACCGGGTGCTATTCCGCTACACCACGGGGCACGCGGGAAGGGGCGGCGGGAAGGCCTCTTTCATTCGGGGGTAGGACAGGGAAGGCTACGAAAGGGCCGACCCAATGCCCCGGGCGAGAGGCCTTCTGACCACTTTACAAAATTCCATTTTGGGTCTGAATCCGCTGAAAATATGTCAAGATAATTAGATGCGCGTGATCCCCACTATCGAATACATACTTTGTACAAATTACAGCCCGAAATTCCATCAGGGTTTCGAGTTATGACCTGTACAACGCGTCTCGTCGCCCCTTTTATTAAGGCTTCTTCACTTTTTTGCTTGTAAATTCGTTAAATTAAGGAATTTCGAAAAATCCAAGAAACCGTTTTTGGCGAATGTATTTCTCCGCCTCCATGCCAAAAATCAGCCGGAAATTCGGCATTAAGGCCGAGAAACCGCCCGGACAGAAAACACACATAGTTTTCTCGCTTATAGAATAGGATGTTGAACAATTTAACTAATTCTCAAATTCTAATTTGAGATTTACTCTGAAACGGACCAGTACGGCATTTAACGGTTAGGCCTGGCCGACGCCTTTTACCTTCGCTTCAGTCTGGCGTAACGCGTGCCTGTCGAGACCTAGCCGACTCAAGGGTCGTCCACCCCGTTTTCTAGTCCCTGGAAATACAGAATTTCTCAATGCCCCCCCCCCCCCCCTAATTTCCATCTAACTATCTGCATTCCCAAGTACCTAGCCAGGCGTTATTCAACTTATCCCTAACACGCGCAAGATGCCATTAAAAGAAACATTGTTTTCCCGTTAATTTTTACTTGAATGTACGTTTCGAAACAGCAGTTAGACGGAATTATGTGGATTGCTGCTAATCGGCGGACGCCTAACTTCGTCAATAATGGCCCAAAAATAGTAGAAAAAATGAAATCATTTTTATCTTGCTTTAAAGCACCTTCTCGTACTTATCATACCCGTAAAAATTGCTTGCGGACGTCATGCATATTTTTACCGTGGGCTTGCGTCGTGATATCATTCCCGCTCCCATTATTAATGGTAAGCTATATTAGGTGAAACATCAATTTTGGCAAATTTTTCTGGAATAAATTAAAGTGTTTCAGAACAGAAGGAGATTTTGGGTTATGGAATCGATGGCAATGAAATTTAATTAGCTAAAAAGATATGCTTTTTCAGGGTACACTTAAAATAAATTGAAACGGGAGCGAAAGGGTCCAAAGAGCTCCCAGCTCCCTGTCGATTGTATCAAAAGAATTGCCTCCAATCGCGCCATGCGAAGTTATGTTTCCACACGCAGATAGGCCCCCTTCCGCGTTTCGCTTAATCATCGACTACCTGAATACCTGAACTGAACCTGTAATAATGTGCCGATGCATAGAGCTTCAATCCGGCCGTATAGGGTGTTCAGATTTACCATGTTTAGTGCAGCGTTTACGTCTGAATAAATTACTGACGAGATTCCATAAAAAGAACAAGCATTTTCAAATTTTTTACCAATTAAAAATTAAAGTTTCAGATCCGAAATTACATGAATTCTTTGGAGTTCTGTTAATTATGCTTCGATGACTTTTGTTCTCTGTAATTTCTCATCGCTCTTGCTATTTTTCACGGGGAAAACGTGGTTTCAAATCTGGCATAACATCGATTTTTGGGCTTCGCACTAATAGGAGCCAATACACGTGGATGCGCCTGGGTCTGGACTGTTAGCGGTGGGGAGCACTTTTTGTTTTTCTTTCCAGCTATACCTACCCATAATGTATTTGATAGTGTCTGTAGTAGTTTTTGATTGACTGGAACTTGTGACGAATTTCGGAACATTTTGAAAGCTCAAAAATTTTGGCTTTTTTGACATTTTGTCATACACCTTTTATCAAAAAGTGAAAATTACGAGTTACGAGTAGTTTTTTTACGAAAATTTTTATAAACTTTTTGTATCTAAAAAACTACTCCAAAAAATTTTTCTGAGACGGATTGTATGTTTTGAAAAACCTCCATTGCGTTCTGAATTTACCCAAACTAATTTTTTTTAAAAACTTTATTACAACTTTCCCTTTGATTAGCTCAATTTTCCGCAAAAAATCCTGCCGATAAATATGGAAAAATCGAATACGAACGACAGTTGCAAAAGACCAAATTGGCCCAATTTTTGTCTGGCCAAACGTTAGGTTTATTTCCAGACTTTCGGAAAATGGGCATGGTATATTGGTGCTAATATTACAACTTCGCAGCCCCCATATTAAACGACCATCCGCAGCATTGGCAACGCAAAAATATGAAACAAAATATTCTGAAAATTTAAAAATAAATGCTGCTAATATGTTGAAGATTTACGACTTTGTAGGTTGCGCTATTCCCAGCATAATTGTCATGTTAAGTGCTATGTTAAAGGTGCTGCGCAAATCCCATGCTGCGAAATTAACGAAACGGCGAATTAATGTAGCTTTAAATACCACCCATTTTTAGTGAAAATTGAAACATATTAGCGGCACCTCAGGAAAGGCGTAAACTCGGAAAAATTTTATTTTAAGCAATGCAAAACGATAAAAGACGTATTGACAAGGTTACGACGGCCAAAAAAAATTTTCGGGGTAGGGGATTTTAGTTATGATAATTTTTTAGTCTAACAACTTTATCGATGGAAACCTCAACATATTTTATATTTTTGCCTCTCGTAAAATAGACGAAACATCGAATTGCAAACCACCGAATTAGGCTAGGTATTTGGCCAACCCAAAAACGCGAAACGCTGAGGAAATGCGGTAAAAAATATGCGCCAAAATTAATTTATTTGTGAATTAGCATTTGAAGATCTTAGCAGGGCTACAGTATGAAATCAAAAGCGATTATGTCTAGGTTTTAGGATGAAATTTTCAGCATCTCAACGAACCGGGATCAAAACCGTTTTTATTTTCTCAACCGCTAAAATAGATAAAACATGGAATTTTGTAAACGCCCATGCAGGCAAAATCCTTTGCTAGCCTATTTTGTGTTTGCGTAATGTTCAATTTCTGAAAAAAAGAACACGACCAGAAAAATGACTTAGAAAACATGTTCTAGAGAGGGAGTCGACTTTCAAAAGTTCTTTTGCATTATGGGGGGAGGGGCGATGGCTTAGTTTGATCGCTGGTTCTAAAATACCCTCGCGATTTACCACCATTAATGGTCAACAATTTATTTTCCTAAATTTCCTCCGCGAGCTGGTCTTATGTCAATCCCCAGATAGGGAGAAGGGAAAGAGAAACGGAGAGAGAGAGAGAGAGAGAGAGAGAGAGAGAGAGCGAGAGGAAGAGAGAGAGAGTGAGTGAGAGGAGAGCGAGGGAAGGAGAGAGAGACAGAGCGAGAGAGATATCTTGCAGCATTGAAAATATTAACTGCTGGTACGCCTTAGCTGTCGCTTTCCTAAATTTCCTCTGCCAGCTGACGTTAAATCTAGGTCAAGCTCAATCTTGCAGCTCAGTACCCGAGTCACAAACGATCACCGCTAGGATCCTTTAGGCACCATCTTTCTAAGCTCCTAGCTAGCTGGTGCTCAATATAGCTCAGTCTTGCAGCTCACTTCCGGTAGACACCTCCCGGGTGACTCATGGTGTGATCGTGGAGGCCGTGAATTCCGGGGAAATCCCGTCCTTTTTGCTAAAGTCTACGAGCCCCACTCCGACTTGGCCCCTGATTGAGGATGGCCATTTCTCAATCTACCCCCTCCCTCTCGATCCCTCCTTACAACAGAGAGAGAGAGAGAGAGAGAAAGAGAGAGAGAGAGAGACGCGGCGATACCCCGATTTGTGTCTCGAACGGGCCGCTATTGGAGGGTGACTCACCCCACACTATCGGTGACTGTGTGAAACGTACGTTCGCTTAATTAGGGCGAATAGCCCGAGGCTACTAATGAGAGAATGAACATTTTAAGGGACTGGAAAGGGAAAGTGACTTAACGGGGGTGGAGAGAATTTCAGACGGAGCGTCGAAAAATAAAGATGTTTTACTAAACCCCAAATATCTTATTTAAAATTAATATATTATTGGAGCATTGAAAGATGCGCTGGAGAATTCTGCGTCGAAAGATGTGTTTTCCCAGATGCGCACAACTCGCCTCTAGCCGCTGCGGCAAAGTTTATACGTCAAAAACCATCAACATTGTCGTTTTTTGGGGCGGTTGTGGCGCCGCAGGCTAAAAAAAGAAGGTATTCAAATTCATGGTTCCTGGACGGGGTCCAGTGGAAAATCGCCGCGAAGCGGTCTTTTTCCACTGATCAGTCTGATATGCAATTTTGTTAAACCTTAGTTTTCGAGTAGGACCGACCTTTTTCCAGATTTTTGAGTATTCATGTGCAATGGGACCCTAAAGTATACATGGGTCGACGCTTGCATGCGCCGCATAAGCGTGGCCGGTCACGCTCTTCCGGAGCGTCGAGAGCCGCGCTGGCGCGCGTGCCTCTTAATAAACCACGCCGAAATGAGCGTGGCCCGCCACGCTCCGGAAACGCTTATGCAAAGCTTCTAAAAATGCAAAATCAAAGTTTTCCAAGGGACATGAAAGCAAAAATCGATCCGTTTTCGAGAATTTAATTAACAAGAAGTTTAATCGCGATCTATCTTGTTTATTTATCAAAATTTAAAGATGACCCTGATGGTTATGTATCGGTAATTCATTTTTGCAAATCGAAATCATAAATATATGTCCTTTAAATTTTTGATTTACATCTGGAGTTAAATCGCGCGCGTGAAAAGACGAAAAGCGCCGCATAAGCGTGGTCCTCCACGCTCCGGAAGAGCGTGGCCAGCCACGCTTATGCGGCGCATGCAAGCGTCGACCCATGTATACCCTAAAGACCTTGACACGATTAGCGGTCAAGGAGAAGGCCCTGGAATAAGAATTTGTGAAACATAAAGTGTTTTGCCAGGTTTGATGCGATATTTGCTCCTAGTTATTCGCAAGACACCTAGAAGTCACGCTGATAGGTAATTTTCAACAACATTAATTTCAAATTGGGTCTGATAACTGTCCAGATTTTTGGAAAAGATATTTAGACATTTCAAAGGAGCAGACTTCAGCTACCAGCACGATTCAATTCGGGGCAAGGAGCAGGCGCGGGAATGTAATTTTATGAAATTTTATGAAGAAGAATTTTTGCGACTATTCCGATCTATTCGGATGTTGAAAAGTACTTGCTTTTCGCACCGATAAATAATCTCGGATTTTATCGACCGGGCCTCTTCCTTTTCTTTTTCCTAATTGAGGATTCTTACGAATTAATTTGCTAGACTAGATCAATTGCGTATACTGCAGACCTGAAATGTTCCAAAAGCAGGATTACTCAATGCGACACACCAATTAAGGAGTGCAGGATTCACGCTGATAGATATTCAGTAAAACATGAATTTTCCATTAGAACCGACAGTACTCAAGATTTTTTAATCAAAATTTTCTTGATTTTAAAAGCGCGAAAATAAAACTGCGAATGGAAGGCTCCAATTAACAGGCAAGGATAAGGGACAGCAACGCAAATTTCTGCAACGTTTTAATGCAAAAAATATTTATGAAAAATTTGGAAAAAATTTGAAAGTTTAAAATTTAAATTATCAGATACATGATATTTGGCCATCCCAGCTTCAATCACTCCTATCAAAAAGCAAAGCTCGGGAAGGGAAATTTCTAAAACATTTTTTTGTATGGAACACAATTTTCTGATATTGTTGCATCCATATTTACTTCTAACTATTTGCCTTAATTTTGGCACCTATAAACAACCGGCTAACCCATAAACAAGGGCATATCGAGGGGCAGTCAGCCATGTGGTCAGCTACCGTAACCCGCCACCCGAGGGGCCAACGGGTTGGTAAGAGCCACACAGACAGGGAAATCACCACAGGGTGAGAGGATTCTAATAAATAAAGAACAATAACAAATGAAGAAAAGGCTAGAATATTGCAAAAATTTTTAAACCGCGTTTGTAAATAATAATAGTAACTGGAAAATGAAAATATTACATAGTCGCTGTTAGCGGAGGGATTTTAGCCGAGAAAACCCCGTTGATTTTTTATAAACAATCTGTATCGCCCTATTTTAAAAGATACAGATTTAAATTTACACAGTTTTTAAAATCTGAATATCTAAAATTCTGTTTATGATTTCATAACATTCGAAAAATGTAAAAATACTAAAATACATGTTTTGTTGTTAGCAGGGATAGATATAGCTGGAAAATAAAAATAAACTCCCTCCTCGGCCAGCAGTCCAGTGTCGAATACTGGCGGCCCGAATCCAATACGACACGATAGTAACACCCCATTTTTAAACTGTCAGTTGGCAAATTTTTGAAACACTGTAGTCAGGGACGTAGCGTATATAGGCCCCGGGGGCCCGGCCCCCCGCCCCGAAATCGGCCGGGGCCCGATAATTTCATAAGGGGGGACCCTTATGATTTTTATTTTCTCAAAAATTTTTGCCTGCGGCGCTGTTTTTTCGGAAATGTTTTGAGTTTTTTGTGGAAAAATTTTTTGGCCCCCCCCCGAAATTTTTTTCGGGCTACGCCCCTGACTGTAGGTCATTTATACAGTTTCGTATATTTGGCATCGTATTGTAGGGAGTATTAACAATCCCGGCAGGGATCACGATGGAATTTTTTGGGGCGAGCTATGGATCCTCTGGCGCGAAATGGCGGAAAAATCGGAAAAAATTTATATGCAATTTTTTGGTGTTCTTTGGTCTTGTGTCGAAAAAATGCTGAAAAATAGGAAAAGTATCGAAAATTTGGGGCGCGAAGCGGGTCAGCAAAAATAGTGATGCGATGTCCCTCTTTTTAATTCGCTAGGCTGACAATTTGAAGTCACTAGCTAAACGTGTTCAAATCAAAACATGAGATGTGCTGAAACATTCAATTTTCTTATTATTATTAAATTCTGTATTCCATTGAAATCTGGAGAACTCTATTAAAGGGACATGCAAGGCATGCACACGAATTCGTCTGGACGCTTCTTTTTCCTGTTTCCCCTCGCAAACCTTTTTCCAGCGCGAGGTAGTTTCATCGGAACAATAACGTAATTCAATCGCTGTCGTACCCTAAGTTTGTTGAAACAATCAATTTTCGTAAAATTTTTCTCGATCCTAATCTTGTTTTTAATACCAAAGTTGTGGTACCGAGCCTAAAAAATAGCAATAAAACTGCCTCAACTTAACATCCGGCATAACACAACCCTCAAATTTAAAAAATTTAATATGCTAAAAAGTATATTTTCCGTCAGGACGAAGTCGGGATTAGCCCGTCGTTAAACCATCGGGATCGGGAGTTTGATGAAACACTATACTTTTCTGCCATTTTTTTTAAACGACGAATTTTCATTCTTTGCAAAGTTTTAATTTTTTTGTAAACTAAGGTTATTACATCTTGTCATTCTTGTTTTGATATTTTTACAATTTTTAATTTCGAATTCTTAATGGCTATATATAGGTCAGCACTTCCAGTCTTTTACAAACAAATCTAATTTTTTAATTTTTTTTAATCTATCACAACTCCAAATCAAATAAGCGTAACGAGTCGTCACTGCAGCCGCAGTTTGGCGAAACATTTATTTTCTGCTGAATTCTTGACTCTGAAATGACCGATTTTCATTTTTCATTTCTTGATAAATTACCATATTAACTATTGTTATTTAGATTTATGTCTGTAAGAGCCGTCTGAAATATAGAATTGTTTCTGAGTTATTAAGGTAGCAACCGATCGGGTATTTTACAAACATTTTTTTGTCTTGTAAGGTCGTCCCAAAGCCCATTGCACGCTCCCTCTAAACCGATGCTTGAATGGGGCGACAATAAAGTCGATTGATCCCTCAAAAAGTCAGTCATCTGGTCAATCGTCTCGAATTGCATTGCGTAGCTGATGGCCGATCGGCTTTTTTGGGCGCAACTTTTTCTTTTGTTCGAGGGGGGGTAATGCGATAGCGCTACCCAGGGGATTGACCCTCGATTGCCAGATGTGTCTGCCTGGTCTCTCAGATAATGAGGGTTGGGTGAAACATAAGAAATACAGGGCAAAAATTATATTAAAAGGAGCTAAATTAATTTTCTTGCTGTCTTTCGTATAATTAATTTCCGTATTCAATTAACTACGCTTGAAACAGACAAGAAAATTGGAGTGCGACGGAAAATCCAAGAAAAATTAGATAACGCCGATCGATTGCCAAACACCTGTCCGAAAATCAGCTGTCCGAAAAACACCTGTCCGAAGAACACCTGTCCGAAAATCACTCGTCCGAAAAACATGTGTCCGAAAAAACTTGTCCGAAAATCGTGTATCCGAAAATCATGTGTCCGAAAAGTCGCCTGTCCGAAAAACACCAGTCCGAAAAACTAATGTTCGAAGCAGCCAAGCAAAACTCTTTTCGAATTACTTAGCCAGTTCCTAAAGGTTCGAGGTGTAACTGCCACCAGATAGCCCCACGTGGGGAAAGCCCCGGAATCGTGACCAAACCAAGTTTCATCGGCCGTATCTTAGGGAATGCCTGCCCGAGCTCATTGAGTCACTCTCCAAAAATTTATGATACAGTAGCGGTTCGTATCCCTGGGAACTACCCTCCCCTTTGCTCCAAAATCCGGTTTGAATAGATTACCTGAAGGTCTTGGGAAGTTTCGGCCGTACTTCGATTTCATAGCCGAAATTTACTTTTCGGACAGTAGATTTTCGGATGGATGATTTTCGGACAGGCGATTTTTCGGACAGGCGACTGTTCGGACAGATGTTTTTTCGGACAGGTGATTTTCGGACAGGCGATTTTTCGGACAGGTGTTTTTCGGACTGATGTTTTTCGGACAGATGATTTTCGGACAGGTGATTGCCACCCCGCCGATCAGTTAACCCGTTTGAGACTTATGTTTGACTTACCTTATAGGTGAAACATTCTAAAAAAGGAATGATTCATTAAGGGCATCGGACAGCCAAAGGTAATATTTTATTTCGGTTTATTTAGAACTCGACAAGGCAAAGCAAATCAATTAAAGACATAATCGAATCAATTAAATCCGGGCTTATGAATTGCTGTAAATATCATAAAAAAAATATTTACATTGCAATGTATACAGGGCCGATCAACTCAATTAAATATGGGTGTATGTGGATATCAATACTTTTCAGTGAAACATACTTTAAGTGCGAAAATACTTTGTGTAGGGGTCTAGCTTAATTAACTTGCCGCGAAAGCTTCACTCAATGGAATTCAGTAAACATAGCAATAAAGAACATAAACGGGAATTTTCGGAGGTCATTTTTGTTCGAAAACTTTTTTGTTTTGTGTTTTTGTAATAACCTGTCGCTTTAGGAATGGTAAAGCTGCCTTGTGGTGTTAAAATAAATAAAAGATAAAAACAAACTTCCCAAGGGTTGGTTTTTACTTGTTTTGTTTAACTTTCTAAACTTTTTAAAGGGATGCCGACGGCATAGTCCATCGGTTACGCGCCGGAAAGTAAATGTCTCTGCGCCTCTCCCCAGGGCGCGCTCTCTGCCCTGTTGGCTACTTGCCAATTTGTTGATGGGGGAACGACACATGCCGTCGGCAGCCCTTTAAAGATTGGTTTATTCGGGAAACTTTGCTGTTTCAACCATTCAACAGACATTAACCGGAGCTCTACGATAATTGTCGGTGCGGAAATAGGTTACAGTTGACGTGTGGTCGGCCAGGAAAAAAAAAATGCATGTTTCATTTTTAAGTTATACATGAAACAGCGTTTTAGTATATAATGTCCGAGATAATCGAAGTCTTTTACAGTAACAAATACTTCCCTTGCCCGTGCCTTTAAAGCACCAAAAATTCATTTCCGGTTAGCCTAGATATTGCAGGAAGAGAGGGTTACATAGAAAAAGGCGTTTTAATTTTTACCGTATACCTTACCCTGGGGGGTTATTTAATTTTACCATGCATAGCGTTTTTATCGTACAGTATGCCCAGCCGCGTGTCCCCAGCTGCCCTCATCTTTTTACGGCATGGTAAGCGAGGGTAGTGCACGGCTTTTTGTAGTATTCGCTGTCTTTTGGTGGGTGAGAGAGAGGGGGAGAGACAGAGAGCGAGAGAGAGAGAGAGAGAGAGAGAGAGAGAGAGAGAGAGAGAGAGAGAAAGAAAGCAAATGAATGCCGTGTGGTGGCCGTATTTCTTCTGCAACGCGGGGCGCGCGGGGCGCACATGTGGCGCTCGGGCTGGGGGCCCAGCTGTGACCCCGTCCTACGGCTGTGACCCCGGCGATACACACATTTCTTCAGCCATATCCCAACACACGCATATACACAAAAACCGTCGATTGGTGTGTGTGGGAATCCGCCAGGGGTTAAATGGACCAGAACGGCTGGAAATTTAGACGAAAATGAAACATACTACCACGAGACGCTTGATTTTTTTTTGAATGGCAAAGCCAAGCAAATAGAATTTTCCACATGTTTACCAGGAATTAAATGGAACCAAATGTTTAGCAACTTCACCGGAGACGAAACATAATTTTGGTTACCATTCATATTGTCAGCGGAAACAAAGTATTGTGTCGCATTTTATAAATTTTGAATATTTCCATATATGATTTAACGAATTTTCTGACTGGTCCGAAAATTGACGAAGACTATGAAGAATATACGGGATGCGACTCAATGCGAAGAAAATATGGTTGCGCGTGTCGATCTGAAATGAAACAGAATTTTTGGGCAACAAATTTGAGTTGTGTTGCGTTGCGAGGTGGATGTGGATGAGATGTTCCGCCCCCCACCTGCCGTATCTCGCCTCCCTGTTGATCTACAGGTGTGTAAAGTATACCAAAATACTCGCCAGAGCAAGACGAACATTTTGGTAGCCTTTACACACCTGTAGCTGAACAGGGAGCCGAGATACGGTAGGTGGGTGCCGGCTGGGGGTAAACTGCACTTAAGCCAATAGATTACATAAAGTATTCTTGAGTAATAAGAACATCGAAAAGGTGCTCAAAACAAGGCATCATGCGGGATTTTAGTAGTTCTGAAAAATCCGGTAAACCCTGGCTGGTAACAGAAGCATGCAAACCAAAATTAGCATAAAAAATCGGCAGGGAAGTTAGCCATTTGATAAAACATTCATTTTCTACTCTCTCCCTTTTAATATGGCGGCGCCGGGTGGCGATCAGCTAATCACTTTTCGATATCATCTTTCCTGCGAGGTTTGTAAACGATTTAATTAGCCTACGAATTCAAATTAAAAAAATTAAATGGAACAAACTAAATTCTAGCTAGGTTTATTTTAACTGCGCTTTAATTTAATGATTGAAAAATTATTTAGGGAGTTATTCAAAAATCAATTTACGTTTTTGAGGCGGATTTGCGCGTGCAGCGCCAGGGCATCGACACGACGTTCATCACGGCGCACGGGCTTGTCGGATATGAATGGTAGTTTACTTCGTGCACAGGTCGAAAAGATTTTTTCTATTCGCCAGGAATTCTTTTGAGGTGAAACATACTTCGGTGAAAAATGGAAGAGTTCTAAAAGCTAATGGCTCAAGTCTAGAAACCCCCCCAGCCGACTTTTCAACTTTTCTACCTTCCTTATTTTTATTTTTCACTACTTTTTTCGACTGAACTGCATAGTAGCCTACGGCGAACATTTTGGTATACTTTAGAGCTCGCTAGCACAAAGGGGGGTCGAGATACAAAAGTTGGTGCCGGCTGGGGGGGGGGGTTTCTAGACTCTTACCAAGCTAATTAAAAGCATTTGTAGGCCCATTCTGTTTTGAATTTGACTTTTCCGCCTCAATTATTTTTAATTTATCGCGGTTTTTCGACGCAAGTGCATTATATTCTGACTCTAGAGGACAAACCCGAATCCTAAGGTTTTGAACTTTCGGGTCATGGATAAGCTACCATTAACTGTTTTCTTTTACCGAAACCATCTTTTTGAGATGAAACATAATTTCGGCACCGCTGAAAGTTAAAGAGTTAAAAGTTAAAAACAATTTTTCCCGTTAATCCCGTGAAGCCCTGGGAACTCAGACCATGTTTATGGGTTAGTGCGCAGTTCTTATTACTCAAGAATACTTTATGTAATCTATTGGCTTAAGTGCAGTTTACCCCCGCCCGGCCGGCACCACTACGTATCTCGGTCCTGTTCATCTACAGGTGTGTAAAAGCTACCAAAATGTTCGTCTTGCTCTGGCGAGTATTTTGGTATACTTTACACAGCTGTAGATGAACAGGAGCCGAGATACAAAAGTTGGGTGACGGCTGGGGGGGGGAGGATAAACTGTACTTAGGCCTATTTATGGAATTTTACACGGTTTTTAGATGTAAAAAATTCATAATACGTCAAGCTTTTTGAGAAACACTGACTTTTTCATCAAAAATGCAAAAAAGAACAATAATTGCGAGGTTACAAAATTAAAAATGAGCAACTCCGAGAAACCCTACAAAATCGCTGAAACTCATTTTTTTGGTACTAGTGGTCGTCACTGTACGATGGTCCGCGTTCTGAACGACTCTAAAAATACCGTAACCCCTTTGCAGGCACCTCACCTGGGGCCGGGATCGTTTCGCCTTCCCGCCACGGCACAACCGCCGATGGTTGTTGGTGCGTTATAATTTTTGCGAAAGCTTTTGTAATGCAGCCGATTGCAGGGTGACCCTATAAAAAAACATCCCCTCTAACCGGACGTAGACGTATGGGATCGGAACGATACTTACATCATTCGAAAGTCCTTCACACGCCGAGTTTACAACAATCTTCAAGATTTCATTTAACCGCTCTATTTTACAAGCCATTATTTAAACCATTCCCTTTTTCGGGGTTGCATGCCAGCGAATTTGCCTAACGTTCTCAAGTAAAATACTACGTTGGCGTTAATGAGATCCAGAAGCCGTTCCTTAATGTTTTAAATGCGCAATAAAATGGCGTGTTTCAATAAAAACATGGTTCGAAGATTGTTGCAAATTCTCCGTTCCGATATTTCTCCGCGAGTGAGGGGCGGGTGGGTGGGGTTCTTCCCGAGCTATTCTTCATTCACCCCAGAAGATTTTCGGGATCACCACATTTTTATGAAAGATTTTTTCATAAGCAAATGCCTTGTGTCGTTTATTCGTCTCGATTCAATTTTTTAAGTTCGCGTATGCCTTGTCATACAAGGTTCCATTTCGGCATCGGGCGAAAAATTGGCGTAGGAGAAGACAAGTTATTAATGTTTCAAAATTTCTGAAATCTCGCATATTTTTTGAAACACGGTTTCTGAAATACCGGTTTTTTGACAATGCCATTTTCGCACTGCGTTTTTAGAATGCCTTCAATGAAAATAAAACCACAATTTTCAGGACCTGCGCAGCCGTCGTTCTTGGTCTCGCCGCCTGCCCCGCCCCCGGCAGATCATCTACATCTTAAGGGCCGTGGATGCTCACGGGGACGGTCGGTGTGCGTGGAAGCTACTAAAAGCTCAAGACCCAGGCTTTCAAAATTTTTTCCAAGTTTTATGTTCTTGAAACATAGTTTTTTGCAGAACTGATGGCCCCGGCCCGGTCAAGCGCGGTCATCGGTCCCAGCAACACTATGGACGATCTGATATTGAGGTTCATCTACTCGCAAGACTACGATAAACTAGAAACTACGATATTTACTATAAACAAGGCCCTCGAAGCGGGGATTGGGTGCTACTGCAAAAAATGCCTGGCGCAAACGCGAAATTGCGCTGATAAAAATTCTAGTTACTTGACAAGGAACGTGAAACAGCTTTTTCTTGACATATCGAAAGTTTCTAATGCAAATAGTGAAGGCTTTCTAAATAGTTTCTACTATTCCCAAGCGCACAAATTTACAAATTTTATTAAAAATTGCAAGAATATCGATTTTCGACAAAAAGATCTAAATTGTCTAAATTCAATAATTACAAAAAAAAACATTTCTAAATTTTTAGTTAATAGCTCCACTTGAAATATAATAGAATTTGATTAAAAACAGGATGAAAATAAGTCTCCCCGATAATTCTACGAAAAAATTCCAGTCTCGACGAGGAAACGTCGCGCGTGCCCAGGAGGCTGCAGAAGCTCCGTGAGCTGATACCTAGTAGGTGGATTTTGCTTTTTATAAGAGCAACTTGGAAAATTACGCCGATTCCCAGCAGACTAGTGGTGAATCATTGCGGAATTTGCAAAATTTAAGGAAATTTACGTTTTCCAGGCCGCACCCCGTTCTCCATCGAGCTGACCCTGCTGGTGACGCTGCCGGCTTCGGACTTCGCGGCCCCTCCCGAGCCGAGATCCATCCGTCCGCCCCCGAACGGCGACTTCCGCTTCCGCTCCCTGCTCGACACGTGGGGGGCAGAGCTTGGCAAAAATGAAAATTAAATTAGATTTTATAGATCCGAAATTTCAAAATTAAATACAACTGTACAAAAATGGGAAATGTTTCATAAACATTTGCCGAGAAAAGTTATTTATCAAATTGAATATGCTCCGATTTTAGTCTAAAATGAATTAGAAGATTTCCAAACAATTCGAACGATTTTAGTCTAAAATGAATTAGAAGATTTCCAAACAATTCGAAATGCTATATTTATTCTTGTAAAATAGTTTAAGCTATGTCTAAAATAAACGAAAAATCATGTCTAAAATAAACAAAAATGAGTGAACCGCCTGAAAAGAGATTTAAAGCTGGCGGCAAAAGGCAAGCAGCAAAATTTCGATGTTTCACAATAAAAATAAGCCGGCTGACCTGTGCACCTAATAATCCAACTACCGTCGTTCTTGGACCGAAGAAACTCGTGTTGCAAAAATGTCCAATGCCTGTGGAAAAATCATACAACAAATTTTGATGGTTTTGCAGTTCCCTGCACGACTTCACGATCCGCTGCCTGGACGGGGTGGTGACGGCGACGCGCGAATCGCTCTACCAGGCCTCCATTCATTTTCGAGATGTAACGTTTGATGCTTTTTCGTAATAAAGAATTTTCGCGGAAAAACGAATGTTTTAGATTATGGATAACAAAATTTATTGACCGACGATAATAAATTCTCTAAAGATCCAAAGAAGCTGGCTTGAAAAATTAATAGTTGTAGTTAAGCGGGAAGAAGACCGGAAAGATCGAATTACACTTTGGAGACCTTGGATCTGGCTTTGTCCTAAAGTCCTTAAAAAATGTTTAAAAACTTTATAAACCTCTGATGGCACTCTCTCCTAATATAATCCATTCCAGTTCTTCGAGATGCAACGCGACGTGGTGGTGACGGCCGAAAATGCCAACTGTCTGCCCGTCAAGCAGGTAATGGCGCTGAAAGCAAATTGCAAAAAACCATGATTAAACTAAGTATTTAAAAAATTGAAATCCGATCCGACGGTATTTTTTGCCATATTGCCGGCTTGAAGCCTTGAATTTGCTCTCTTTCCAAAGATTTCGCGCAAATTGGTTTTCGATATTTTTTTTGAAAGTATATGTAATATTTACTACATCGCGGCAACAGGAATTTGATAATATTTAGTCCCTTCAATTCCTCCTCACCGGCACATTCGAGCACGACGGCGAGATGTCGCCCGCCCACGCGCGCCAGCTCTTTGACGTCTCCAGAAAGTAATTAAGGGTTTTAAGGACGCCTTTACGAACCAATCCTGGCATAATTTTTAAGATGATAGCGTTGATAACGGGAATCCTAAATACGTAGAGAGACTAGGCCAAAAATGAGACGCAGCCCCCGCTCGTGTTTCAAAAAAAGACGCTAAAAATTGTATTTTTTTAAAGTCCGCAATTTTTCTATTTTAATTTAAGTTGAATTTTCCGTCTAATTAAGCCTTGATTTTAATTTTCAATTTAGTTGTAAAGTAATAGAATTAATTTAAATCCGCAAAAGTGCGAAGCATTTCTTTGATCTGATTGATCGCGATCAACTTTTTGAACCAATATATTGGCACCGGAGTACGTTGCGCTGTCGCCAATTCCGCCATAAAGATTCTGAAACATGCTTTTACAAAATACGACGCCTCGTTAAATTTCTCAGGTACCGCCCGAAAAGCCTGGAGCGCCTCCGCGCCGCCGTCCAGCACCACGTTTTCCCGCAGATTTTTCAGGTGATATTCTGTAGTAAAGTTTACGGTAGTGCCACGGCAAAATAAACTATCACCATTTTTCGCGACCAAAAAATATTTTTGTATGAAACACGTTTTTAGTATCGCGACCGGCTGAACTATCTGCTCGAATTCTTTCTGGTGGCCGAGCGGAATAATCTGGAAGCGTTGCTTACGGTATTTCTTGAAGGATTTAAAAATGTTTAAATATTTAAAAAACGTTTATAAAATGTCTATTAAAAAATTAAATTTTAACCTTTTTTCAGGCTTGTGCCACCCAGCTTCTCGCCGCCAACCTCAACGAATACCTCACCAATTATGGCGCGGCTCAGGTACACGATTTTCAATTTTCTGTATTTTCCACATAGAATATTGTTAAATTTTTCTGGTCACAAGAAATCTATTTTTCTTGGCTTTAAATCCATCTAAAAGATTTAATATTTTTCACTTTCAATGGATAAAATTGCAGGCGAAATCACCGATTTATATTAGGAAATTGATGAAACAATGATTTGAAAATGAAAACCGCGTTTTTGTGAATATCGTTCTGAATCTGGCTCGTTAAAATTTAAAAAAAGCTGTAGACGACATTCAATAAGGGTTTGAATAGCGTGACTGAGCCCGGGGTGACATAATCGCTTGACGAGTTTTTCATCTACTTTTCAACTTCTCTTTAATAAAAATATTTTAATTGGAGCTGAGCGTCTTTGAAAGATCACATGTCCTATCAGTTTTGATGCATCTACCTCAAATATAAATAATCTTGCCTACAAAAATGCATGCCTATTAAAAAAATTGTTGAAACATGCTGTTTCAACATAATTATTTTGTATTTTTTTACTAGTTTGTAGATTTTTGCTTTTAAAATCTAAGCAAGATAAAAAACTATTAACGATGAAAATTCAGATTTTTGCAGATTTTTGCTTTTAAACGAAATCGAAAATCGAAAAATATTAAACAGTAAAATTCAGGGTCCTCGCGGCGCGGATGCGGCGCTGCTCGCCGAGCTGCACCAGAATGGCGGCGGGCTACCGTTATTTGGGCAGACACCGCATGTGGGTCCAGCTTCTCACGTTCTTTAAAATATTCGCAAAAATTAATCAAAGATGGATAGCTGCTAAAACGCGTATTATTACAGTTTTTACGTATGTAATAAGGAGGCTAATGTCGCTTAAAATAAAAATTCAATCAAAAATTGAAATCGATGATGCTCAAAGAGATCCGATGACCGTCAAAACCGAATTTTTTGTGAGGGGCTAGAACACTTTTTCTTTACGCCTGAACCAACCGGGGTCTTTTGCCTTATCGGGGGGGGGGTTACGTAAGCCGAATTTTTGTATCATTTCTGAAATGAATATTCTTTGTATGTTTTGAGGGTGAAACGTTTTTTTGTAGATACATTGTTTCAAAAATCCTTTTTTTCTTTCGTGTTTTTACCACTACATCTAATCCGACAAGTTCAATCCGACAAGGTCACTGGATCCATTTTTTTAAATGCTCTAGATGAATCATACTATTTTTCAGAGCAAACTCGCCCTGTTCTTCTCGCAGGCCCGCGGCGTTGACATGGTCGACCGTCCGCCACCTATCGACGTCACTTAACGGGCCACGACTCCTCATTAATTTCCTTTGTTTGATTGTATTTGGATAAAAATTTAACCTTTATTGTGTCTTTTTTATAAAAAGACTTCGTTCCATCGGACTTCCAATAACAATTCTGCGAAATTTTCGAAATACTACATTTTCGAAACAAATTTTTTTGAAAAACAACGACATAATTTTGGCTTGGCTGCTAATTGGAAAAATCAAATAGCTTTTCTTGGACGCGCTGATTTGGATCGAAATAATACTGTTCGGATTAGAAAATGAGTTTCGCAAAACATATTTTTAAAAATTTGCATCTATGTAGATACCTATACACAAATGGGAAACCCCAAATCGGATGCCAATTTTTCGCAGCTTTGATTATAGCAAAAATAATTCCGAAATCACGATGTCAATAATATTTTTTAGAAAAATGAGTGGAAGCATTTTTCGAAAAACACTAGTTCAAAAAATTTCCGCCTGGCAACCGATAGGACAAGCCATAATGCGTGCAAATTCGAAGCTCTGATTTAGGTAGAAAAAATGACTTTCGATGACATTAATGCGAAAAATGCCTTTTAGATGAGTGAGTTAGTCTTAGTCCAGAATTCTAGAATTTTTTCCTGTTCGGGTTTTCACACAGACATTTGCAAAATATATGGCTTTCGTAATGCTTTTTAGAGGAGCGAGTTGCGAACAGAGTTTTGTCGAAGAACATTATTTCAAAGGACGAACGTCTAGATAACAATAAGATACGGCCGAATGGAACCGAAAAGTTCTCATTTTAGAAAATGAGTTTTTCGGCATTCGACTGTGGCGTTGAATTCTTATTGGAAAAAGCAGTTTGGGAAGCCTCTTTTTCGAAACACGCAATTTGAAAACATTTGAAGTTTGTTAGGAACAGGCTAGGAAAACGAAAAGCATGCAAATATTTTGAACAGAATTTCTGGACAAGTGGGTCTCAAAAAGTATTTTTTCCGGAACTCGCTTAAAAAAACAATTTTACAGAATAACAGGAAAAGCCAAATCTCATGCTAATATTTTTAAGATGGGTGGGTAGAAAAAGCAAGTTTCGTAATAACACCGCAAAAAAATGTTTTGTGGAAAAATGATTTCGAGAATTGCTAATTCCTGAAAAAATTATGGACTGTCAATTAAATGTCAAAATTTTTATTACTGTACTACAGTTTATGAAACGCATCATGCGAATATACTGAAAGAAATTGATTATGCGAATATAAAATATTTTCTTTCTAGCACACATCGAAACATCGATTGGCTTTGAGGAGTAGCACCGATGCCCAAGTTTCCTCTTTCGTTTGCTCCTTCCTAATTTTCGCATCCGGGGCGTAGCTGTGCGGGCGGGTGGCAAGTTCTGGAAATTGTGATTTAAATATGCTCTAAAGTAATTTAAATTCATGGCAAAAATATGCACGGTCGAATCTCTTCAATTGCCCATCTCCTTTCCCCGCAAAAATTGGAATTTTTTTGAAACATTGTTTACGGCAATGAGATCTTTTGCGCCGTTAAAACTTGTCAAAGGGCTGGAGAAAGATGCATTTGGTGAAAAAGCAAAGAATTTTGCAGCGGGCGGGGGTCGAACCAGCGATGGTTCGCTCAACAACCCAGCGTGCTAACCAGTACACGATGGCCCCAACCGGTCCGGCGCGGCGAAAAGCCCTCAAATACCCTAGCGTGCTTACATCGTCGTTTCCGGCCTTGTTGCTTTGAACTGCGCTGAAATTGTGCTTTGCATAAAAATTACGAATTCCGAATCCGAATTCCGTAGATAGTAGCGTCACGTCGGTCCGTCACCCCGACGGACGCCTGGCCATCTTTCTCCAGCCCTTTAACACCAACAATATGGCAATCGTGATAATTTTATATACATTTTTGAGAGTTTGTAAAGTTTAATTTAAAAGAAGACTTATTCAAAAATTCGGAACGCCTTATTGAAGTGATCCAGATGCCTAATATCAAAGAATTCGGAAACGCGGATTCCACAGGAATTGGCATTGTTTTGAAACATTTTTTAAAAGCGGAAAAATTCTGATCAACGGCTCACCAAAAAACCAGGAGTACAAATGGGTGCCGCGCAGGAATGGGCGCACGACGGCGCAGCGCTCTTCACCGTCAGTGGATTCGTGGATCTAAAAAATAAAACTATTCAGTCAGTAATTAATTACAGTAAAGCGTTAAACTACTTTAAAACATACGAGTGGTAAATAGCGAAGACCCATTAAACCTCGACATTTACAGCATTACTGGTTATTTTTATGAAACATCTTCACGGTAAAGAAAGCTTTTTGATTTTGGATTTCGCGATTCAGTGCAAAATCGTGCGCATTAATACTCTATGATATGCAAATTAATCATAACTGTCACTTTCCAAATACTTGGTTTACACGCCCAAAAAAAATTATTTTGCATCTAGCCAAAAAATGCGTTTCAAGGAAAACGGTTAAAAACTGGGTGGGCGTTATTATCATTCTCATCGTCTCATCATCCATTCAAGCTTTCTAATTGCCTGCCTTGCTAAATAAAAATTGTTTATTTGTGGTTCGACAAAGACTTTTTATTTGCTGACTTTTCCGGTGGAACCCGCTTACGATATGAAATACAAGACAACTGCAAAGTGGCACTATTGCAGATTTAAAAATCCCAGCTGTTTTTTCAGATGAAACATTTTTTTGGGTGGCGTTAACTTTCCATGCTATTTACCATTTTTTTGGCTTATTAAAAAACTTTAGCTGTAATTTAGATGCTTTTGCAATAACGCCGGAGAGGTTATCAAGGGTTTCCTTCTGCTTTTTCAGTTTTCCTGTTCGAAATTTTTTAGCTTTAGCTAGTTTTTCCGCAATCATACAATAAACGCCATTGAAACGCCCCCTGCCCCGATACTGTAAACAAAACCCTATTTAATTGCGATACTTTCCATTTCTCACCTCACTCCAGCAATGGCGATTCCCATCCAAATCGCAGAGATGCGTCTTCAGGATTGTTTGCGGGCCCGAGACGTTGTATCTTAAGAAAACATGTTTCGCGATCAGGCGAATTGTTAGGTTGGCTGCTAAGCTAACTTACAGGTATCCTTTTTTTAAGCTTAAATATAAAAAAGGTATAAAACGTACCGATACCCTAGACAAGCTTCATAGTGGTGCCATTCGCTTTCCGTTTTCAGATACGTTCGATTCACGCCATTTAACACCTCGTGGCGCACCATTGGCGTCTTTTCCGTTGGCTTACGATGTCCGTCTAGAAGTTTTATATTTTCTTTTAATTTTGTTACCAAAAATCCATGCAATTTTGTGATTCTTGGTCCCTTATGTCCTTAAGTTTAACTTTTTTTAACAAAAATTGAAAAATCATAATGGGGCGCGCATCAAGATTGAGCAAAAAGTCAATTCGATTTTTTAGGCAATTTTATGCAAAACTTATTTTCTACAAGAAGCATTTTCCCGGTCTTGGTTGCTATCTCATAAGTTTTGGCCCTAATAATTCGAGACCAGCGCCCAAAACCCGCTTCGCGGGCCTTGGGCGCTGGAATGCGGCCTTTGCATGAAAAGTTTGACTTTCTGATAGCTCGGGTCCTTCGGACCCCCTTCCCTGTCCCGACCAAACCCGCGAGTGCAACTTGCAAGAATGAGGAAATTTTTATTTTTTGACAATATGCAAATTAGCCCTCAAGGACCCCAAAAATGAATAAAATCGCCTTTAACTTTGTAAACTTGTATTTTATCGGAATTCTGAAAACACCATCGGATAGAGGAGGGTCGATTCCCCCGAATGACGAAAAATTGGGGCGTTTTGGACCCGGGAAGGCCCTCAAATCGGGCCTCGAAACTGACCTCCGCACACACACACACAGAAAAAGATACGCGGCCAAATTATATAAGGTAGGATACAATGCCTCAACCTCGAGCTTTTTTACGAGTTGCCATTTGCATTATTTTTGGTAGCAGCAAGGACGAGTAGCTTTAAAATCACTGTTATATCTCATCAAACTTTCATGAAACATAATTTTTTTCACTTAGAATTGCTATTGCGCCACATAAATTTTTAATTTCTTTAATTACTTACATTTATCGGGTTTTTTCGTTGCCGATTTCTTGGCAGCCGGCTTGACGGTGGTGACGGCGGTGGTTTTTGGCGGTCGCGTCGTTCGCGGTGCACCACCTAGGAATGCGAAATGATAAACGTATTTTAGGATGGGAAAAGAAATTCAATGAGGAGTTATTTCCCGATCCGCCAATTTATTTCTATGGAACATCATTTTTCAGACCTTGGATATCTGGTGGCGGCCCGGCTTTCATTTTTATCTCGGCTCCCCTATGAGCTAGAGAGCTGTAAAGTATACCAAAATGTTCGTCTAGGTCTATTTGATAGAACTATTTTACATTTGAGGCCCCAAATTATCGCGGAACGTAAAAATAATTGCGGTTGAAAAGACGCAAATAGACCGAAGAACTAGCGTTTAATCTTATTATATCCATTATACATAGCAATTCGGGTACTGGACTGTTAGCGGGGGGGCATGTAGCGGTGCAAATCAATGTTTCCGAAATAACTCGTGAGGCCGTATAATGAAATATAATACACTTCATAGCTTTTACCCAGTTTTTGAGATACAAAAAGCTCAAAAAATTATAAAAATTAGGCAAATTATCGAGTTTAACGAAAAGGTTTGAAAATTGATGCAAAACCCGTCCAAATTTTGGAAATTATACAATTTTTAATTATGTTCATTTTCTATGTCTATTTTTAATTAATTTAGAGTAGATTGACGCGCTCAAATTAGGTTACCAGCTGTCGAGGCTAGCAGCACGTTAGATGAAACATGACACCAAATCATTATTTAGCATACAATACATTTAAAACAGTAAAGTTAAGTAGATTTTAGAAATTATATTAACTTTTTGTTTTTAAGTATTTTAGATTAATTAATTGGAATTAGAAACGCTATTTTTAACCCAACCCACCGAACGTCAGGTTCATTTTGAGCGTATTGTCTGAGTGATCGATGTCCACACTCATTGCCGGGCCCGTAATTTGGCGCATTTCGGAATTCCGGTCATCTTGTAGCCTGTTATCTCCGGTAATCGCTTTTCCTTTCCTCGGCTTGCCACGGCGGACGCATCGAAAATTTAGAAATTATATTTATAACGATAATTGTTTTTTACAATTCGCTAGCAGTCGTGGATACGTAATCGCCATTAACTAAAATTTGAATAAAATCGTCTACTACACTATACGAAACACATATTTTATTACGAGTCGGCCCATTTCTTTGAATCATAAGCGATGGCTAAATTTTCTGCGACAATCTTTAAGATTGCGATTTTGTTACTTACCTGGCCTCGCAGTCCTCGAGCGTGTGGAAATTATTATTCGACTTGCCGCAACCGCTGTAGTGAAAACCTTTGCATTCCTGAAAAAAGATGCTTATGCGCTTTCAATAAGAATGTTTCGGCAACGGTTGTCTTAAAAGATTTTTTACTAGGGCTAATCGGTCACAGACTGGAGACATAAATATTCCTGTTTTTGCTTAAATCAACTATAATAAAAAAGTAGAGACGTCCGTCCGTCTGTGTGTCTGAAGCCGAATTCAACTCGAAGGGGAAAGGAGCTAGAGCTTAGCTCTCTTCGTATTCGGATAGAGCGTGGTCAGAAACCCCCAAACTGATAAAAAATTATAAAAAAGTTTTAGTTTAAATTATTAAAATTAACTTTGAAAGTGGCGCCTTAATAAAATGAGTGGGGGCCCCTCTCCCGGGAGGCCACGCCCCCTTTCCCTTCGCCCCTCTTCCCCAATCCCTTTCCCGCGCCCCGATCGTTTTTTTAAAGTTACTTTAATACTTTTTCATACTTTTTAATACTTTTTAATACTTTTTAATTATGTTAATTAATTATTTAAAGTATTTAAAGTATCTAGGAAGGTATCTAGGTAGTTTTTGAACGGGATTTCCGCCATTGGGGGTATCTGAAGCCATCAGGAAGGTATTTAGGTAGTTTTTGAAGGGGATTTCAGCCATTGGGGGTATTGATGGAGGTGGGAAAAGATGTGGTGGAGTGGGACATGTAGGGTAGCCCGAAGGCCAGATGGTTGCAGTCGCGAAGCGACTGTAACCATCTGGTGATTTATAATGCTTGCCGGTGATTATTTTATGGACAGAGTATGCAGCAAATAGCTAGCGTCTGTTCTCAAATTTTTTAAAATATATTTTTCAGGCTAAGATTCTTTACTCTGCACTCCTATAAACCACGTCTCTTTTGAAATATCAGCTTGAAAAATTTTTAGCCTAATTTCCCAAAAAATGTTTCGTAATTATGAGGGGAATGCTGAGAATTTTGCGATGTTATTAGCTTTTTGATAGGTACGTAACGCACACTCCGATGCAAAAAATTGCATAGTTTCAGTTGTTCGCAAAGAAATCAATATGTGGGTGCTTTTTGGTAGTGACGCTATAGTTGTTGAGCAGTAGGTTCGATTCTGAGCGCGCGAGTTTTGACTCGCAAACCCCTTTAAAGGCATCTCTAACCACGAATGCGTGGGAAATTGATCGATTCGAACCGTGCTAAATTACCCTGCCGAATATACCAAACATAGTGGCTCCAAAGTGAAACAAATATTTTGTAAGAAAATTATTTTTCATATCAGATTCTTGAAAATGGCACTGTAACATTAAACAGCGTGGTCATTAATTTTATCTAAATTTATATTAATTTTGTTGATGCTAATTCTAATTTTATCTTTTGTTGGTTTTTTTATTTGATTCGCTTTCAAAAACTTACCTTTAATTGTCGATTATAGTAGTAGCGATTTGACATGGTCTCACACCATTTTCCGCGGTCCAACCCCTCCATGCACGGGTCTAAAAGATTGTTAAGTAAACTTTTTAAATAAAATGGTTAGATGAATTTTCCAGTTGTTAATTTAGAAGGCCCAGCTACCGAAAATAATTATAAACAAAATAAAGTTAATTGTTTTGGAAAAACATGGTTGACGTCACAACGATTTTCGGTATAGTTTGAGGATATGAATAGGGTATCGCTTGTACACGGAATGTGAACTCAAGTTTTTTATAAATATAAAACATTTTTCGTAAATTTTCCATAGTGATTTCGAAATATTTGCCATAAAAAAAGGGACGACAACAATATTCAAAGATGTTGACATAAATATGTTTTAAACAAAAATCCTGACTCTTTGCTTTTCGCAAGAGCAATGCGTTGAGCTGCTTCAATCGATAAAAACGCACCAAAACCGCTGGGCTCGCACTCCTTCTGGCATTCCTCGAACGTCTCGAAACGGTTGGTGTTCCCCCCACAGCCACCGTACAGGAACTGGGCGCAGGTGCCTTAAAGGGAATTTTAAAGGAGTCAGAAAGGAAAGATTTGAAGATTTTTGCGACCGTGGGATGCTATCTTACAAGTTTAAATTTTATCCAGGTATCATAAATTCGTAAAACGTATTTTATTAACTATATTTTTTTTTCTTTAAACCACTCTGCTTTATGAAAATTTTAATTGCCCGCATAGGGACGTGAATTGATATATGTGCAATTGCAGTAAATTACGTTTGCCATGAAAGCGCAGCCTATACTATTTTCCAGACTTCAGTCTTGCTCAGGCAACTTTCCAAAACATGTTTTTCTAACCACAATCTCCGGAAAAGTCAAATAATTACTAAATATATCTATAAAGCCAACCGCTTTTTCTGGCATTTTTTGTAATAATTTGAATGCTGGAATTGCTGCTTTTGACGGACAAACAAATTGGGGGAAACAGCATCTAAATCTTGTTTTTGCTAGAACTATTTTATATTACGCTGTTTTGAGATTAAAGTAAAATTCTTAGGTTAGTTTTTGATGCTCTATCGAACGGCATCTTCAAAATATCGAAAACTAGCTGGCCTCCACCTGTTCGAAAAGTGATTTTTGTGTTTCAAACTTTTTTATATGACAATACATATTACGAGCTAAAACAAAAATTATTAGTATATTTCTCTATCGAATGGTATTACAAAAATCCCGATAAAATAGCTAAAATATCGAAATTCTGTCAAAGCAAGCATAACCCGGAACCCACTGCAATCGGAGATTTCCAGCTTACAAGGTATATCCGTAAAACATCTTTTTTTATATGCTTGCTGGTGAAATCTACCTTGACGACTGTCGTAGAACCATTGATATCGCATATGATTGCACGATCCCCAATCCGGCAGATGTGAACAACGATTCGGGTGGACGCTCTTTTTCAGCCCCTTACACGTCGATTCGCACTCGTGGGAGGAGGCGAAACTGAAACATTTTTTTTAATTTTGATCAATTTTTTAGGTACCTGTATTGAAGTTATTGTTAATTCAATCGATTAGCACTAAACAAAAAATTAATGTTTCAAAATAACACTCAGACAAGGTTGTAATAGTATGGCTAATTACGTGTTTCTTCGGTTCGTGGCTCCATTTATATGAAACCACCACTTAAATAAAGATAACCACCATAACAAACTCGATTAAATTTTCATACTGTCCTGATCCTCTAATTAAAGCAAATTAACACCCCGAGATATCGATACTGTAATCGGTTGACGATTGTTGAACGGTGGAAGTTTTTTAATATCAATATCTCGATTATAATTTTAATATTACGAATAATACTACTTCTAAACGAAACACATATTTTTCTAAAAGATCTGAAAACTGAAACTACCGATTTGCTGATCCACCACACCCACTGTAGGAGAATACCGTACACTTTCCATTAGCATACGTGTATCGCTGGACGGGCAGGGAATTATTGCCATGGCAGCGCCCGCGATCTGCCGGCACGTCGAAACACACTTAAATGGAGGTAAAGTACAAATACAAAGCACACATTCAATTCTTTGTAAAAAGGCCAAACATTAAAATTAGAGAAAACTGAAATGAACGTGTTGGGGCAAAATCGCCTTTCAAGGGCCCTTTAAGGCGCTTGTTCGTCGATTTTAGCGGCTTCCAGGTCAATTTTGAAAATTGAAAAGGCTAAAATGAAAAAAATCGCCTGTAGATTCCAGAAATGACGTCAAAGTTTTCAAATTGACTCTTGTGAGCGATGTTGTCGCAAATCATTTTGTCGAAATAAATTTTTTTAACCGGTCCCTTGAAAACTGATAAAAATAGCCTCAAAAAGTCGGACGCTTTGATAGCTCTAAAGAGACTTGGAGGTAATCCGAAATCAATTTTTAACAACGCATCGATTTACTGGATTGGTAATTCCATTCTCTCTATCGCAGTGCGACACTACGAAACATTTTTTAGGAACAAAGTTTTGTTTTCTTAAAACACGCATTTTGCCCTAAGTTTTCCGGAATTTAATTTTTCATTTTTTGAGGAAGTACGAATAAACAATTTTTTGGCTTTTTTGCTTCACCGGCCATTTAAAAGGGCAGTACTTACCCGAAATATCGGGAGCGTCACGTTTAGGTAAACGTCTCGAATCTCTGCATGTCCTCTGGCATACATCGTATGAGTAAAAGTTGTTCGCATTCCCCCCACAACCGACGTACCAGAATTTCGAGCAGGTCACTGAAAAAAATAGATGTTTCGAAAGGCATTATGGAGTAAACCGGAAATACACATGACATTACCTCAATATCCGTGAAAACTATTTCTTTTCGGTTTGGGCTAAAACATCCTCACGGTGTTCTCACCATCGATATATTAAAGTGAAAATACCGAAAGAATAGAGCCCCGAATTTTAATAACGTTCGAAATGTCGCTATTTTTCCAGATTATGAGTTTCGAAAATCTGAGAGGCCGTCGTCATAATGAATATTTGGGGGGAAGAGAAATAGCACGAGAAGAGAGAGAGTGCGAGAGAGAGACGCAGATCACCAAGCGTGAAAAAAATATGAATTTGAATGCTACATCACTTGAAGGCTAAAAATAACGGCTTCGTTTTCAGAATGCTCGACCTTAAAATTTAAACCCGCGTCAGTCTTTCGAAAAAAACTGATATATAAGACTTCTCCCCTTTGAGACCTCAGATTTTTATGGAAAATTTTGCGCCACATTTAGACGGACGAGTTTTCAATTTGCTTTTGATGATAATGATAAATGCTTTAGGGCACGTTCAGGGATATTTTTGGGCAAGAAAGCAAAGATTTTTGGCGCGGCCGGGGGCGAGCCCGGACCTCCCGTTCGGGAGGTGCGGATGGATACCAGTCAGCCATAGGTGCAATTTTCAAAATGGGGCTTATTTTCAAAATGTCGAAATTCATAATGCCGAAACTCATAAGGTCGAAATTCATAATGTCGAAATATCTGAATGCCAAAATTTACATAAGCTAAAATTCGTTAGTAAATTTTTTTAGGACTCGTCCTACTTTTAAACTATAAATAAAATTCATTTTTGGATTATACGCCGTAGCTGATTTTCAAGGGTTTTTTTGGAACAATGTGGGGAGTGGGTTTTCTAAACAACTACGTATTTTTCAGCCGAATAATTCGATCAAAGAATTGTGGGTGCTAGAATTCGTTGAAACTCACAAAAATCTCGGTCAAAATAGTATCGAAAGCCGGAGCTCTCCACGCAGTCCGCCTCATTTCTACCGTAGCCGACGTCCAGCGACTCGTAGCAGTCCATCTCGGGGTCTAAATTAAAGGTGATTAGAACATTTCACAAGCAGAGCATGGAAGATATTGTAAAAGTTTATTTTAGATATATCCACTAGCTTAGCCGTCAACAATATTTTCTTTACTAGCTATGTGTTCTTCGCGCGGCTTCGTAACGTGTATTTTTGACGATTTCTTACGTAAAATTAAGATACTACTTTATTTTACATGTTGTCGAAATTCGAGAAGTCGAGATTCAAAAGCCGTAATTTCATAAGTTAACATAAGCTAATTTCCCCGGCAAAGCCCCCAAAGCCTATGCAAGAAAATGCCGACGTTATGATTTTCGATACCATGATTTCGACACGATAGCAAATCTATTTTACACATTATTCGTCTACCAATTTTTGGTGTCGATATTCTTCCCCCACGATCGTCATAGTAGTTCTGAATGTAACGACTTACCTCTATTTTTTCATGAAACATAATGTTTTTAGATTTTGTTAATTTGCTTTGATAATATTTATCGCTCCTTTGGAAATGCTATTTTAACGATACAGAAGCTAGCAGCTACAATTTTTTACAAAGATTTGTTTTTCAGATTTTACCGTACTAAATAAAAAAGCCTAATTTTTCTGGTTCGAGCGATTAACGGCATCCTATTGTCGCCGTAGCCCAACCACCATTATTAATTATGTTTGTAACATTCATTTGAAAAACTGAATTGAAGAATTTTATAGGCTGGCTGGTATTCTTGCAAATCAATTAAGAAAACACCCACCCGATAGTGAATTGAATTCGAAACATGTTTGTTCGCACTGGGAGAGTGTCATAAACCGATTGCCATTGCCCCCACATCCCGAATAGGCAAACGGTCGGCATTCGCGGAGCTGACGGTCGTAGTAGTAGGCTGGGTATCTGGGATTAAATATAAATAGAATTAAATGGTTTAATAAATCGTGCGTGGATTTATTTATGAAAAAATTGCGATTCATGGGAACGCCCTTTGGAATTGCAGTACGAGTCCAGAAAGGTGATAGGTGAATCCATGAAACTTTCGAAAGTAAAAAGCGTCGGATTTTTAAAAGTTTAACTTTGACCTAGAAATCGATTTTTTTAGGGTTAAGAGAAAAATAATAGGAAAAGCGTCACGTATAAAATAAGCGCGTTCAGACCTGCAAGCTTCTCGATTTTCCGAAACCCACTTTTCGCGCTAAATCGCGCACGTTTCTTTCTTAAAGCGCACGTTCAGGGAGGGGCCGTATACTCATCCCAACGTATACACCCTATGGACGTAGGGACCGCGCGCACTGCCTGCCCGTGGCGTGGCAGGCAATTTCCCTCCTTTGCGGCGTCGGGCGCCCCTCATCCCCTCGCCAGGTTGTAGCTGTGGCTGACTGGTATGCATCCGCGCCTCCCGAGCGGAGGGCCCGGGTTCGACCCCCGGCCGCGGCGAAAATCTTTGCTTTTTTCCAAAAAACGGCCCTGAACGTGCCCTTTAAGGAAAATAAAATGGAACTAAAGTACTAAACAATCAGGAATTTCGGTGCTATTCCAGGGATATCATGGAGCAATTTTCAAACATTTTTTTGCAGTTTTTCTCAAAACATTTTTAGCTGTAGCTTCAGTAGTAAAAACTGCGAAGGTATAGATTTAAGCGTATGATAGGCTTTCTACAAATATTCGGAATAGAAACGCTAAAGGAAATATTCAAACCCGCTGACTACTTAAAACTATTGCGGTGTGATTCCGAGAATAGCAACGACCAGTCCTTGAAACGCTTATTTTTCCGGTCTTTAACAAAAAGTTTGGAGCTTATGCGTTCGTTAGTTTTAACCGGCAAAGTAAAGTTATATAGTTCGACATAAGGCGCTTTACGCGAAACCTTATATGGTTCTGCCTACGAGGATTCGAAAGACCGAAATGACACAAAAAATTACGAGTGATGGTATCCCACTGGAATTGCACTTGGCTTCCACAACTTGGTAAGGCGAATGCTTGAAACACACAAAAGCGTAGTGTTAAAAACGTATTTTCAGGTATCTCCGAGGTCCACGCTTCGTTTATAGCTTTAGAGCCGTTTTGCAACGATTTTTTTTGAGAATTAAGAGCTTCAGAAATAAAAATAATAGGAAAAGCATCGCGTATAAATAGGTACGTGCCTTGATTTTCCTAAACCCGCTTTTTACTGCTAAATCGGCCGCGTTTTTCTTAAGGAGAAGGAACACGAACGGAAAAAAAACCTATAATTGCAATACGATTCCAAAAATATCCTGACCCAATCTGTGAAACATTTCTCCGGGTTTTGCAGTTTTTACCCAAATATTTTTCGCTGTCGCTTAAGTATTAGGTTGGACCGAAAGTTCGTGCAATGTTTTTCAGTATTTTATATTTTCGCTCCGGAAAACGGTAGATAAACAAAATGTTTTAGTGATTGACGTATGCAGAATCAACTGCTCTATTGAGCCCGTGGGTCGGAATCACAATCCATTTCCCTTAGAATTTTTACAGTTCAATTTACTAGAAAATCGAAAAAGGCTGTGGCCCGCTGTTTCCAAAACAGTTCCTATTTATCTGTTTGCATATTTCAGCATTTAAATAGTAGCTAAAAAGTAGTATTTTGCTGGCGCTTCATTGCTATGGTAAAGTTATGGTGATCCTGAAAGATGTCCGGGTCAAAAATTTGAGACTCCTCCTAAAGAAACGCAAAAATAATAAAAACTACTGCGGCTAAAATCTTGTAAATTGGATCCCACATACTATTAAACTCCGCCAATATGGGGGAAAAGAAACAGTAATATCGGCCCACAAAATTTTAGAAAGAAATTTCCGAAGTTCGATTGTACGAACTTATGGTCCAACCTAATAGTACCAATTGCGAAAATAAAGCCCTAATATTACGATAGGCTTATCGTCAAATATGCGAAATAGAGAAACCCAACTCAAATTAGCGATTCAGTCCGAAGAAATGCTAAAGAAAACATTCAATCTTCTTCTGCTACATCTAGAAATTGCGGTGCGGTTCCAGGAATATTATGGGCCAAGCATTGAAACTCGTTTTTCCACTTTTGTCAAAACGTTCATGCGCTTGCGTTCATTAGTTTAAATCAGTGAATTCAATTATATAATCCGATAAAAGAAGCTCTCAATGAAACATTATATCATGCTGCCTTAAAAAATAGTCGTAAGTAAAGTTTAAGTGCAAAAATGCGATACATTAGAAGCGTTCGAATTGCAGTACGATTCGAGAACCCAGATAGGTGAATATTTGAAGCATCTACTTGTTCTACGCGCTTTTTGTGTTTCTTTAAACATACGACGGCTTCATGTAGCCGTCGTAATCGATAAGGCAAAAAGTGGCCTTTACGTTAAATCCTCCATGGAATCCGTTTAATGTCATAGCTCATTAAATCCATAGATATGCTTTGTCGGCCCCTTTCAACCGGTGAGTCTGATATATCATTTAAAAGAACCAATATTAATTACATCGTTAATTAAATGTGGTGGGATATTAACGAATTACTACGAAACCACGTGCCCTCGATTAGGGCCTTTGTACTTTTAGTGAATACGCTTACACAATCCTACTACCTCGAATTCGGAATCAAAACGACTTAAAATTTGATGAAACCTCTTTTTTTCTAAGATTTATGAGCTAATCGGAATAATTTTTCGAGATTCAAATTTATTTTGTCTGAGAATTTCAGGGCGTGGAATTTCCGTGCAATACGACTAATGTTAGCCAACGGGGCCATTGAAGAGACCATCACGCTACATCTTTTCCTAAGGAGTTCCATCAAAATTAGATTTGGGAAACGAAGAATGGGACTAGATGGATAGGAAGAGATTATTAAAACAAGCTTTTCTAATTTTGAAAACCACAGTTTTGAAACACTCCATAAAATACAAAGTTGTTAATTTTGATAAACAAAGTTGTTAATTTGGAATTGCATCTAGAAGCGGAGCTTCAGGAATTACACAAAGAAGTAAAAACGTCGAAAGCAGCGTCGCGGAGCGTAGGGGACAATCTTCGAAACATTCCTAAATTTTTCATAGTTTCATAAAAAGAAAGATCAAGCCTTAAAAATAAAAATAGCGATTTGACGACCAACATTGAAATTGTTAAAGCTTTTTGGATAGTTTTTTTCGCTAGAAAGCTGGTCTAAAACACTACAGGGTGTCCCAAAAAAACCCCCGTACCTAGCGGTCCGCAGTCGATTCCGATTTTTACCATTTAGGTATCTATCGAAAGCTCTCGAAAAGGCGAGAAAACAAGGAGGGTTGAATTTCTTAATTAAGCCTTTTTATTTGCTAATTTTATGTCCAAAAACCATAAAAACTGCTGATTTATGCGAGATCTGCATGCTAATTGCGAAATTCCTGATGAAAAATCCCCGGCTTTTTAGGAAAACCTGAAATATCGATAGAATCAGATCAAATCTTAGAAAAGGAAAACCGCTTGTTTTCTCACCTTTCCGAGAGCTTTCGATTGGTATAAAAATCATTCCGAAAAGATCCGATTGACGGCCTCGAGGGGGTTTGGGACACCCTGTATTAAAAGGCCTGTCCATACATTGCTGGGCAATTCTGGACTCCTACAAAAAACAATCGGTTCTCCCGATATTGCAAAAGCACCTGATCGAATTAAATCAAACAAATCATCAAGTAAAAGCTATTTTTATCGAATTATCTGGGTTGATAGTTCGATAAAAGGTGATTTCAGCAAATTATCCAAAAGACAAAAATTTAACAAAGAAATGCGATCCATGTTAACCCCCGCTCGAATTACAATCGGCTTCCGGAAATCTGCGAGGTGATTCCTTCAAACCTTCAAAAGGACTTTGAGAACATCCAAGAAAAATTATTTCTCCCCGATAATGCAAAAGCACTCGAATGACCATCAAAAATCTGTTTTCAACAAAATAACCTACGTTTCCCGGCAGTCACCGATCAGTTTCGGCTCCAGACAGCGAACGCTCGATTCAGCATTCTCGACCCGAGCCAACTGATGCAGCCCTGAAAAAGGATGTTTCAGAAAACCGTGAATCGATGGCTATTGGGGAAATTGCAATTCAGATCCGATTGGCCTGGTTTAAACGTATTTTACTGTCAAAAAAAAACAAAAATGAAAGCAAAATTCAATAAAAAACGGCCGGAAATTTAAAAATTCGTGTTTCAGTAAATGTCAATTTTAGGTAAACGCGAAAAATTGTAATCAGAATCTCGCCACAATAGGTTTGAAGTGACGAAAAATCGAAAATATTTAAACGCGAAAATTAAACTATTAAAACAGATCAGAATACCTGGTTCCTCGCATTGCCTGGAACAAGACGCAAAATCCGGGAAAATATTCTGGCTTTTCGAGACGCACTGGTCAAACCAGAACGAGACGCAGCGGCCGCTTTTATGCTATAAAAAGGATGCTACAGGGTTTAAGGCGATTTCGAGGAAACGAAACTTTGTATTATGTATGTGTTTACGAACCATTTACCCTTTTTTATCTCGGTCTCTCTCTCGCTTTCTCTCTCTATAGCGCGCTCTCTCTCTCTGTTCCTCTCTCCCTCCCTCTGTCTCTCTAAATTTTCAAATTTAAAGTAGTTGAAAATCATTTTTGCTTCGAGCCATTTTTGCATCTGACCACATAGCTGTCACTGTGTCTTTAAAAGTGCAAAAGCCCTGAATAATACTTACTTCAAACCTCCACTTTTCCATCCAGCTCCCCTGTCCACAGGAATCTTCGTAGTGTGTGTCGAACTCGTCGAGGCAGCTGTCTGAAAGTTTCGTGAAAATATGTTTCCCAAATAAATGTCGTTAAAAAGCTTTTTAACAATGCAATCTTGTATAACCATTATTAAATCCCGATAGATGAAAATAACCATTTTTTTCCTTTACTTTTCTGATTTTTTAGCCTAAAGAAATCAGAAAGTAGGTTTGGATTCGCCAATCTACCATTTACCGCCTGCCAATCATTGTAGCGCTTCCAAGGAATAAATGGTACGAATGGTCCAGCACTTCTTAATAGCACTTTCTTACATACGCCATGTTCCAAATTTAACTTAAAATTCTTCTTAACTTCCTAACACTTAACTTAGTTAATTAAACTTTTTAACCTACGAAAAAAATAAAAAATGTTTCGTAAAAATTCATCGAAAAAGCCGCAAATGTGGATTTAGTGAACCATGGATTTCTTGCAATACCAACCTTGCTGCCTCTCTATGACATCCCTCTCGCAGACCCATTGGCAACTCGCCAAATCCGGGAATATATTCTGGCTCGTCCGCCGGCAGTTACCGTACCTGAAATTAATGAAAAACACAAGCTTAAGGGGCATGTTCAAGTGAATAAAATATTTTTATTTAGATTAAGAAATCCAGAAAATGTTGAGATTTCATAATGTCAGCATAGAGAATTTGGAAACCAATATTTTGTGGTAGCGGAATTTGTAAATACATTTTTTTTTATTTTAGCTTTGGAAATGTATGATTCTAAATGTGATCTGCGCTTGCATTACTTATGCAGTACCGGCCTTTAATTTTAATATTTTTGAAACATGCTTTCGCAACCACATCTTAATTGACGGAATCAGAAATGTTGTATAGTACAAAAGAATGCGAACTGTTTATTAACCACATACTTTTGTTTGCCCAATGGCAGCTACTGGATTTTGAATTCATAAGATGTTGCGACACACATTTTTGAAAAATAATTGTCCTAACTAGAATTAATCGTGCAAAATCGGGAGCAGGCGGAATCCGGAAGCGCAAACGGGTATCAGTTCAGTTCCGCGACAATCAGTTCCCCCGACACTCAGTTCCTCGACACTCAGTTCCCCGACAAATCAGTTCCCCGACAATTATAAGGTGCTATTTTAACGTAATTATAATGGTGGTATCATTCCCTAATTGTCGGGGAACTGATTTGTCGGGGAACCGATTGTCGGGGAACCGAGTGTCGGGGAACTGATTTGTCGGGGAACCGATTGGAATTCCGCAAAAGTTTTGGGGATGCTTGCAGCGATCATTTGGGGTCCGTTATTTATTCAGCCAGGATTTTGTAAAAAAATATTATTTTTTTTTAGTAAAGTGAAGGTTGCAAGTTTGAGTATGATTAGTCAGGCGGTTGCGCCCCTTTCTTCAAAAATTTTTGAAACAGGCTCTATAAAGCGACATTTTATTAGCCGTAGCAGCAATGTTGCATTTGACAAAGTCCTTGGCGAGGTGATTTCTTCCACGGCATGCCAGCTACCGTATTTTTTAATTTTTAAGATTTTATGAAACGAATTTTTTAAAGAACCAGAATCTACCCATTTAAAGTGGTTTTCAGCTTCGTTAGAAAAGTGTGTTTTTTAGAAGATTACCACTGGGTATAATCGGTTCATGTGATTAAAGACTTAATCCGAGCCAAACAAAAAAATTAGCTAGTTAGAATTAGAAAATTTTTTTAATGTTAACATACCAAAACATTTTGCAGGTGTGCGTCTCAATATCGTAGAAGTAATATTGGTGGAATCGGCCATCGGAAAGACAGGAACCCTCGTAGCCATGGTCGAACGGTTGCAGGCAGGATTCTGAAATTACGTGAAAAACATTAGTTTCATAACCTGGTAATATATATAAATCTAAAAACATGATTAGTCAACCTCAAAATTGGAGCGAGTCTATAAAATAGCCTAAAACAAAATTTAACAATTGACTTTTAAGGGCAAGTTTTTATTTAATGCTCTGCCAAGCCCCTTTCCTCAAAATGCCTCTGCTAGCCTGCCAGGCTCTAACTTATTAAATCCAGAAAATAGTTAGCATCTGGATTGATTTTTTATTTTCCCCAAATGGATACTGCTAGCCTGCCCTGCCAACGTTATTGCAGAAACCTAAAAAGGATCAATTAGGGTTGCGGTTTTAAAGAATCTCTGCAAGCTTGCCTGATGATAGCCCTTGAGACGACATGCTATTAATCCGATGCAATCATGTTTCATCCACAAGATTTTTGAAACATTTTTTCATTTCGTAAAAGTGGTTGAAATTCCCCTCATTTTACGTTAAGTATCTATATACTACCGTTTTAAGTATCTATTTATATAAATTTAATACATACCAACAAGCTCCCTAGGCGGACTCTCGCACACCCTCTGACACTCCGAGATGTCGTCGAAAAAATTCCTCGACTCGCTGCGGCAGCCGGCCCATTTGAATGTCGTGCACTAAATTAAGCTAGATTTCATCATATAAAAAACAGCAAATTATAAATAAACTTCTAGTTATTAAATTCAGCAATTGCTGTACACTTAGGTAGCAAAGGTTTTTGACGGAAAATATGTTTCGTGAAAAATAAACGCGAAAAGCCGGCGTGAATTCCTAATTTCTGTACCCGAGCATGGAGGATTTCTGCCTTGTAACGCCTATTAGTGCCAAACATAAGATTATTAAAAAAATATTTTAGGGTTTAAAACAAAATAGATAAACAGTAAAACGACGATAAATAAACTGACGATAAAATCTTCCAACATCCACCCAGGTAGATACAATATAGTCAGTCAGTGTCGATAAAAATTCTATCTTACACAAAAATGTTTCGCTTAAATTCTGGCTGCCAGGTCGCGCAGCCGTTCCAATGTAGTGACGGACCGGATGGCTAAACCACCTCCTATTCAGCACGCCCCATTACACATAGAGAATCCAGTTCCAGTAAAAATTGTAAACAAGCCTTACTTTTTTAGAATCTTCTAAAGAGAATCGTTTAGGGAATAGAGAATTTTTAAAACGGCTCGTGTCCGGCGGATTGAACCTCGTGTTCAAAAAACGAAAGGCTCACTTCCGAGAAGTACCAGAAAATTGATTTCGTTGCAAAAACGTAAAATATTTGAGTGAAACCGAAACGTTCTCAGGGCGAAAACGACATTTTTAGCGCGCGACGATTACATGTCGTAATGCGTTGTAAGGCACCAAATCTCTCGATCTCGGTGATTCTCAGATCAATTTTCGTAATTAAATCGTCCAGAATGAACAAAATTCGTTTAAGATTCCAGGAATAGCGTCAGAATTTTGAAATTCAAGCGTTTTCAGGTCCAAACAAGGGCACAAGATCATGCGGCGCGGCCGCGTTGCGGTCGCATCTGGCTATTTGCCAGGATGCACAGCAGGGGGCCGTGGACCACCTTTCGGAGCCTCTTTAACCGCTCAAAACCCACCTGTTTTGTAGCGAAATCAAAGTAGAAGCGATTCTCGAAATGTCCAGCCCGGCAATCGCCCAGATATGTTGTGTCGAATTGGTCCAAACAGCTTTCTGAAAAAAAGCGTTTCTCGGTTTTCAGCCTTGCGGGTCGAGGGGGTTTTGATTAGTCAGCGACTTCATGATGGCAATTATATTAAAGCGATCGCTTCGACCAAAACCCATGTACCTTTTATCATGGGGAAAATACCGTCCGTTATTTAACATCTTGTTTCTAAACAATAAAAACTTCGTTTCCGACGACGACGACGACGACGATTTCCGAAGGTACGCTTAACGATTTTCCGACCAAGATTTGCCGATTTCCAACAAAAATTCAGCATTCTTTGAATTTTGGGACAGTTTCCCACTTGCAAATAGTCACATATTACTAAACCAGTGGAAAAAAGCCGCTTCGCGGCAGTTTTCCACTGGCCACTGCTAGGTCCACATGACTCTGACCTCGGCAAAAATTCTACCGGAATTTTATGTGCCGGCCGTAGGCCGGTCACATAATGCTGAAAAATGGATTCAAAGAAACAATTCAAAAACATTTAGAGATAATTATCGCAAAGAACCAAATCTGAGAAAGTCAGACACATATTAGGGTGTTTAAAATATTTATTCGGCGAAATATAATGTAAAAAAGCAATGAACAACAACAATAATAACAACAGAAAAGGTAAACAATAGCAATAATAATAACAACAAAAATCAACAATGACAAAAGATGTAGAGTTTATTCGAGAACTTCTTCATAGACGACGTTCTTCATCTTGTTGTCCTTGGCCATATCGAGACACCTTTGCGGCTCCGTGCTCTCGAGAGAGCAACATAAAGCTGGCCGTGTGCAAAGATGTCCTCGTGAAGAAGTGCAATGCCGACCTTTTCGAATGATTGCCCTTGACTTTTGTTGATGGTCATTGCAAAGCTCAGCCGAACCGGAAATTGGCGTCGCTTCAGC
>JBBGBA010000249.1:0-260757 GCA_038088335.1 Mesorhabditis sp. LJ9110 | reverse complement strand
AAAAGTTTTGGGTTTAAAGTACGAAGTTTATAAATCATTAATATTCTTGCTAACCCAAAGAAAATGATTGATGTGTTCAATGGCGAGTTCAAGAAGCGCCTGATCGTTTTTCCCAGTGAAGATGGATCATTTTAATTGGAAATTGTTGGACTTTGCCCGAAAGGTTTAGTCTTCCAGAACTTACTTTCTCGCTAGTTCTCTCTATCTCGCACTCTCTCTCCCTCTATCCCTCTTTCTCTCTCTCCCTCTCAATCTCGCTCGCTCTCTCTCCCTCTCAATCTCGCTCGCTCTCTCTCCCCCTATCTCTCTCACTGACGCTTTGAAACTCCACTTTAGCAAGCCTGGGCCGACAAGGGCAAAATCGGATGCGCTTCGGCGTTTGGTGAAAAATTTTGGGTCGTTTGCCTTTTCCAGAACGGGGGTCGCGATCCCGTGTCTCAATTTTCCCTTTTCGGTTTTCCCCTTTAACTCCCCTCATTTCAGGGGTTTAACAACCTGGGCGGCACCATCTACGATGAAGGGTGCTCCATAACGGAATGCCCCTCGGGAACGACCTGAAACGTCACCAGTCTGGGGACCCCAGAAATTTTGGATCCCCCAGATAAAATGAATTAGCGCATTAGCGCGAAATTCCCAAAATTTCCGAATCAGGCACCCCAGCCCCAATTAGCCAAATTGAAATTAAGTTGATTTTTCCTCCCCCCAATTATTTTTTTTCCCAAAATGGTTTCCAAAAAGCGTCCCCGCCGAGTACAGATCTGAAATCAAGATCGTCCCGTATTTGGATTCGCAGAGCTTTTAATGTGGAAATTCTTCATTTTGGAAAGCAATTGTCGCGAATTTTTTCGACCGCTAGACTCACTTGCTCTACATATAATTTTATTTTGCCTGGTTGTTTCCCTGGCAACTTTCTGACGACATCCCAATGATCGCAGCTACAGTTACAGGGCGGGAACGGCGTGTGAAATTTTTGCAAAATGCACAATTCTGTTTAAACATCGGGATGAAGTGCCCCAGTAGAAGGATCGAGTTTTTTGGGATTATCGACCGGAACCACCGAATACTTCCACACGGGGGTATGATCTTTTTCCCAGCTAAAAAATGAAATAGCTTCTATGGGCCGGCAGATAAAGCTTTGGATTTTTTTTGGGGTGATTTTTTCCTTTTTTTTCAATATTTTTTTGGGGCCCAACGGTAAGTTTGATTTTAAACTTTGTGGTAATCGACTTGACTTTTCCTTAAGGGGGGTATTGGGCTGGAAAAAAAAGAGGATTAAAAGCCAAAAATCCATATTCACCTTTTCCTGCCCCCCCTTTAATTTACCCCCCCCGCAATTTAAAAATTTCATTTCCCCAATTTTCCTGATTCGGATCCGCGACCCTTCCATCTGACTAGGGAGGTATCTGAACTCGGCATCGAACTTTGAAAAGTCAGATACACCATTCGACGCGCCTTGTCGAGGGTTTCCCAAAAATAATAAAATTAGAGCGTATAACCGAAAAAAGTTATGAGCATTCGAAGTCGACAAATGGCGAAAAACAGATTTTTGAGACCTATCATCCCGTGGAATGGAAGTTAGCCCAAACTGATTAGTGCTCCTTATTCAACAAAGAAAGCTCTTTCGAATGAGCTATGTTACATACGGCTGCCAAAAATTTCCGTTAAAAAATATTTTTGGAATGCGACGTAAGGGTAGGGTATGGCCAGCTTGCCGAAGACGTTTCGAGAATTTCGCGTAAAGCCTATGTAAGATAGCCCATTCGAAAGAGAATTTTCTGCTGATCAAGATGTACTGTTCTGTTTTCGACAAATTACATTTTTCGAATTCGTACAGAGCCTTAAAAGGGCGGTTTTTGATGATTTTACCAACTTTGATATAGAGAGCGTCCAATCCTGGTCTTGTTGCCCGAGGTTATTTTATCAACGCTGGTGCCTTTTAGGGGTCACACAGTCAAGAAAAAACTTATTCCGAGTTTGGAAAGCAAAAGTAGGAACTGGTCAAAAAGCAAAAAATAAAAATCGTGAGCGGATCGAACCCTGGTCGTACAGACCGGAGACCCATGCGCACACCACTAGGCCACGGGGCCGATGGACAGGGTGCGCTGGGAGGGGCTCATATCGCCGCGGCGGTTTTCGCTGCAAAACTTAAAATGCTCATAACTTTTTATCGTTATAGGCTCTGGTTGATTTTATTACATATTTGGAATCCCCTCGACAAGGCGCGTCGAATGGTGTATTTGACTTCTCAAGGTTCAATGCCGAGTTCAGATACCTCCCTAGTGAGCATCTCCAACTCGTGCAAAAATTCCTCTTCAAAAATTCGAATCGCTGCCGCACCAGCTCAACGCGATAATTGTGATCTCGATTCGTCCAACCTTGTTTGAAACCAGGTGCCACAGCACGCTCAAGAAGTGCAGGAGTCACCAGTGAGGCTGCTTCATTCAACAGCGCTTCCGGTACTCGGACACAGATTGGGAGAGGTATCGCACCAAGCACCGCAACTTTGCAATAGCGATCTTTTTCTTCTTTGTTGCGGTAGATGGTGCTGAACCAAACGTCTTCACGAAGTTCGAGGGATCGGTGGATGAAATCAGGGATAGGCCGGAAGTCCCGGGGTTTGTCTCGAAATTTGGCGGCTTGGTTGGATTTGACGAGTAGAATGAAGTCGTGGCGCCTCTAAAAAGGTTGTTGATAGCTGAACGGCTTGAATTTGTGGAGAGAGGGCAGTAGAGTGCCGATATTTAGGGAGAAAGAGGAAGATAGAGCGAGGGAAAGGGAGAGATATAGAGCGAGAGGGAGAGTGAGCGAGAGAGAGCTACAAACCTGGTCGGTAGCACTTCGAACATCAGCCAGTCCTTGAGAAAGTTGCTCATCGGTATCTTGCACCTCCAGTGATAGGTATCGGCTGGTGCATTACAGGGATAGATGCTCTTTTCGGGCAACCCCAGTAGCCCTTTGCTAAAATAGCTGAGAGTAGTCGTGAAGAACGTCAACGGGTAGCAACTAAGTGGTCCATCAAAAAAGGATCCGTGGCCAATTTCCAGTTTAGGATGTTGTAGGAAGGGCACGGTTCCTGAAAAAATAGGCTCCTCTGAAAAGTGCAGTTTTAGGTTCGCATTGAAATCATTCCCGTTTTGCTAGCTGAATAGAGGCTTAGTAGAAAATCCCTCGTTCAAGTTATGTTGGAAAAATCAGAAAAACTAGCACATAAAACACAAAAAGCACACTTACAAACGAGCTGATATTCGTCACATGGCATCCATATTCAATCGGCGCCAGCTGCGAATCCATGGGTCAGCTTAAAATAAGGAATTTTTGCGTATTAGTGTAGAAAAGCGGATTGCCATGCCTGAAAAAAAAGAGCAAGCGACCCTGGTTTGTGATAAAAAGTGCGGAATGACGGCCGGGAGAGAGAGAGCAATCATTTTCCATCAGCTCCGAAAAGACAAAAATCATCAGCTCTGCCAAGAGAAAAAAACAATCAAAAATGTTGGAAACAAAAAGTGCGGTTCAAAAACCGGAACTGCCACAGAAAATGGACCAAATGTTTATAAAGCTCTGGTGCGCCATTTGTTTACTTACGCGATTCAATCGCCCGACAAAAGTCCCATCTTTTGCCTGGACTGGCACAAACTCGTTATCACCTAGTCAAGCCAAACGGCTCGCTGACTCGCTGGGATTAGCGGTTCGGCAAGTATGGAAGAAAGTGTTGGAATTTCGCGGATCATAAAAATTGAGCTTAGCGAGGCTATGATAATGGCATTAGAATCAAAAATAACACATTAAAAACCTACCGAAATAATGGATTTAAGTTTAATATGCATAAATTACGGTACAATCCATCGATTTATTTAGATAGCTTGATCGACGGATTGAGAATTGGTCGCAGATCACGTTATTATTGCAAACTCACGAAATCTACTGTAAATTTACATAAATCTCGTACCTTTTCAGTAGTTTCGGATTGAAATACCTTTTTACAAAATTCAAAACCAGAAATTAAGTTACTGAAGAACGACAGGTTAAGAAATAGCGAAAAATTATCCGCAAAATTCGAAAAAATTGGTAAGCGTGAAAATAAGGTCAATTTAGGTGCCAAAATGTTTCGGCGTTCGCCACCGATCAGATACCCTAAATGCCCCACTTTTCGGCAGGTTCTTTTGGGGGACAAATGCAACATTGAAAGATACCGTGCCAGTCCCAATGCCTGCGCCGCGCTACACTCACCCCTCCTTTCTGGTCCATTTTCGCTCATTCGCGAAATCGCACAATAACCCGTGTTTGTTTAAATAGGTGCGCTGTGATGCGATTCGAAAAAAACGTGCAATCTGTACTCAGTCGTCGTTTCTGAGGCTCTCCTCCGTTGATTTATTTAAATACGAAACACACCAAAATCGCAACGTTGGCCATTTTTAGCAATTCGATGAGGTAGATTAGGACAATGAAATAAATATTACAAAATATAATTTGTCAGTCTTCACAAAGTAAGTTTGTTCAAAATTGCTGCGACCTGCTCGTCGCCTTCGAGGACTTGGCTGAAATATGGCGAATTAGGGGCGAACCCAATGTTGTATTTGCAAAAACGAAGGGGTTTGAAAACCCAAGGGATAGAGCTTTGAAAATTAGAAGGCGAGCAACTTAACTTACAACGATTTTTCAGTCATAAATTTTTTGCTAGAATAAAAAATAATTTTAATTCGAGATTTTTCGTGCTGAAATTACACCTCCCAAGCTATTTTTTTTGCGTTATCCGTCTACATAATTTGACTAGAAATAATGGATTCTTATAGGACGATATAGGCCTAACCCCTGTCTTGCCTCTTCCCGCTAAGCAACCTCTACCTGAACTTACCTCAACGTTTCGGCAGATTTCGGAGCACGCTTTGAGATTGTGTCCCAATGATCGCAATGGCAATTGCAGGGCAGTGTTCCGTGTGTCGCCTGGCTATGCGCAAGCTTGATCAAATCTTGGTAGAAGGAAGTGGCTTGGAGCTGCTCTTCCGTACCAGCCAACCATTCCGCATACTTCCAAATATGAATGGCAATGTCAGTGGCGAGCTGAAAAACGATAATCGTAATGGGTGTAGATGGTTTTGTTTTTTAATGGTTCTTACTTGATCTCGGGGGAGGGGGATTTTTATTGATGGGACCTTTAATTGCCCCTAGCAAATAACTATATTTAAAGTGAAAAATCATCGAAAAACGTGCCAAAATTTCGTCAAGATGTGGCTTTTAAGCACAATTGGCATTTACCTCCAAACGCGATAATTTATGACATTTTTAAAAGAATTTTACAGTTTTTACCTTTGGTAATCATAAAAAACAGCCTAGAAGCACTTCCTATATTTATTTTAGGAAAATCGGACCATAGTCACCCCCCGATAAGACGAAAACCCCCAAGGCGTATTTACAGCTATCATTATAGGAATGCTTACCTGCCGCGGGTTGCCGTCAACCGTACTCCCACATCTCCAGCTTGTGCAAATGTTTTTGCGCAGAAATTCAATCATATTCCTGACCATTGTGGCTCGTTCTTCGTCGCTACGGTTGGTCCACCCATTTCTCCAATCGCTATCAACCTTCGAGGCCACCTCTCGGACCAGAGCCACCGACACCTCCCTGGCTGCGTCTAACAGCAATTTTTCCGGCACTCGCACGCATAACGGCAGCGGGATTGAACCCAATACGCCCACTTTGCAATACAGGCCGGGTGCCCGGTAAACCGTACTGTACCACTGCCCATCATGCAGTGCTAGAGACCGTTGGATTTTAGTGGGTATGTGATAAAATCCCGGACGGTTAATGAACCGTGCGGCTTGACGCGATTTTACGAACAAGATAAAATCCTGGCCGCCCCTGACATGAGATTATGGTTGGGTTAAATATAATGACCTACCATCTCGTATAGACAGGTTTCCCATCGTCATCCAGCCATTCCCTGAATAGCTTTATACTAGTGGTAGTACAATGAGTAACTTTTGATATTATGCCCCAAACCAGCCCGCCCTTCTGGAGGTCCGTAGAATCGCCCAATTTTACGGATTAGGTATCTTTTGAAAGCTCACCTAGAGGAGAATTCAGATTATCCCCTAGATTTTCAAAAAGCTGATATTTTTTTCCAATCTACTACGATTTTTGTGAACTAACTGGATCGAAGCGCATCCCGGACGATTGGTGCTTTAGGCCGAGGAAAAACTTCCGTGGCCTCCTTGGTTTTGTAAGAAAGTACAATTAACAAGGCAATTTTTCACTTTACAGCCCACTCGCGCAATGGGTAGCCGAAATAAAATATTTTCCAAAATATCGTCGCTCACTTGTGATTTGACACAACTATCGCCACAAATCTTTTCACATTTCTAGTAAAGTCCTGCTGGCCAGAACCAAACTCTTGCGTCGCACCTCAAACATCTCATAACCCTCGTTAAAATGATCCATCGACAGTTTGCACCGCCAGAAGCGCTTGTTTTCGGGAGCCTTAACGGGGTAGATGCTCTTCTCCGGCAGTCCCAGTAATCCAGTCGTTCCGCTTAATTCCAGCGTCGTCGTGAAGAAGGCCATCGGATAGCCATACAAGTGTCCGTCGTAAAAAAGATCTGCCGCCGGTCTCCAATCGATTTTGCGATAGGATGGGCAGGGCTCCTGGAACGGTAGAACTACCAAAAATTGAGAAGATAAATCGGATCCCTCGGATTCCTGTTGCAGCGATTTTCTAGAAAAACCTACGTCGGAGCCCTCCATAGTCACATGGCATCCGTATTGTATAAAGGCAAGGCCATTAAATCCGGGTGGTTCATTTGGATTCATTCGGTGGCCAATAGGCCTTTGGCTAAAAAAAACGGGTTTAAACAAAATAATATGAATATGAAAAATAACGGAAAACAGCCGAGGCAATAAATCGAGCAACAGCCATCAAAACCGCGTAAAAGGGTCGCGAAACTCGTGGCGTCAAAATGTGTGATTCTTTGTGAGGGAGCAAAAAGACAAATGGGCCGGTATCTGGAGGTCAGATCTGGGACTCCGCATCGCGAAAAGGAGGTTGCGCCCGTTCAATTAGACATTGGTTCAAATAAGGTACTCGGGTTCGAAACGGGAAAGGAAAAGGTGAAGCCTCAAATTAAAAAAATTTAGCGGCTATTAACTGTCTATTCCGGGTGAAAAAGAAATACCCGGGTCACTGCGACGCTTTTCCGAAAATGAACCACAGGCTCGCATTTTGTAAACCCGGTCGTTGGAAACACTTAAAAATATACACACCACAAACAGTTAAATAGACAACCGGGGAAGAAGCAAAGAGGCCGGCAAATTTTTCGATTCCTTTGTTTCGAAACCCAGAAATCGAAGAATTTCGTATACGGCCAACCGCTTCCTCCCAAAATTTTAAAACTTGGCCCGCAACGTGGCAAATTCTAAATTTTGCGAATGGGGAGGTCGAGTCCAGGAATGGTTGCTCTATTCGGCCGAAACATCGACCCACCTGACCGGAACATAATTAGGGGAGCCACGATGCGTGTGGTCTACCTCCATTGTCGAGCCCAAAATTACCAAGAGGTCAGCAGGCATAAAAACGAGAGAGCGCCGCGGGAGCAGAAGAGGAAGAACTTTGAGAGCCTGTTTGTGCATTAGCAGTCGGATTAAAATATTTTTTTTTTTGATGTCCAAATGCCTTTTCAAACGCGTCAATGCAAAGAAAAATTCATTCAGCACCTAAATCAATGAGAATCATAATGTTATGAAAGGCAAGGATGGATCAGGTAGATCAGAATAATGATATCAAATCAATAAAACCAGAATAGCAAATTTTTCAAGGGCAACGCATAATTTTACATCGTTTTCTGACGACTGTTGAGACCAATCCGTCTGCTTCGAGGATCACGCTGAAAGTAATCGATTACTTTTTAGCCAAAGGATCGTCTAAACAGACTTACTTAGACTTAGAAAAATTCTTTTCACTTAGAAAAATTCGTTTTGGTAAATTTATCACTAAAGGGTCAGGGAAGTGCAAGAATCGACCCGCTCAGCCAATAGGCCTCGACAACTACTTTTTTTGGCTTAAAATGGTAAGAGATTTCATCTAATCTAGATTTCCTTCTTGATACCGTTTAAGCCCGAAATGGCAAAGAAGTTAATACCATTTTGCGCTGCGTACTTTTTAAGTAATACTACTTACGTCCGTGTTTCGGCCCGTTTCCTAACGGTGTCGCATTCATCACAGGGACAATCACAAGGCCCACAATCGCCGTGGTTTGCATAGCTTTGCGCGAGCCGTACCATTTCCGGAACGAAAGTTTCGCGATGGAATTCCGATTCCAGGTTGTTTTCGTCCGGTTGCAGCAGCCGCTCCGAGTACATCCAAATAAGCCGTGCAACGTCTTTCACGATCTGAAAATCGCTTTTTATGTGGTGGACATGAGGATCGAGCTAAATAGAATAATTGATTTTGGTAGGATTTTTGGTCGAAAAACTACATTTGCCTTTTAATCAAACTTTAGATGGTTTCTACCTTCATGAATACTCAGAAACAGCATAGAAATATTTCCGCTATGCAGGGTGTTCCATAAAAAAATCGACCCCCTCGAGCGGGCCACAGTCATGTTCGATCTTGACGATTTGGGCATCCATCGAAGCGTCTCGGAAAGACGAGCAAACAAGCGCTTTGTGTTTTCCAGGTTAGGTATCTCAATTCACGAATTTTAGGGTCAAAAGTAATGATTTCATATAACGAAGGGCGCATGTTTTCTCGCTTTCTTGAAACCTTTCGAATGATGTAAAAATCATCCAAACCTGTGCTTTCACCGGACCGCTAGATGGGGCTCGATTTTTTTGGACACCATGTATTAGAGGAAATCCGGTATTTGCAGCTTCCTCACCTGCAACGCATCTCCTTCCATCTTTTCTTCATCGCTTTCCAGGCTTTGCTTACAGCTCCAGCTTTTGCAATGGTTCTGGCGTAGAAATTCAATTCTGTCCCCGACCATGGTGGCCAGATAGCGAGCGCTGCGATTCGTCCAGCCGGCCCGGGGAGGCAATTTTTTCTTGAGGTCCTGGATGATCTCTGTCGACACAGTCCGAGCTGCTTTTATCAGCAACTTTTCCGAGGCTCGAACACACATCGGCAGCCGGATGTCGCCCACCACTCCAACTTTGCAGTAGCGATCTTTGATGCCGCGATAGATATTGCTGTACCACACTCCATCGATTCGTGCCAATAATCGGTGCTTGAAATCGGGGATTGATCGAAATTCTGGGCGATTCCTGAAGCAGTCAGCGTCGTGTGATTTGACGAAAATAAATTGGCAAAAACCCGGAATTTTTATACAAAATTTCCGGGGGAGGAATGTCAGATCGTTTGATTAATCGAAAGCTTTCGAAAAAGCGGAACTAACTCTACAGGTTGCTCAATAATAAACAACCCCTCGAGCTCGATGCAGAAGTATCGGATCGGAACATCGTTACACCATTCGAAAGCCCTTGATACGGCGAGTTTGCAGGAATCTTCAAAACCATTTTTTATGCAAATTCGCCATTGGAAGGGCTTTCAGATGGCATTACTATCGTCCCGATTCAATCGTTCTCCGTCTAATTGGGGGATCCATGGTGCATCCTGTAGTTTTAAAATTGTCAGAAGTGGTTCCAAAGGGAATTACACCATTTTTAATGTTAGGCGGTGGGTGATTGGATCTCACGCGGTGTCGGATAAAAAAAATAAATTACATACCATCTTTGATAACCTTCCGGTGGTGGTGGGGTGCGATGGCGTGACGATTTGAGCCGATAGTCTGCGGATGTATGGCGTGCGTACGGAGGAGAGTTTCTTTTGCTACAAGTAATTTGAATCAATCTCTTGGTTACTATCGATATAAATAACGTTTAAATAAGATAGGCTTTTACGCCTAGAAACTTAGACTTTTTACTGGACCATAATCGAACTTCGGAAATTTCTTTCTAAAATTTTTGTGGGCCGAGATTTCTGTTTTTCCCATATTTGAGGAGTTTAATAGTAGGTGGGATCAAATTTACAAGATTTTAACCGCAGTAGTTTTTATTATTTTTGCGTTTCTCCAGGAAGAGCTTCAAATTTTTGACCCCGGGCATCTTTCAGGATCACCATAACTATACCATAGGAATGAACAACCAGTAAGATGATACTTTTTAGCTACTATTTGGATGCTGAAATACGCAAAAAAATAGATCGGAAATGTTTTGGAAACAGCGGGCCGGAGCCTTTTTCGTTTTTCCAGCAAATTGAACTGAAAAAATTCTAATGGACTGTGATTCCGTATAGAGCATTTGATTGTGCATACGTCAATCATTAAAAGGTTTTGTTTCTGTACCGTTTTCCGGAACGAAAATATAAAATACTGAAAAATATTGCAGGCACTTTCGGTCCAACCTAATACATTATGACCTCTGAAAACTGACCGTTTCTTGAACACCTCAAACATCTCGTATCCCTCGTTGAATTGCTCCATCGGCAATTTGCAGCGCCAATGGACACTGTTTAAGGGCGCCTTACAGGGGTAGATACTCGATTCCGGTAGCCCCGGTTTTCCGGTCTTTTTGTTAATTTCGAGGCTTGTAGTGAAGAAGGCCATTGGGTAACCGAAAACCGGCCCGTCAAAATGCGGATTGGCAGCCAGTCTCCATTCGAGTTTGTAGTAGGACGGGCAGGGTTTCTAGATTCTTGCATTGATCAGCAAAGAAAAAAGAGTAACTCGGGTTCCAGTTGTCAAAAAATATCGTATAGGGTGTCCAAAACAATTGACTCGCTCTAGGGGGCCCGAGAGAGCTCGAATCCGGATGATTTTTGTACCATTCAGAAGCGCAAAGGCAAAAAAGCAAGCACCCTTGCTTTTCAAAAATTTTCCACTTAATAATATTGAACGGTTGTTAAAAAAGGTTCGGCCTTTTAGCTGGAGATCAGCAATTAACACGATTTCGCATAAATCGGAATTTCGGTCGGATAATTCTTGAATTAGAATTCAGAAATTAAAAAACGAAGCGCTTGTTTTTCGCCTTGCCAAGTGCTTACTTCAGATAGCTAAATCGTCAGAATCGGACAATTTTCCGGTCCGCTAGAATGGGGTCGATTTTCTTTTGGGACACCTTGTCTGGCATGATTTTAATTTAGGCCTAACAGTGATGATGAATCTATTGATGTTTTTTAGTACTCTTGAAACTAATAGAGGAAATGAAAGACGTGCATGGCCCAATGGTAATTGCTTATCGGAGCGACATCAAAAACTGTAACTTACGCCTGCAACGACGTTGCTCACGTGGCATCCATATTCAATGGGATTGTCGGGTAGGTCGTGTCCATCGCCAACAACCATCTAGAGCGAAAGAGTTTCTAGTCCAAAAATAAATAGCGTAAGTAATGAGGAGGAGACTGTATTCAGGTAGAAATAAATCACTGCTAAGCCCAGCGGGCTTTGCAGAGCCATAAGAAAAGTACGCGTGTTTGCCCTTTGCATAAAAAAATTGGTGATTGGGAGAAGAATAGGAAGCTGGAAATCCTTGGATTGAGTCCTAATTTGGATGGAATAAACGGATAGCTAGTCTAGCGCCGAGTGTAGGCACCGAAATGTGCGATCCCATGCCAGGTAGAGGCGGGACCAGTGTTCCAGATCTAGAGATGGGATCTGAAACGTTGCAAAATAATGGGGGTACCAAGGTTACGCGAATGGATGATACATCAAATAGGCCACCGCGAGTAAAATGTCGAATTTTAAAGACACAGTATTTGAAGTTTTGCAAACTTTCAAACCATGAAGCTCCGTTACGCCAGCCCATCCAAAGCCAATTGTCTTTCATTACTTTTCTCGCAAACGTAATATATTCTTCCTCTAGAGATCAGGGCAAACATTATGGTATATTGCGCATCACTATGACACAAAGCTGAGTTGAGATACAAAGGCTGGGTCGGCCTCGCGAAATAATTCCGGGTCACTTCCAAAAAGCTGATGATGCCAGCTATTGTAATGAATGGGTCAAAGAGCCTCGTACAGTTTGGTGGGCCGCCTGTTGGTGACGAGAGCGAGAGGGAGAGCGAGGGAGAGAGAGGGAGAGAGGTAGAGAGAGGGAGAGAGAGAGAGAGAAAGAGAGAGAGAGCGAGAGAGAAAGAGACAGAGATAGATAGAGAAAGAGAGAAAGAGAGAGAGAGAGGGGGGGGGGATGGATGCCGGTGGTTAACCTCTAAATTGCTACCAACTCTATTGTCGGGGCAGCAACCCCCGTCCCAATTTCAATTCCAGGTACTGAGGGCCGTTTCGATCAAAGTTCGCTCACGCGAATAATTGCGAGATGAAATCTCAGGGAAAGGGGCTCGCAAGAGTGGTCCATCCTTTGTCAAGCGTCACATGAGGAAGAGATCCGCCCCACGCCCCGAGGAGTAACAACGGAACGTCAAGATGGGCCAGCTGGGGAGATCTCCAGCTGTGGGACCGGCTAATAATCGGTTTATTGCGCAGGCCAGTCCTGTTACCGGCACGGGTATTGAAGCACCCGACGCGAACGACCCAAGAATTTTTATAGTGGCAGCCCTTGATTTTGTATAGGAGCTCTGGCAACACTGGCCAATACAGCGGGTCGGGGTGGGGCAGAGACGCAGATTTCTGTCTGCGTCTGTCCTTTGGGCGTGCTCTTTCTTTCCCTGCCGCGGCGACGCCCCCGACCGCAACACTCCCGCGACGCATGCAAAAACCCTTTAGGGGTCCAATTTGAAGCTTTTTTATTTGAATTTAATAGAATTATTGCAAACATTCGCTTTTGTGGGCAAACCCACTTTTTCCCTACCTTTTTCTGATGACAAGACTCCTACTTGCGCTTATCCTGGGTATTTTTCAATCGAATATTGCCAGTTGCAGGGCATGACATTTTTTTAAATAAATGGGACACCCTGTACAATGGGGATCGAGTTGGGGCTCCCCGGTTGTAGGTCATCGGGACAGGCAGCCGATATCGTGGGGCCCCCTTGGCTACCCTGTTTAGCCCAACAGACAGGCGTCCCTCCGCGTCCAGCCCACCCACAGCCTAGGCTCACGCGTTCGAATAAGCAGATATGGATTGATATCCTGCTCACTTGGCAACTAATGGCTAGGATCATGAAACCTTATCGTTCTACCGTACCTCATTTTCAATCGAAACATCAAATGTTTTTGTTTAATTTTCCGGCAAGGCTTTACTTTACCCCGAAGCACAGAAGTGCCAAAAATTTTCGATATTTCGCAGCTTTTTCGGGGATTGTTTGACACCATTCTTAGAGCGTCGAAAATATTCTAAGGGCACCAATTATAGCGAAAAATAACGGAAGAATAAATAGTTATAGAAAATTGATCTACGAAAATGCGCTGCCATGTCAGGTTAGGCTTTCAGCATTTTCGAAAGTCTTGCACTTTGAGCCCAAAAACTCGTTTTGAAGCACCTTCGCTTTGAACGGGAACACCCTCTTTTTCCGCATCGAGATTTGACATCCAGATACCGGTCCATTTGACAACTTCGCATCCCCCGAAAAAATCACAAATCTTGATTCCCCGGCCGACTCTAGGTCCGTCCTTAATCCTGTCATGTTTTCCTCTTAAATGTTTGGGATATACTTCATGTGTTAATCTGGTTTTTTCAGAACTTAAAAAGCTTTCTGAATGATACAATTACCACCGAATTGTCACCCAATTCAATATGGGTGCCATGTGACGAACATCAGTGCTCACGTAAGTCGTTTTGAAGAATGAAAATAATGTATTTCGCTAATATTTCATAAATATCTATTATATAATACGGTATTTTGTAAAAAATACAAATTTCTAAAACTTCTGTTTTTAGATTGCTTGCCAAAAGTAGAAAGAGAATCTCGAAAACCATAATTCCTGTCCGTTTTTTTAGGATTTCGTAACTATCAAAAGCCTATCGAATTTTACAGTTTGGCAGATACGCTCAAAACCGCTAAAAAGCGATGAAATAGGTTTTTACAATTTTCTAGGTTACAGTAGTTTCCTTGATTTTTCCATTTTGTGTAAAAGTTACACATTTTTTCAAAAAACTTTATTTGGCCGGTTTAAACGCCCTCCAAGCAGTAATTTCTTAACAGATCTCGAAACGCTGAACCAGCTTTTTTGGAATACTTTTTGATCCGAACAGCACGAGAATTACAGTTCGTTTTTGCAAGTTTTAGCACAACGAAGATTGATTTTAGGAAGCCTGCCCGTCCTTCCACCAAGTCCAATGGAGACCGGCGGCCGACAATCGCTATGATGGTGTTCTTTGCGGCTATCCGATGGCCTTCTTCACTACATCGCTCGCATTTAAATGGCCGTTTAATGAAGTGGGACTGCCCGAAAAGAGTATCTACCCCTGGAATTCACCCGACGAGACCCGCCATTGGCGCGGCAAGATACCGATGGAACGCTTTAATGAGGGATATCACATGTTTGAAGTCCGGCCGGAGACGTAAGCCGTTTTATCGTTTCTTGATCGGAAAAATCCCGAATTTTTGAATTGTCAAGTTGTTTCTTTTGCATTAACGGGGGTGGAAGGTTATAAACCGCAAAAAAGCCTAGTATCTTAAAGTAATTAATTTTATAAATAGTTTTTGCGCTTTCTGAACTGTATTTGAAGCTGAAAACTGTCTAAGAGCTTTAAAAATTCTTAAAGTTTCAAAACTTTGTCGAAAAAAGCCCATTTTTGGTCGAATAAGCCATATTTGGTATTTTGGATCCATTTCCCAAGCGTCCCCCTCCGATAATGCCAAAGTACCTGCCATGCGAAAAACTTTGGGGTGGTACCCGGCTCGCTGGTGTGAATAATTCCATTCCAGTTTTATCTCCTTAAACACTCAAAATTTTTCCTTTTCAGAGTGGGCCAAGACTTCATACTACTCGTCAAATCCCATGAAGCATACCGATTTCAAGGCCGTGAGGGTGTATTCCCGCCCTGCCCGGATTTCCTTCATAGATCACTTGGCCGGATTAACGGTGAATGGTACAGTACCGTCTACAGGAGCAGAGAGGAGGGCGATCTTTACTGCAAAGTCGGAGTGATCGGCTCGATCCCGCTGCCGATCTGCGTGCGAACGTCGAGAAGCCTTCTGGCGGATGCGGCAGCGCTCGTTACCCTGAACTGCTCGGAAAGGTCCTGAGGCCAGGCGCGGCTGGTCCGACCAGGACGCGGTTGGGCTGGTTCGAAAAAGGTTTGAGTTCCTGAGCCGAAACCGCTGCTCAAGTTGGAGATGTTCGGAACCGAATCTTGAAGATCCATTTCAGGTATGGAAAATTTTGTAATATCAATGCGAGCGTTTTCTAGCTAGCACATCATCGAGCTGTTTGGAAATACTCGGAATGGCTGTGGGTCAGAACAGTTTGTTGAGTCGAGCGCATTCTACCGCGAAAGATTCACGCCAAAGATGATCCAATTGTACATTGCAAGGCGACCACGGAACGCCGGCTATTGCTTGCGATTGCAGTTGCGAGCATTGGGATGTCGTTGGGAAGATTCATGGAGAATTCCGGTGAGAATTGGCTACAGTCCCTAATTTATGAATAAAGTTAATGTAGAAACCAAGCCAGTTTCAGCTCACAAAAGCGGTTAGATTAATTTCCCCCATAAACCATAAACCCTAGCAATAATCCAAATAGACTTCATTCAGGGACGTTCTCGACGAGGACGCCGTGATCACAACCATCCTTGATAGATTCGAGTAATGTATTTCTCCTTTCAGTGAACCCAGAAACCGTGGTAATCTTAATTCCGTAAACAAAAATCTCAGGCGTAAATTTAGATGTGATATACTGCGCTGCCACTCTACCTCAACCATACTTGCCCAAATCAACGACAAACCATCGCTCTTGCCTGCGTTGTGAAACAGCGAAAATGGATCAATGCCTAAGATATGCAGAATGAACAAACACATGTATCATACTCGCTTAATATGGACAAGCATTCTTAAAATTGTAGGGTTGCATAAAAACCCGCGCGTTGTTAACGAAATGCTGCTTTAAATCTATTTTTTTCAAGATAGAGCACTATTTTAGTAGCTTTATTTGAGAGCATAGGTATCACAAGAACGGGACGCGAATAGAATAATAGCTTAACAAATAATATTAATAATATGGATAGAAATAATACCTTAGTGGTGGCAAGAAGACATCGTTGGAATTGATAGATTGATTCGGGAAATAGGAAAATTGGATTAGATGCAAAACTGCTATTTTTGATAAAAATAATGCAATCACCGAGGGGGTAGAGCGGAAGGGGGAAAATAGAAGGAGAAAATGGAGCGGGAAAAGACTGACTATCTGACATTGAGAAATCCAGCTATTAGTGAAGTATAAAGGGGAGGGGACGGTGAGAGTTTAAGGGGGCAACCCGCAGGTCGATGAAGGGAATGGCTGGCTAGGCTTAGGTATATTTTAATGGGGCTTGGGAAGTTGCGGATTTTAGAATTCTGAATCCTTTTGAAGGGGATACGCTAAAATCGACCTTGAAAGTTCACTAGGTCTCGACAACTCCGAGGCGCTGGGAATTACGGGTTCGTAACTGCATTTAAGAGCCGTAGGACAACCGGTTGTTTGGAGTGCTGAGTAGCCATCGAGACCTGGCTCGCGGAAGGGTCGCTTTCCTAACTTTCAGCCCCTTTAAAAAATCACAAAAATCGGCTCCCCCCGTTAACTAGGTCTCGACCAGTGTCGATTTTGAGCCTTCCAAGTTCCTTTAAAGCCCAGAAGCCTAGCCATGATTTTGACACATTTTGCAAAAGTGAGGAATGGAAGGAGGTGTGAAAAGTGACAGACTGGCACGAACGGGGCATTGCGGAATTGATGCGTAGAAATTTTTATGGAGATTTTAAAGGGTTAGTGAAGTGCGGAACCTTATGAATCTCGAGAAAATTCATCCTGACTTCACTAGCCCTTTAAAGCCTCAAGTATGATCCCGAAATTTGATTTCGAGGCAATTTCGGGGAGGTAAGAATCCAGAATTCTTCATATTCGTAATGGCAGCTGAAAGGCCTGAGTAGTGGTCAAACCGAGGGTGTCAAGAGGTGTGCTTCGTAGGTGTACGATTTACAGCACTCTCCAGATGGTCAGCAGGGCGCCGAAGAAGATGAACAACTGGCTCGAGGAGGCGGTGGGCACTGAAAAAATTGTATGAAAGAGAGAGAGAGAGAGGAGAGAGAGAGAAGAGAAATAAAAACTAGAACGTACCGCTGTCGTCACCAGGAACCTCAATAGTCTGGAACTTCCTGGCCATCGATCCCCACCCCATAGCATTCCGAGCCTCGACTTGCACCTCATAGGCTTTTCCCTTCTGGAGGAACGTAGCGAGGTCGACGGATGAGGAGTACTCATCCGAACCGGTGCGGTCTTCTAAAAAAAAATAGATTGACTGTATCGATGCAAAAATCAGGTCGAAACGCTCCGACAATTCGGACAAAAATTCTAACCATACGTTGATTTCAGGATTTACAGTACGACCTTATAAGTACTATCACGTACTCTTATCAGCCGACACCGTGTGCTTTCCGTTGAAGATGTCGTGCGAGCGGAGACGGAATTTGACAGCGTACTCGATGATCGGGGAACGGGAACGCACCGACCACTTCAGGACCGAGCCGGCGACGTCGAGCTCGGGAGGGCCGGGTTTACCTGGAAAAGTGGATTGAAAATCTTATGTTCTCTCATTGTTGCTATCTCTCTCTCCCTCTCTCTCTCTCTCTCTCTCTCTCTCTCTCTCTCTTTCTCTCTCTTCCCCTTCTCTCTTCTTCTCTCTTCTCTCTACATCTCTCTCGCCCTCTCTTTTCTCTAGCTTTTCGAACCTTAGATTTTCAAATTTCTAATGTTGTTATTCATAATCCGCCAACCATCCCCCTTTATCCAATTCCCGGCCGCCAGCCGCGCAATGTTTCTACCCTAACCCTAGAAAGGGGCAGCTGGGGGACACCTGGACAGAAAGACATTTCGGGGATGGATGGACCGACACAGACAGACAGACAAACACACAGACTGACACACCGGGAAACAATGCCTCCTCCCTTCCCGCCCTTGTCCTCCACTTAACCAATAAAGCGGTGGGGATCTTCATCCCCCTTGAATATATTCGTTGCATGGTAAACAAAATTATACAGAAATCAGATGCGTGAATTTTGACTAGGTTTTCTATCACAATTCAAGACATACGCTTCAGAAGGTTTTAAATTTAAATGATTTTGGGTGCCGGGGTCGACACTTTCGCACCACTAGGTCTCGACTAGGAACAAACTGCAAGTTTCTACTCAAGAGATTTGTTGTCCCGGTACGTTTAAATGGACAAGGAAGTCCCGAAATCCACCCTTTTGATTCGTTAGGTCTCGACAAGCAATACAGGGTGTTCGAAAAGTTCTGGCAAAGCGATCTAGGCAGAATTTCAGCAATTCCCTGGGCGTTGCCAAGGTTTTGTCGATCTTTTACTAACTATTACTTAATAAGTGCGCGGAAAAATTTGGGGATTTAGCCAACGGAATTTTAAACAATTTAAATTACTTTATCCAGCCCTTAAAAAAGGTTTTGACGGCGTTCCAAATAAAACTCGCGATTAAAAGAGCAAGTTATTGTGACTAATTTATGCAGGGGCATTGGTTTACGCTCCCCATCATCCTGATTTGATGGCAAAACCGTTATGCTGCGAAAGTTGGGCTAACGGTGGCTGGCCCTGATGCGTGCCGGGGTCAGCTTGTGTCGAAGCCATTTTGGCCTCTGGTAAACTAACAAGATGGTTTTCTGAACCTTAGTTTTTGGGGACTTGTTTTCTACTCTATTACGAAGAACGTGTAAAAATTTCGTGAATATCGAAGGCTTCTCCGAGTTTCCAGGCCCCAGAAGATTTTTCCAGAACTTTTCGAACACCCTGTAATTTTGTATACAGGTTTTCGCAGGTGAAAACCCACCAGAAACATGAACAACAGCCCTGGCGGTGCCCAAGTTGTTCGACGCCTGACAGATGTAGTCGCCGAAGACGTCCTGGTTCATGCGGTGCAGCTGAAAACGATAAATGATGAGGTTAATAGAGAAACGATACCTCTAGCGTCGTCCTGGTGTAGTTCTGCTCGCGCTGCTCCCACTCCTTCGCGTCCATGAATTTCTCGTCGTTCAGCTGAAGTAAAAATGAAACTTTACGTTCAAAGGCCACTTCCAGATGAGTCAGCTCACCAGCTATTTTTAAACCTTCAAACAACTATCAGGCAAGAAGGTATAATTTACACTTAAAGCTATAGCGGGAGCAGATTTTCGGAAATTAAGTTCCATTGATATATCTTAGGACAATAAAATTGATCGATGAATACTTATTTAAATGCAATAATTGTTGAAATACTGCTTAAAGCATAAAAAATACCTTGACCCTATATCCATTGTAGTACCACTCGAGGTTGGGCGGCGGGTTTCCATCAAAAGTGCACGAGATGTTCGTCGAGTCCAGGTATCCGACGGGGATATACCCCTCCTCGGTGCGCACCCACGGTTTAACTGTAGCAAATTGATTGGAATGGGAATTGGAATTAACCAGAAAACATTCCTACGCCAAAAACTCTTAGAATTTAATGATCAGGTTCATAAAAGTTCATTTGAAAAGCAAAATAACAATTTTTAATCGATTTTAGGATTTCGTTTCTAGCTATTCTATTTTAATAGGTATCTCATTAAATCGGAGATTACTGACTCCATTACACTCCAAATGACGACGCCACAATATGCAAAACTTACCACCGGCCCCGGAGATGGTGTTGTTGGGTCCTGAAAGAACGAGCGGGTTAGGGAAATCCACACCATGCTTTAAATTGTTCGCTTTCACACGGTAATCGATAATAAGTTAATGTCGAACCAAATTCGTTAACTTTATCATAATTTGCATAAAAAATCCACGACCATCAGAAAACTGACCAAATCATGCTCGGGTCTTTTCGTGAACGCGTCAAACATTTTAGAGTAATTTTTACGGTTCACTCAATGCGATGAGAACGTTTAAGGTTGGTTAAAAATACTCTAATTAGGTTAGAATCGACGCTAGAAATTCACCATTAACTTTGACGTCGATCGACTTCCACTTCTCGCCAATCTTATTCCTGGCGGTGCAGATGTAGACGCCCTGGTGGGCGGAATCGGCGACGAAGGAAAGCGTGCCGTCAGTCCGCTGGATGACGTCCTCTTCGAGCTGGCCGGCCTGAAAATGTAATTTTTGGATTCCAAGAAACCATTCATACAAGAGCCAACCAAATCCAAGCCATTAAGTTATGCCTTCCTGGTCCCTGAAAACCCCAGGTTCCGGTCCTGACCGCCCTTCGATATCCACCTGGATCTACTGTCCACACCCCCACCACGGTTCCATCCGCTCTGAGGGCATAAAGAGGATCGTGACGGACAATAACGACCATCCCCACCTATCCACCCTATCCCACCAAATATGGGTTTATACCCCATCATTTGCAACAACAGGATGTGGCTAAAATTTTGGGGGGTTTTTCGAGCACGTTTTGGCTTGTTTTAAGGTTTCAAAAGCTCAGAAAACTGTGATTTGATCTTGAAAAACTTAGGGCGGCTATAATAGGTCGTTTCCGACGTTGACTTCGAGCTTCAGCAGCCTGAAGACCTCGAAAACTGACCTTCTTCGTCCAGAACAGCACTGGCTTCGGGTTGCCGGAAGCCAAGCAGCGCAGCAGCACGGACTCTCCCTTACGGACCGTGTACTCGCTGGCGTCGGGGGTGATCACCACCGAGGGCGCCGCTAGAACATTGAGAAGAGAGAGAGAGAGAGAGAGAGAGAGAGAGAGAGAGAGAGTGAGTGATAGCAGAGAAAGACGGAGAAGGGTTGAGAAAACCAGACGACACGAGAACGAGAATGGAACGAGTGAGAGAGACAGCAGACAAAAAATTTAGATCCTAAAAACTACAAACAACAACAACTTCATGAGTCACCTAATATCAGACCCCAGCAGCGTGCAGGTGAACTTCTTCGAGTACTGCGGCTCGACTTGGGTGATCACGAGAGTGGACGCTAAAAGTATATAATTTTCTGGCTTAGCTAGTCTTTCAAGGTGTAAATAATCGCTTACATCGCTCTCCTTCCTGACCTCCAGCTTGGGGTCGTTATTCAAAATATCTTCATCCAAAGCCAGGGTCTCGCCGCCAGATACCCAATTTACGGCTTCATCATCTAAAAAATCAGTGATGATTCAAATAAGCCGATTTAAAAATTAAAATGTATTTATTTGTGCGTAGAAGCCAGCTGAAAATATGCCGACAAGTTTTTTGGCCATAGAAAATTTTGATTTTTGATTTCACAAGTCCTTTAAACTGTCCGATCCAGCTTTTTAAGGTGAGGTATATTATTTACTGTCCTTTATAAGCTTAATTTAGATGAAAAATCATACCAAGAGCACTGTTAAAAGCACAGGGCAACTCGACCGGCCTGCCCTCCATCACTTCGAATTTTCGCCCCTTGGTCACCATCTGAAGCTCTTGGGCCAAAAGGGGGCCAATCAGGGCCAGTGCTGTCACTAGCCACCGCATTTCTGCAAAGGTATCGATTGATAACACGGTGAAAAAGGCCCAAAAGCATAGAAGAAAAACATGAGAACACGGAAGCTTGAAAAGAAGCAAAGGCGATACCTCGAAAATTCTAAAGGGATGGTGACAGCAAAATTCATGAAAGTTTCAAAGGCATGTGAATGTTATAAAGCAGAACATTTAAGTTTAAAAATTGCAAATTCTTGACTTTCAGATTTAAATCCGATTATTGGATAGGTTCTCTCGAGTTTTAAGACAGCCTGAGAGGCCAAGGGAGTGAGAGGGCGAGAGAGAGAGAGAGGAAAGAGACAGACAGAGACAAAGAGAGACCAAGAAAGAGAGAGAGAGAGAAAGAGAGAGAGAGAGAGAGAGAGAGAGAGAGAGAGAGGAGAGAGAGAGACGGAGAGAGAGACCGCTAAATTCCTTTCCAACTCCCAGAGAGAAAGGACAAGAGCTGTTTAGAGTGTGAATCGAAAATACCGACTTTTCGCATGCTACTTTCTCTAGCGCGAAAACTTTTTTAAAGGTAACGTTTAGTTTTTCCACACTTTTCTAGCCCACAGTATCATGTTCGAGCCTAGCAAACATGGAACGCTTAGGAAATATTCGGAACGGCTTCAACAGCATTGCCTGTGCGCGCAATAAAAAAGTACAAAGCGTTCGGGCATTGTCCACTCGCGTAATAATACCATTGCCCGACCAAAAAGCCCCGCTGAATGGCCCAGGGTTGAAATTTGAGACCGGAACGCCCGCACAGTCGTTTTTCAGGCCGGAAAAAATAATTTACCAATTTTTTGGGAGGTGCCAGCAGGTGATCATGATGAGGCAAGAGATGTTTACAAATGACTAGCCTGTTTTTGAGGGAGAATGTACGATTTCGGGGGAAATGATGAGTGGGTTGAAATGGGAATGAAATGGATGTGATTCAGAGAATATAAAATAGCAGTCGGTGGCTTGGAATTTATGAGAAGCCCTGGGTGACATTTTGGGGTTTCGGCAAAATATTTTGAATTATAGGGGTTGGCAACGATAAAACCAAACCCTTTCAACCACTAGGTCTAGACAACCGCGTAGTCACGCCAAAAGCGTGACAATAATTAATTTTTCGCCATCAATAGAATAGGATAAAAAAAATAAGGCTGAATGTGTTCGCAAAACACTTAAAATTGTCGAAACCCAGGTATCGAGCTAGAACTTAGCGCTACATAGCCCCTTTAAACGCACAGGAAAGGCAAGACCATTGAGCTTGTTGGCTTCCGTTTTCTATCGATTTTGTGGCACCCGCGGAACTGTGAAAATTCCGTAATTTAATTCATTGCACCAGGAAATCGAAAATTACAAAAAAATCTGATGAAAGTATATTAATTCGTTGAGAATGGGTTTTATAATAATAGAGCTTGATAATTGAAAAATTTCTAATGCTAACGATATATCCGTTTTCTTATCGATATCTTGAACAAGTTGTTAGCCTAAAAACACGCGCTTCTAGAATTGGCAATGAATTGCGTTGTGATTTCCTATGGGTAGACGGGGCGGAGTTTTTGCGCGGGCGCACAGTTTTTCGATGGGTACAGACAGGGTAGGGGGAGGGACCAGCTGCACTTTCCCTTGAAAGGCCATTCCGACCCGATCCGGTGGACACAAACTGTCCATAGGAGGCGATCGGAATTAGGGTGAATCACAAAGGAGTCGAATGGCAGCCCGAAATGGGCTGGGATAATGATCTTATCGTCGATTTCCGGAAAGTGCAAAGCACTTGTTACAAAATGAGCTACTTCAAATGAATTTGCTGCGGTCGTCAAAAGTACACACAACAAAAATGACTCTCGTCCCTAGCGGTTGACCATCTTTTGGTTTGGTTGGCTGCCTCAATTGGGCCTAGCCAGCCGTTTCCGCTAATGACCATTGCATGCTCTTTTTGGGGGAGGAATCCAAAGAAAGCCTCGAATTTGGCTAGCCGGAATTAGACCTAGTCGGGCGGTGGGTTTTTGGTGTATTTAGAAAACAAAAAAGCAGAAACGTAAAGCCAGAATTCTCGGGAACATTAGAGCAAAATAGCTATTCGAAATTACCGAGAATTAATGTAATTCAGACCTTTAAATGCAATTAAATCCTCGAAGTTTTGTCTTGTCATGCAGGCTAAAAAAGGAAGTAATTCTTATAAATAAAAGTCCATCAAAATGGGCTTACAAAAATGTCACGAGATTTCCATAAATTAAACCGGCTTAGCAGAATGTCGCGATCTTCAGGATTTTCATCAGAACCGAAGGGTCATCTGCCCCGACTAGTTCATCACGACTCCCAAATTCTATTAGATTAGCCAAGAATCGTGGGTTGATTGCGCGAAACAATGGTGGCGAGAGACAACACCCACAACCTATAATTATGCGATGAAGGAGGATGGCTAGGATTTCGGAGATGAGAGAGCGAGTGGATGGGAGACAGAGGGTATAAAATGGTAAATTTATATTTTGTTGCAGATCGTGAAGGGTATAAAACGGAAAGTTCACCGCATACACGTAAGAAAGGTACGACATTGGGATCGACAAAGGCAGGTTTTAAAAAGACGTGTCTCTAAAATATCTTAGTTTTCTCAATTGATCTTATGTATGTTGGTTTGAGCGCACCTTTAGAAAAAATATTGCGCAAGCAACGGTTCGTATTTAAACAGAGAAACGCAAAATCGGATAAAAAACATCAAAAATCGAGAGTTTCGACAATTAGTGAAAAACACGTAACATCGCCGGCAAAGGCAAAAAACTGCTATAAAGACAAAACGTTAAGATCCAAGCATGAGATCTCGTTACTTTCCTAAAATAACCTAAGGATTTTGCTTTCCAAGTACTTTTAAAAACTAAAAGACTGACGTTTTCAGGCGTGATTTGGAATCCATTGTACATCCCTCAAATACGGTATGACTGTCTAGGTGGTGGTGGTGGCAGATAGCCAGATGGATCCATTGCTCATTCTCCCGGTCTCTCCCCCGTATGCACCATCTGTCCTTTCACCCCTCCTCCTCCATGCTATATATCGCCTCTTTAGCCCGGGCAATTGCATAAAAGTCATAAAGACACACACGCGCAATCGGGTGGCCTATGAAAACAAACCCAGGCTTTTTGCCGGTTTCACTGTACCTTTAAAGGGCCTGGGAACCGCGAGAGCCTACCCCAAACCTCAACTAGGTCTCGACAACTACACGGGACACCCAATGACGCGTGAGGGGGCATCTATTTTTTCTCGCATCTCGCATTAGGGAGTCCTTACAAACTACAATTAATGCGTCAGTTGGCGTATTGTGTAGTTGTCAAGCAATTCACTTGGCTATGCATTCCCGCGTTACTTAGCCGCGACGTAACACGCGATGCGCTGGATCACCATTCCATTGCGTAATGGATTCTCACGGTTTCCAAACTGCACACCGCACGGGTCGCAGACGCGAAAACCTTTCTATGGAATTCAGAGCCTGCAAAATCTATAGCCATACATTGCCCGTCCCTTTAAACCAATAAATTCGGGTTGGAATATCTGAGTGCAAAATGAACGCTGGGGCCCCCGGAGAGAAAAATGGAACGCCCACGGGGGTCCAAGAAATTCTGAAATGAACGTTTTTTTTGTGGGGAGGCTATGGGAAAGAAATCCCAGGAGACTCTCTATCGTTATCTCTCTCTCCCCTCTATACTCGACTGGAATATTCAGCGAGTTTATTACGAAAACAGAGCGGGAAAAGAGGGTTCTGAATGCAGGGGAGTCGGGATTGAAATTCTCTGAGGAATCGAGTGTGGGTAATACTTTGCTTCTATTAATAGGGTTTTAGCTAAGGATGTGAAAACTTTTGGTACGAGATTTTTGAAGGAGAGAGAGAGAGAGAGAGAGAGAGGGAGGGAGAGACAGGAGAGATATATAGGAACCTAGAGAGAAAGTTAACGAAATCAACGCAACTATCCGTAAAATAGTTTTGAATAATATCCATATCCCGCAAAAACCCCAGTCACGCAGGGAGAAGCCGAAAAAGGTCGATGTGGTAAGTGCTAGTGGGCTTGGGGGGAAGGGGGCGAATTTGCGCGGAAATTGGGCCCGAACGGGGCGAACATTTCAAGCTCGCGCTGGGCGGGACGGAGAGCTTTTCTGAAATATTGCGCATACACAGGGTCAGGGCGAGCCGAAGCTACGTAATGATCCTATGTACGGAAGGCAGATTTATACCTGTTTTCTTAATAAAATCCTTTTACTTCCCTTTTCAACTCGTCTAGACGCCCAAAAACTTGTTTTTGCTCGGAAAACCCGGATTTTCCTGGTATTCACGGTTTTTCCGAATTTGGCACGGTTAATTTTTACGCGCTACGTTTAAATCAAATTTAATTCTAGCCAAAAACACACAAAAACGGTCGATTGGTGACAAAGAAGATCAAAGAATACCTGCCCCTGATCGGCAGATCTCCTAAGATAAAAGACAACCTATCTCCAGGGGGTCATCTATAGGGTGGCGATGATTGACTCTAAGGTCACATCAGTATAATTCAAAAAGGGCTGGTAAGTGGTATTTTAACCTCTACGAATTCATTTTTGCGTTTTTAAACCTTTAATTGCGAGATTTCGCATGCTACACCCGACTATAGTACTCCCAAATTAGCAAAAACCCCGTCGGCAACATGGGCATAGTGTTTCCGTAAAAAATGGACGCAGCTGTGAGAGGGGAGAAAGAGCTTCTTATTGCGCTAATTTGGGTTCACCGCCCGGGGGATGTCCGATGTTCGAATCTGGAAGGAGGAGAGAGAGGAGAGAGAGAGAGAGAGAGAGAGAGAGAGAGAAGAGAATGCTAGGAGTAAGGGGTTGCCGTGTAGAATTATTAGTACAGCCATCGCACGGGTATCGATAACAGAGTTACCAACATCTAAGTAAACTTTTCCAATTAATTTTTTCGGGGATATGCAATTTTTAATGGCAATTACCAATAAAAACTGTAGCCGAATCCGCGTAGATAAGAGCTGAACGGCACGGAAATAGCTCGAATCGGATGATGGTCATCTTACGGTTCTAGCCGCCCATTTAACCACTTTTTGTGGGGTGGCTATGTTGTGACGGGCCGAGGGGCGCTATCTGATGGCAACATCAGAGTGGCCCGATTGGGAGGGCAAATCGGAACGGAAGCCGAGGGACGGAGCGAATTGATGTGTCATGTTCGGTGTCGAAAGATGATTTGCGAGGTGTGTCAAAGGTCTGAAAACTCGGAAAAAGGGGTTTCCTGAAGGCATGTGAATCACGGTGATCAAACCATCCAATCCAACCAGGCATATCCGCGCCAGAAGACCCCGGAAGCGGAATTTTTGGTCGATAGCGCGTGAAATTACAGAAAGAAATTAAAAAGATACGCAGAACACGGCGTCTAGCACAACTGTCAAGACCTAGCTGACGCAAGGGTCGATTTCTGCACTCTCGCCTCCTTTTAAAATGTCCTGAAGCTGTGCTAGATGCTCAAAACACTATAATTCATAGTCATATGGTACCCCCGAAAAATATGGCTGGTATCAAGCATCGGCGCAAATAATAGTCCCGGGGGCAGGAAATGGGCAATTAGAGGGGTCGGCTGAGGCTGGCTGGAGAGAGCAAATTGCTCGCGCGGATATGCAGATTATGGGCATTAAAGGGGCATGGAAGTGATCAGGTCGAGAGGCTGGAGAGAGGACGAGAGAGAGAGCGACAGAGCAATCATCCCCCTAAATCCGCTCAAAATCCGAACCAGCTCAAATTCCATACGTTCCATCTAGAGGGGTTAATTGGTGCCCCCTTGGAGACTTGTTGGCGGGAGGGCCCAATTTGGGTCCCGCGGCGCGCGAATGACCCTGATTTCATATTATCCTGTAGCTAGCTAGGGCCATTCCTGAAATCAGGAGAAAATTGGGCCCCGGTGGGAATTGCCGTTCACCCCCCAATGACCGCCCCGTGCACTTTGGCTTATGCAAATTGGGGGAATCTGGTGGCATTTTAATTTGGGAATGCATGGCTGATTGAAATGATGGGATTTTGGCAGTTCTCACGTTCCGAGAGTTCAAAGTGCAAAATTTGCATAGCTTGAAGTCCCTGTCCCGCCTCCCATGAAAGATTGCTTAAAAATTAGGATAAAATTTACAAGAAAAATTGCAAGAACACCCCTTTTACAAGAGTTTCATAAGATTTGGTAACTGAAGCCGTATTAAAAAAATGAAATGTATACTCCGGAAAAAATTTGTAGATTGCCTCCTTTTCCATCGAGTCTTGCAGATGAAATGCAGTTTGTTTTTGGATGACGATGGCGACCTGGAATTATAAATTTAATAATTGCTTCCTAAAGCCGGAGAAAAATACAACGAATTCGAAAACAGAAAAATTAGAAGTTAAAGAAGAGCCGATGGAAGAGAAATAGTTTTAAACGATTCCGACCTGATTTCAATATTAAAATAGCCGTAATTTCCCAGAAACACCAAACAAAATCTGATGTCTGAGATGACAGGCCATAGTTTGGAAGCGCGTGAATCGACCCTTCTGTCCACTAGGTCTCGACAGATACCTAACACGCCAAAACACGCGCCCAGCTGCATTTGAGTTCGAGAAGTGACACCATGCACGAGTTTTAGCGTGCAGTGCAACTGTCGAGACCCCAGAGACGAAGACCGTCGATTCTAGCGCTTCCCAGTCCCTTTAAAATCACTAAATTCGGGCCTGAAGCATCCCAAACAAATGGTGATGAAGGTGAAAAGCACATACTGCTTCAAGTTGGGTGTAAAATATTGTACAATTGTCGAGAGCTAGTCAGGTGTGTCAGTCGTTTCTAGCCTTCCTAGCTCCTTAAAATGCCCAAAATTAGGCCCTGACCATCCCCAAATTACTGGTGATGAATTTCGCGCGCCGGGCGCTTGCCCGAGGTGGCAGTTGTGGGTAATGGAGTTTGACTGCTAGAGGGGGACGATGTGGATTGTGTATGGATGGGTTAGAGAGAGAGAGAGAGAGAGAGAGAGGTGCGACCGCACGAGATAGAGAAAGGAAGACCCCGATTCTGGCCATTGTCACAGGGCGCGCAAATTGGCAGGTGGACATGGAATGGGTGGGGAAGAGGAGACCATTTCTGGAATAAGGGGACGAGACAGCCAATAGGCTACTAGGGCTGACGCTACGAATTCTCGACCCATCTAGAGGGAGGTCGTACTCAGGTTGATCCTGAGTCAGGATGGATCGAGGTTGAGGGTAAGGGCACCTGGTTGACAGAGAAATCCGGAACTTCTGTAATTTTAAAGGAACCGGCAATTCAGGTCTGGCCTGCCGCTTTAGTTTCCGATTTGGGATTCTGCTGCCGAATTTGATAATTAAAGGGACGCGAGACGCATGGTCAGAGGAAATAGATAACCTAGTCTCTTGCCCGATTCTTGCCCTTTAACGGCACCTTGAAGTGTCAGAATCAACCAATTCCCTTGACTGGGGGTAGACAACAAACTAGTGCGCCAAAACCCGGCAACTGGGTGCATACTTTTTGATGCCAACGTGGGGAAATACGTTTTATTTGGCACCTCCCTAAGCTGTCTAGACCTCACCGCTAGAAGGGGTCGATTTTTGACGTTTCCTAGCTTTCACAAGGACTGCAAGGACCCAGCCAAACCAAAGGAAATTTGAAGGCGAAAATACGGCAATCTATGACTTCCAAAATACCAAGCCACAATCAGAGAAAATTTGTGGAAACGGTGTTCTGCGGTTCTACAGTACTTTAGAGTAGTTATCACGCATAACAATCTTACTGGTTGCTGTATTTGCTCTCAAAAAATCGAAAAAAGCTTTTAACCTGAATCCTGGCTTCTTAAGGGACCACTGACGCCAAATTCAAGGTAAAATCGCAAAAATGTAGCAATTATATCAAATTACATGATTTGCAAAATTCTAGGCAAGCTAGCAGGGACAAGTCTCGCAAAAAAACGATGATGCAGCACGATACGACTAAAAAAAAGGCTTTCGTCAATCGAACGAGGGTTTTGAAAGGAGAATTGAAGTCGGAAGCAACCGCGCAGAAAATGCCAAATTTAACAGATTAACTCGTGCGCTGAAACTTTAGTAGGTGCTTGGCAAGCTAGCATAGACACTTTGCAGAAAGACAATGATTCTATCCCAACGATACAACTAAAAAATGATGACCTGGAAGGTGAGCTGCCGGAATTCTCCAGGGGCCATCAAATCGGCCCTCCTGGGGGCATATAGTGGTCAAAAAAGAAGTCAATCTAGTGGGGGAAGGGGGAGGGATTGATGGACTATAGAGAAACTGAAGGGATACAGACAACAGAATGGCCCCCAGAAAAAAAGACAAGAGAAGGGGAAGAAGAAGAGGTGCTTCATAGATGGGCAATGAGCCGCGAAAATCGGCCTTCCTTCACCCTCCCCTCTGCCCCTCTTCAGCCAAGAAATGAGCAATGGATGGGCCCTAGGGAGGGGGGTGGTCAATCTAGTGGCCATTTTGGCATAGGATTCGCCGGTGAATTTGTCTTTTCAAGGTATGTTAATCGTAGAATTTGTCTGAACAGAGCAGTTTAGCGCGTTAAAAATGTTTATAGCCCAAAAACCTGCCCAACTTTTATAAGCTTTTAACAAGGATTAAAAAAATTTTTTTTTTTTATAATAAAATTTAACCTTTTTTTTGGTAGGAAAAATTATCAATGATGAAAGACAATTTGGCAACAATTAGAATTTAAGCTTAAGCCTAAGCCTACTTTAAATAGTTTAAAATAAATTCTAAGCAAATTGGTGAATAAAGCATTTTGCAGCCTTTTTCAGTAGCATTATCGGCATCCGAACACATGAAATTTTCTATAAAAAATAAAATTTGCAATTTAACTAAAAAATGGTATAAGAAAATGCCTAAATATCGCGGATTTTCTGTAAACTTAGGAAGCGTCAAAATGAGCTTGAATGAAAAATACGGCCGGACTGGTGGAAATTAGCATCTGGCACCCTACCGTAATCCGCAAAATTAAACGTTTTGCTTGCCAAAAAGTAGGGCGTGGCTTGCTAAAACCGTCTAGACATTAAAAACAACATCTGGCTCGAACTACCGTAATCCCAAATTATGAGGCGCGGGGTCAAAGTTGCTTATACTAGTGGATCAAAAATTAACAGTGGCGAATCGTTTGGGGAAAATATGTTTATACAAATTTTTGGGGCCAAAAATAGCATGTGGTGGTTACAGTATCTTTTGTAAAGATTCCGCGACGCAACTCTTTACGTGATAGTTTACATATCGGGGGCGAGGTCAATCTGTCAGTTTGGCGGGGGCGGGTGCCTTTTAGGAATTGAACCGCATATGGAATAGAGAGAGCGAGAGAGAGAGCGAGAGAGAGAGAGAGAGAGAGAGAGAGAGAGAGAGAGAGAGAGAGAGAGCGATACATCGGGCCGTATGTGCGGCGCCCGTATGCAAATGCACTTTCTGGTGTGGCGTGTCCCGGGGATCGTCCCCCCGCCCCGATCGAGACCAGCTGTAAAGGGTATTCTTTCGTCCTTTTCAACCCCCTCCCGCCTTCTTGTGCCGTCCCTTTAGCCCAGGGAGGGAAAGGGTATTGAGAGTAGAGACTGAAATTATTGGGATTCGTATCCTCATCTAATAAAATCTCGTGAACTATAATTAGGTAGTGCGAAATGATATTTTACTTTCAAAACGTTAAAAACAAAGCCATTAAATCATTAAAATGACGCTCAGTATTGTTGTCGTATAAATAAGGTCAGGGCATCAAGTCTATCCTAGATTTCAGCAAAATTTGGATTTTCTACAGCGTTTTTGGACTGATGAGAAGTCGAGGAGTGCCAAAAAATTCACGGTATGCTGTTGTGTGGGCTTATTATGGACAAAATTTCGTCGCTAATTACAAACTACAAAAACTCGATTCGTAAAAACCGGAATGTGAAAAACCTGGGTTTTAAGACAAATACACTTCTTAGAAGATGCCGAAAACTCAAATTTAAGCAAAAAATATTTACCTACAGTATTGAAGCCCTACCGTGTCAAAAACCGTAGGAGAGTCCGTGTTTTGTTCTACAGCGTACAGGCTGGCTGGCTGCTGGCTGGCACGCCCCTGGCCTATGATTAGACCCGTGCCGAGGGCGGCCAGAGGGTTTTTTTGGGGAGCCAAAAGTCAGCCGATCCCTCGTGTATATCCCCCTGTGTTCTCCTCTGTTATTATCCTCCATCCTACCTCCCCCTCCCTGCTCCTCGCATTATCAGCATTTTTGCGCGGTCAGGCAAATCAAGCCGGACTGAGTAGCCGGTTTCTCCAAAAAGGGTCTAGGTGCTAGCTAGCAGTAATCATGGAGGAAAATTAGGGATAGGGAATCCTAGCAGAGCTTCTTACGGAATAACAAAACACACGATCGACTGGTAGGTGATTGAAAGCTAGCAGCAATTCTTTAGCAGTGGGAAGCCAGGAAAACGCCTTTTTCGGGCAGGCTAGCAGTGATCTTTGAGGACAATCCTACACAGACTGGCATCTTAAGTAATTTTTGCAGTAAGTTAGCCTGATGTTTGAAAAAGGAAAAGTCCATAATCCTCTCGAAAAAAATAAAATTATATAAAATTGATAACGATCATTAAAACGGTAGGCTAGCAGAGATAATTAGGAAACAGATCCACTCAAGCCCAGGGCAGACTAGCAGAAATCCTGCAGAAACATAGATTCAAATCCAACGATTCCGCAACATTCCAAAATGCCGAAATTCGCCTCTCTGCAATGAGATGCAATTGAAATGGGTTGCCTCTCGAGGGGGCATCGGGGCGAATAAAATGTGATCGGCTTTTGGTGGTGGGGGTTGGAAGCTATGGCTGCGGCTGCCTGCCCTGCCCTCCACCCCCCACAAAATGGAAAATGATGGCTAATTTGCATACGGGGTGATCTTGTTCTAGCCAGCGGGGGGAGCGCGCTAATGTGGCCGGATGCTTTTGGGTGCGATTGGGTAGTGAATCGCGCAAATTCGGAACGGTGATGATTTTGATTGACTGGAAAAACGTAAAAAACTGCTTGTTTTATTTCATCCTCTATAATTATTGCACCAGTAAACTGCGGGCGAATTTTTATTGGCTTGAAATGTTGAATTTTCCACAATTACTGTAATACAAGTACGGTAAACTATAAAGTATAATGTTCTTACAAATCCTATACAAATTACCATACCAAATCCAGAAAAATCGCAAAAATCCGTAAGTAAAAATTGAGACATTTTTAAATTCTTTCCTGGACTACAAAAAGCCAATTTTAGTCTTTCATTAATGTAAGTTTCGGCAAATCCAGACTTCAGGTCTATTGAAAATTCTAATTGGATTATCTTTTTAAGCTGTATAAAAATGCGAGCAAAAATCTGAAAGTGTAAGGCCAAAGATTACTGGCGTCACCTCCCCTTAAAACTACAAAATCTAACAGAATCTTGCAGTCACAACCCCTTTAAAACCACAAACCCAAATTCAAATCCATGCAAATGACAAGTGAGAGGACGCACTATGGTCAAATTGACCAACGGAATGGCCATCCTCCTCCTGCGATTAGCGCGTGTGGCTCTGTGGCTCGATCCCATTTCCGAAAGCCCCGTAGTCATCGTTGTGGGACCCAATTTGTGTGTGTGACGGGAGAGAGAGAGAGAGAGAGAGAGAGAGAGAGAGTGAGCAAATGACCCCCGCTCACTTCATTTCCAGAGATGCCTCTGATTGCTCCGGGGCGTGAGGCGATTCCGGAATTCAAATTTTGGTCGTTGAGGGGATGGACTTTTGGAAGGGGTTTTCTAGAGTTTTTCGGGTTTCCATAATGATCTCTGCTAGCTTGCATGACCTGAAGGTTTCGCGAAGGGAAAATTTTTGGGTCTAACGGGTTGAGCAACGCAAAAAACTCTAGCTTTTCGAAAATCGTGATTTCCGAGAGGTTTTCGAGATTCCAAAATGGTCCCTGCTAGCTTGCCAGCATTCCCAAATTTTCTCTATCAGATTGCCGATCCACAAAAAATTCCTAAATTTCTTTAATGCGATTTTAAAGGGACTAGAAAGGCAGAGAGCTGCTAGTCGACCGCCAAAAAAAAATTTTTCTTTTCCCGGTTTAAGGAATAGAGATAGCGCGAAATTATTGAATCCTATCGTCTCCAATTATAGCATTACCGTAAAAATCCCCTGATAAAGGCCCAAAACCGAGTCGACTACTAAAGTGGGTGGCAGCTTGGGTCGGAGCCGACCCTAGCCTCGGGGGTTGACCGTTTGGTCAGAGCGGGGGGTGTCGTATCTGTTGATTAAAGATATACGATGGGCTGAAGGGGGTTGAGCGGTGAGAGAGTGAGAGGGACATAGATTGAGAGATACAGAAAGGCATGCAAAGGGTGCCGTTTATGGGTGCCAGCCGGCCACCCTTTGCTTTCTACACCCGATTGACAGGGAGAGAGAGAGAGAGAGAAAGAGAGATGCCCTCGGGGCATATTGGTACGGATGGGGGAGACGGATCGTCGATTCGAAGCCTTGGCAGCTTGATGAAAGCGCGAAATTTGCATGGAATTTGGGGGGATGGAAGGTGGTAGCGTAACGTAGTATGGTACCAGAAATCAGAAAATCCTGTGCCTGAAAGTTCCTCAGAACGTCGCTTAAAACCCCACTGATTTTTTCGAATTGTTGATTTAAATGGCCAAGCCGTTTTGGCGCGCGCCTCAAAACATACGGATGCGTAGGCTACGCATGAGCTTCAGAACAAGAAAATACCCATAAAAACCTTTGGCAATTTTTTAAAACAACCAGTGGAAAATGACCGCCTCGCGGCCCTTTTCCACTGGCCCCCGTCTAGGAACCATATATTCCCCTTTGGTCTTTCAAGCCTGCGGCGCAAGAGCCTGAGTCAAGGCCATTCTCCTGCGGCGCTAGCTACTGGTTTTTCTTCAGCATTTGGCCTGCGGCGCTAGAGCCCGGGCCAAGGACCTTTTCTCTGGCCTGCGGCGCTAGAGCGAGAGCCAGGCCTAAACTTCGCACACCGAGAGCCTAGAATGATGTTCTGTTGATGAACCACCAAAAAGCAAAAAGTTATGTTTCGCCAGGATCCGAACCCTCGACTATGTGTTTGCTAGACCGGGCGTCAAGCCACCAAACCAAAGGGGCCATGGGGAGGGGCGGCGGGAAAGGCCTCTTCTGTCCTGGGGGCCGGGGTTCAACCCGGGAGGGAGGACTTGTGATAACTTTACAAAATTCTCTTTTTGAGTCTGAATGCGCCGAAAATTTGTAAAAATAATAAGATGCGCGTGATCCCCACTATCGAATACATAAGTGGTCCAGATTTCAGCCCGAAATTCCAACAGGGCTTCGAGTTATGGCCCGGACACCACGGCTCGTCGCCCATTTTGTTAAGGATTTGCACCATTTTGCTTGTAAAATTGTTAAATGAAGGAATTTCGAAAAACAAAAAAATGCGTTTCTGGCAAATGTGTTTCTCCACCTCCATGCCAAAAATCAGCCGCAAATTCGCCCTAACGGCCGAGAAACTGGCTGCACAGAAAACACACATACTTTTCTCGCTTATAGGATAGGATTTTAACTTGTATCTTGGGTAGATGTTTGAACCATTACGCTATTTTGGCAGAAATACGTCGGGATATCTTAAAAATAGCTCAACACCGTCTAAAAACTTACGACAAACGCCTAGATTGCTAAGCAAGCAATAACGCTGGTTTCAACCTGACAACTAACAGCTCCTGAAAGCCTTTAATGACCACGAAAGTTAATATGTTTCACCCGAAAATTGAACAATATTGCAATTGCAATATTGTTTGGAAAATTGCAAAATTGAAAATTGCAAAAACTCTTCATTTCCCCAAAAATAATCAAAAAATTCAATTAAGAACGAAAAAATTTGTTAAAGTGGAATGGTAGGGACGAAGTTAACCATGGCTTCCTGGGCCCTATAAATGCTAAAAGTGACGTTAAATGTTCCCTGAATTTTCCTAGTACGCTAATTCTAAAACCTCAAAACGAACATGAAATGGACCATCGAGTGCGTGCAGTGTTCGCACAGTCCCCCACTCCGCAAATTGCTTTCAAATCGAGGGGGTCAACACGGCTGGAAGGGGGAGGAGAACGAGGTGTGAGAGTGGCCTTCTCTTCCTCCCCCCACACCTTGCTAATCCGTTTGTAATTCGGAAATCGGTCGCTGTGGATGAAAAGAGGGAGAGAGAGAGAGCAAGATAGAGAGAGCGAGAGTGAGAGAGACAGAGAGCGACGGTGTGAAACATATTTGCTGAGGACGCGTGTGGTGGTGATCCGCGTTGACAGGGCGCCACTTCTACTCCCGCTAATGCACCATTTCACACCCCGGGGGTGGAACCACTTTTAGAGACAAATTTCGATGGGTTCCTTGGCTCTAGGAGAGTGACATGAGCAAAAGGAAGCTTAAATTATCCGCCTCACTCGGCCAAAATTTATTGGAAAATCGCATAGTATTTTTAATGTCATTTCCCTCAAGCCTAAGCCAAGCCTAAGCCAAGCCTAAGCCAAACCTAAGCCAGGCCTAAACCAAGCCTAAGCCAAACCTAAGCCAAACCTAAGCCAAGCCTAAGCCAAGCCTAAGCCAAACCTAAGCCAAGCCTAAGCCAAGCCTACGCCAAGCCTGAGCTTCAGCCTAAACATTGGCCTAAGCTAAGCCTAAGCCTGAATTTCTGACTAGGCTAACAAGCTTAGGCGTAAGTCTAAGCAAGGTCTAGGTGAATATAAAGCATGACCTTAAAAACCAGAAAATACAGCCATAAAAGTAGAAAGCTCCAGCGAAAAAGTGCATGCCAACTGCCTTCTGGGGGGAAATGCGGGATATGATGATGATGGTAGTCGGATAATAATAATAGAGCCACCCTCCAGCCCGACTGACTAGAAGGGTAATTATCGAGCCAAAGAGAAGGGCAAAAGCCAACGCCAGCCGATCCCCCTTTGGCCCTTTTCTGAGGGATAATTATCCACAAGGGGGATATGTTTGGCATGCCCATCAAGCGGTATGCCTTTGATTATTTGATATTGGGGGGCGGTAAGGTCAAAAAGTAGTGCGGGTGGTGGGTCGACCTGTTGATCCCGGTGATCCGGGACTAATCCGAGTAATCCTGTAGTCTACCATAACGGAGCCATATCCACATGTTAATGAGCTAGGGCTAAATATTGACATCGTGGCCGTAGTATCAAGTTATTGGTACTTTACAAAATTAAAAAGTGCTTATTAAAGTATGCAATCGTTTTTTGCTGGATTGCTGGATCTAGGGGGGTTAGCAGGCGGTCAAATGGCAAACGGCCAAAATTTTGTTCTTGTGCCTTATCGGGGTGCAGCTTTTTCTTATATACCCGGGAAATCATCACGCTTGGTTTAGCAGGAATCCTTCCGGACTTATAAAAAATTATTTTTTTTCGGTTAAAGGGGCGAGTAATAGTCGATTTCGACGACTACTGTAACCCAAATCTCGACAGTTACGCGTTAGATATATCGATTTTGGTGATCCATTTCCGGCCGTCAATATTTGGAAAACAATGGAATAAATAAAAAATCCAGAACCAGAAAATCCAATGAATATTCTCAAAGAGCATCAAACGTCCCGCCCCCATCCTTCGGTTACCTAATTATGCGAATCGGTATGGGTTTGGCGCGAGCCGGTGGGGCGGGGGGATGAAGGAGGAGAAGCAGAAGAGACGGAAAAGGAGAACGGCATGGAATGCTAACGAGAGTCTTCTGTCTTTCTATCGCCCTATCTGTCTCTCTCACTGTCTGTCTTTCTGTCATTCCCCATGGGACCCGGTGGCGGCTTTGACCCCCGGGTTGGCAGGGGGGTGGGTGACAGCGATGAGAGATGGCCATCCCTCTATCCATTCCCCAGTTCCACACCGAAACCAATTACAAATGGAAAGCGCGGATAGCTAGCCTTTTCCGGATAAGAGTCAGATCAAAGAATGAGGGCCGCCGGAAGGGGGAGATTGAGATCTAGATGCGATAATTGTTGTCTTACTGTTAGCTAATTGGGTTCTAAAGGGACTGGGAATTGAGGCATGAACCTTGTCAATCTTTTAAAGATACAGACAAAGCTACAATAAGTCATAGAAATACTTGGATGTTCCTTGAAACCATGGCCTAAAAAAATTGGAATTTTGCCGTACTCGGCTCGGCAAAATTCCCGCAAGTACGCAAATCGGCGCCTTCCACGGACTAGATCTGTACAGAGCCAGTACGGAGGTCAAAAACGAAGGTGGGATTTGGCGTGTTTTTGGAGCTAAGAACAAAGAAGAATCGTCCGCGATAATAAGAGAGAGCGAGAGAGAGAGAGAGAGAGAGAGAGAGAGAGAGAGAGAGAGAGAAAAGAGAGAATGAGAGAGAGAGAGAGAGAGAGAGAAAGAGAGAGAGGGAAGATCGGGAGAAGGCGGGGAGATAGTGAGAGAGGGCATGAGCGGGAGCGCGTATCGCGAGAACGAGCGTGGTCGAGAACGAGCTTGACCGCAAGTGATCATGGGCTAAAAATTTATGAGGGAGGGTACCTTCTAATGTCGCTATCCCCTTAAAACCGAAAACGTATCACCGTTGTCCATGCCGTACGATTCCTACGATTTGCCACAACTCATAAATTCGTTAGAAATGGGGTGAAAAATCACATCCCTGCCGGGCCATCTAAAAGTTGCGTTAGCCGGTGGTCTCACCCCTTCTCCCCTCCCCTTCCCTAAATTTGATTCTGGGGTGGGGCGCTGATGACTGCTGGGTTGGACCACCGAAAAAGTGACACCCGCTTTTTGCCGTGAAAACTACACGCGCCCGTACTTGGGAGTGGCGGCCGGAAAAAGCCTAATTTCTATGCATAGACTGTCGGACGGGGTGTCGATGTATTTTTGCAAAACTTAGCAAGAGAGGGGGAAAAGTCGGGTTGGTTTTTGGACTAAATTTGGCACGAAAAACCTGAAATTGAAAATTTTGGGCTGCATTAGTTGAGGTAAGCTAGCAAAGATGCTTTGGCAACAAAGCTGCTTCAAAAGAATATAAGCAAAAAATTAATATCTGTTGCACATTTACTGACCAATGGCGTAATCAAATAACAAAAATTTTGCTGGCATTTCACAGAAATTATCGGAAGCCAAAAAGTCAATGAATAAAATTTTATAATCATTTTCCGCTATTTAATCGTTTTCAATGGAGGCCTACAAGGGCTAGAATCGACCCCTTCCCTCGACTGGGTCTCGTCATTGGGTGTATAGCGTAGTGGTCGAGACCTAGTAGATTGAGTGGTTTTTGAGGCTTTGATGTCGCTAAAGTCCAGAAAATTAAGGCATTAGCTGTTTATAAAACTAAATTTCAACGCTCAATTGGTGGTGGATCGTAGTTGTCGAAACATAGTTGATAGTAGGGGTCGGCTTCCACGTCCTATGCCCTTGATTGATGACAATCGGTCTACTGTACAAAGCCAAATAAAACCAAATTTCGACATTTAATTAGATGGATTTCGTATTGTCGAGACCTAGTTGTTAGAAGAGGTCGATTTTAATCCTTTGAACGTTCTCAAGTTCGTTTACAACATCAAAACCATCAAATTCTCAGCCCACAAATGCCATGAACGCTCTGAGGGGCCGTAAACATTGGCAAGCGTGTTAGTGATATGGATGAAGGGGGCAGGGGCCCTAGGGAAAAGCAGGAAAAGAAAGGGGGGAAAGGGTAGAAGCCATAACATTTGTCGGTTTTAGGGGGAGGCTCCTCATACTCATAGCTTTCTCCCTCTCTGCCTCTCTCTCGCTCTCTCTCTCTCTCGCTCTCTCTCTCTCTCCCCCCTCATGCTCATGGATCACAGCTGATGCCCCCAAAAGGCCCACGAACTATGATGGATGGGCCCTGGGGATGAAGTGGAGGGGGACATGACCTCCAATACAAATCGACGACAATCACCGGCAAGGGGAGGAGAGGAGGAGGTGAAGCGGTACCTTTGTGGTCAGAAATCCGCAATAAACTCTGCTAGGTTTTCTTGGACCTTAAAAACACTCAAAAAGCCTGAAAATCCGAGTCAGCCGGTTTGAAATCTCTCTGCTAGCTTGCCCCAGTATCAGAAAAAGCAAGAATAAAGTCTTCAAATAACTTCCAATTCCCATGATCTCTGCTACCCAAATAAAAACTTACAACCTGAGAAAATCTTTCTGAAAAACTTCAAAAAAAATTTTGTATCTGTCAATTCTGTTTTGGAGCGAGATCCTCAAAAAAACTCTGCAAGTTTGCTACTTGCATTTTTCTTGACAGAAGCTATCATAAAATAAACTTTTTCATCGTCACAAAAGGCGGGTTCCCCAGGCTCTGTTATATTGCCCGAACAAGCCAACATTCAAAGCAAAGAGCCACCTGATTTCCTCAAAGGATTTCTGCTAGTTTGCCGATTTTACAAAAATACCTAGGTAGGGCAAAAGCATTTTTTTGGCGCCCATCCAAAAATTCTTGGCGACACGTTCCCTTTAAACCCAAAATTTGGATCCATCAAGCCGGCCAAGTGCAAAATGCAAATCGTCGAACAACATATGGGCTAATTGCAGACGGATGGGTGGAAAGAAGAGGAGAAGGAGACATACAGGAGGCAGTTGTGTGGTCGTGTCGTGTTGCATGTGCTTTACACCAAGAGAAAGAGAGAGAGAGAGAGAGAGAGAGAGAAAGGAGGATAAGCTATGGATATGGATGATGGGCCATTCCAAAGACAAGGCAAAAGCCACAAAGAGCCCCATTTCCTGGACCACCAGGGAAACAAGGTGATTTATTTGAGGCAAGAACGGAATGGGAGGAATATAGTAACCTTATGGAACTCAATGAAAAAAACTAAAAACATGATATTTGGGAACGTTGAAATTAACGAAAAATGTGAACATTTTAACTTTTTCTGGACTTTGGCAGCTTGTTAATTTTTAGGCGTATTTTCAAAATGTAAATTTTTAGACTTTGACATGTACTTTTAATCTAGGTAATTAGGATCTTGAGCAGAATATTGTATATTTTATGCATCTTCGATGCCATAATCGAATATTAAAAATTAAATTTGATTTATTAAAAAAATTTCGATTTTCTTTTAATTAACTTTCAAGGCTGCTTCAAAAATTACAAATTAAATTGCCATAGATGCTTCAAGAGTTTCCATGTTCACGAGACAGGATTTTTGATGCCACATAGAAGCAACAAACATGAATCGATTTTTTTTGTAAAATTTAGCTACATGCCACAAATAGCACATTGAGGGGCGGCGCAGAGTGTTATGTCTCCCTCCGCCCTCTGCGGTGCTTTATCGGGCGCTGCCATCTCTCGCTGTCGGTTTAGCCCCCAGCGATGAAAAATCATCGACATACCCGCTACACAGCAATATTATATGGCACGGGCTTCAAGCTATAATTTGGCAGTGCATTGGAAAAATTTGGGCAAGAAAGTGCTTTGAGGATCGGCAAAATCAAGGGCTAATCGTGAGGATCCAGCGGCGAGGGATCGAACACCCATTAAAAGGGCGGTAATCGCCACCATAAAGCTTTTGGAAACAGATTGTTCGGGCAGATTTAGGTGTTGCGTGAAAAATCGAGACGCCGCTAAGGGTCGACCTCAAATTAGCCGTTAAAATCGAGTATTTTAAAGGGACTAGGAAGGATGAGAATCCTCCCCCTTTGTCGCCTAGGATTCGAAAACTAAGCGATACAGCAAATGACGCTTTCAATCTCAATTGATAACCTACCACGTCGCAAAAGAAAAAATTCTACCTATGCTCGGCCTCGTCATTTTGCGTTCCACATTCACACAAAAGTTGCCGAGAGGAGCGTTGAGTACACCCTTACTCTTCTACACTATTCTTTTGCTACCTTGAATATTGTTGAATTTTGAGTTGAAAGGAACATGGAAGGGTCAGGAGCGACCCCTTCGCCCCCACTAGGTCTCGACAGTAACGCCCTACGCAAAATGACGAGACCGAGCATAGGTATAATTTTTTTCTTTAGGGCGCGTAGGCTATCAGTAGTGATTGAAGGTGTCATTTGCTGTATCGCGTAGTTGTTGAGATCTAGTGGGGGCCAAGACCAAGGGGTCGATTCTGACCCTTCCATGTCCCTTTAATCTCAAAATTCAACAAAATTCAAGGTAGCAAAATCATAGTGTAGAAAAGTAAGAGTGCACTCACCCCCCCCCTTCGCCAACTTTTTGGTGTGATATAACCCGTAAAGGCCTTGAACCCGTCACCCATTGACACCCATATATGGCCCCTCCCTCTCTCCCTCAGCCACCCCCTCAAAATATGGCCTTCACTTTATTATCGCTATATTTGTGGATGGAGATGGGTTGATGGCCAATTACGAGACCGTCATCCAACCATTATTACCCAACTGCTGGATAACTTCGAGATAGGGGTATCGAGGGAACGGAAGACGGCCCGCCGGCCCCGTGCCACAAAAAACAATTGGCTGTTGATCATAGAAGTTCACAGAAAACCTCTTACAATTAAAATTTATGAACCATACACAGAGGAATTAGATAAAACCAGGGTTGAAAAGCCGCTTCGCGACTTTTCAACCCTGGCCCCGTCTGATCCCATGATATTCGTCACTTTGCATATTCTCGCGCTTTTCTATGAAAAAATGAGAAACGCCTGTTCTCTACCTCACTATATAGGCTACCGCAACTTCCGGCGTATGCTAATTATTTCCTAACAAAGAGGGTTCTCGATTTTCAAGAAAAAGCTTAATTTTAACTTGGAAAACAGCGAATTTTTGGTAATTTTGTGAATGTGCAGTCATCTCCAGGTCATTACGCACCTAATGACGTATAAAACATACCCCTAAATACCCCCCTTATTGAGATACTCCTGGAACACGCTGACGGAAGTTGCATGCAAATGCACACACATACATACACATACACAGGAACTATTTTTTTATATATATAATAATAGTAGGAAGTAGGATAAGCGTCTTTCAATTTCTAATTTAAAGGAAAAGTGTGGCGACGATGAAAGTGTAGGTCGTAGCGCCCTATGAACCACGCACGCACAAACCGAAAAACGTAACGCGTACGCCTTCTAGGCGTTGCGTGTCCTAACGCGCGGCAAATACAGCAGATTTCATCGCGGAAATTCGATTAAAGGAACCAGGAAGTTCGAAAACAAATCGACCCCTCCGTCCACTAGGTCTCGGCAGCTACGTTATGCAACAAATGACTAGTGGTAATTTCGTGGCCTCCTAGTAGTTAATCATATTTCATATTATGTAGGTACTCTTATCGTACAGTTTTTGTTTCTTTTTAGTAAGTGGAACCTTTCTTAGAGTTTTGCTGTGGAATCCAGTTGTCTAGGCCTAGTGGTTTTATGGGGTCGGTTTTGGCGATTCCACGTTCATTGAAGGTACACTTCCAGAAATGCTGATTCAAGCTGACAGTTAATTCTAGAGCTACCGTATCCATTTCGGTAAAAAAGCGCCATGGATAAGAAAAGGTATCTTAAATGAACTTTGAAATACTGAAAATAGACCATGTTTACGATTTCCGCTGCCAATTCGCATATCCACTCCTCGAGACCCGCAGAATTCTCGAATTCTTAATGCCAATAATTGGAACAGGTGTCGGCCTAGCGGGCAGCAGCTGACAAACGGGAACACCTTCTAATTATCGTGCTTTCGTAAAATTTTAATTATGATCGAGGTAAATGCAGTTTATTAAAAGAAGCAAATGAAAAATTTTAATAGAAAATTGCTTTATTAGGCGGCAGCAGCCGGCTCGGCGACCTTCTTGGGGCCAGGGCCTCCGTGGGGTCCACCTCCGTGGGGTTTGCCTCCGTGCCTGAAACAGAGATTATAATTAGTTAATAAAGTCTATAGACGTTTTATTCAACCGCTTTTTTGTATTTTTATAAATTAAACCCATTCTTATAAATTTATAACTACGAGATCCAGAAGTATCAATAAAGCTGATAAAAAAATTAACTCTAAAAAGCGGTTCTTTCGCATTATCGGTGGGGGGGGGGTGTGAAGGTATGAATTCCCAGTACCTTAGAGAAAGTATTTTATTCGTGTTTTTAGTCAAATTAAGCTCTATTAAAAAATTTTGGCTCTTAAGTGGAAATTTTTGGTCAAAAAGTCGAAAAATCAAGCTTTTTCGTCGTTTTTAATCAAAATTTGTAAAGTGTTTACTTTTAGGAACATTAAGCACAGCTTACAAGAGTCTTCCACGATTATATTGGAAAAATCAGATCCCTGGAAAAATGTTGGTTTCTCCCCGATAACCGCCGCCCCCCCACTCCCCGATAATGCAAAACAACTCAACAGTGCGTAAAACCTACGGCTTGCCGCCTCGTCCATTGCCACGTCCGGGAATGCGTCCCCAGTTGGGTTTCTTGTGGTCCTTGTCCTTCCTGTCCTTCCGGTCCTTCTTATGGTGCTTTCCATGGTGATGCTTGTGGTGCCTCTTGTGGTGCTTCTTGTGATGATGACGGTGATGTCTCTTGTGATGACGGTGAGGCCAGCGGTAGCCGTCACGGTTCCACCCGCGGTAGTGCAACTGAAAATCAGTATATTTAGGTAGTTTACGCTAGTTTCCGGTACATACATGTTCTCAAAACACACAAAAAATCATGTCCTGCTACATCAAGAGCAAAAAAACGTACCCAGCTGGGGTAGTGCCCGATGTTGCCGATGGGTTGCCAGCCGACTTGTTGAGGCTGAAATACAGCTGCATAAGGGACTTTTAAAGGGACTAATAGGTGCCAAAATCGACCCCTTAAACCGACTAGGTCTCGACAACTGCGCGCCACCTCGTAATACTCACATAATAAGAAGGAGCCGCCTGAACGGGAGCCGGGACATCTTGGCCGGGCTGGTAATCGTTCTGGACACCGTAGCTCTGGCCGGCTTCGAGGCCGATCACGGCCAGGAGCCCCACCAATATGAGGCCGCGCATCTGAAAATGAATAAATTATTCAGGAGAGAGAGCGAGAGAGAGAGAGCGTGAGAGAGGGAGGGATCGAGAGCTAGAGTTAGCGAGAACGAGAGAGGCAGAAAAAGAAGGAGAGCGAGAGAGATCCTGGGATCTGATTTAAAATCGTCATGTTCCAAACCTTGCCGAAAGTTCCACGATTTAAACGATATGCCGGTTCATGGCCGCCCACACGCACCTTATAGGGGATCCGAACAGCCAAAACATCCCGGAAAAATCGCGAATGCTGACGAAAAAAGGAAGCTGTGGGCGAGGAGGATATTTTGCAACGTCTTCCGATGCTTGAGGCCAGCAGGAAGGAGCAGTTGTGATTTTAGAGATTTCGAAAATTATCGAAAATCAGAGATCACCCTGTCGCTTTGAAATACAAACTTACAGAAGTTACCGGTTAATTGCGCATGTGGCCGGATTGCTAGGCGGCTTAAATGGCGTGCCACGCATGTAAGCAGTGGGAGAAATGCGTAGCACTATCCTAGACTGCGGTTATGGACCTCAAAAACTTAGGGAACAACATGATGACAGTTTATTAACTAAACGTATTAAAAATTTATTTAAGCTGCTAAATCTCAAAGAATTCCCTTGTGTTTTGCGAATCACATTTCCAAACCCGATGTGCTTGGCATAGTTAATGGCTTCCACTAATCGTAAGATTTCTGACGAAAAAAATTCAGATTCGGCTGTTTGCTTCAACTGGGTGTCGATAAATCCATCGTAGTGGCAAAGCCAAATGACTCCGGGCTAGTTTTGCAAATCGAAGAGCGCCTTGTGATAGGCAGCTCTAGCTGTTATTGTCGAGACCTAGTCGTCGAGTGTGGTCGATTTTTTATACCGCTTTTCCGCGCCACGGTCTTTTTAAAACTAGATTTCCCGGTCACAGACGAGCTTGTCTTGGGGTTTCTCCATCTAAAGAAGCTCTAACTCAAAAATCTTTGTTTCCTATCTTTTGCAGGACTGAATCCGTTCATCCATCCATCCCTCCTGCCCGTGATGCATCGTGCAAGACGCAGGCGGCACAGGATATTCTGTGTATTTTGTCTGGCTAATCGAATCTCGCCCCCACATTTTGTCTACGATCCAAGGAAGGGCATATAAAAGGGGCATGGACGGCGATGGAACCACAACATACCATCCGTCATCAGCTTTCGGGGCTTCAAGCCCTCGGAAGAACTTTGGCTTCAGAATTCTGCGCTTGAAAATTCGCTCTGTCACTCTGGCCCTCTCTACCTCCCGCTCTCTCTCTCCCTCTGTCTCTCCTACTTTCCCTCTCACTCGCTCTCTCTCTCTCTCTTCGGTTTAATCTAATGCTTTTCAGGAAATGAAGCTCGCCCTGGTGACCCTGGCCGTGTTGGTGTGCGCCGTCGTGGCCCAGTACGGAAACGACGCCCCGGTCGCTCAAGACCCTCCGGCTTCCGGATACGGTGTCCCGGCCCTCGACCAGCCCGCCTACCAGCCCCCGCAAGTCAGCTATGTAAGTCGACGAAGCTTCGCTAACTCTCGCAGCTAAATGGCGCCAAACTCAACCCCTAAGGTCCACTAGGTCTGGACAGTTACGAGCAGCTCCAAATTCCGCTTGAAAATGACGTTAAGACACTACAAATTGTCATTTGGAACGGCGCGTGGCTGTCTAGATCGAGTGTACGGAAGAATGCGATATAGGCTAGAGTTTTTAAACGGAGGTAGAAAGCAAAAACTGCTATTCTCGCGCTCCACCAATTAATCCAGATGCCTGCTCGAGTTCTAGGTATTAACTAGGGTCTATTTTGGCACTTCCAGGTCGCCTTAAAGCTAGTATTAAGACCAAAAGCCAGTCTGCTCAAGTTTTGGCAAGTCGTCAGATATCTGGTCGAGACCTAGCCGCCTCAAAGCGTCGATTTTGACATTTCCCAGCCCCTTTAATAGGCATAAAAAGCCATTTATGGCATGAAGCCAAGCTAGGATCAACCGCCACTTTTCAGGCCGACGTCCCCGTCTTCCAGCTGCCCCCGGAGCACGAATTCGTAAGCTCAATCTCGTTCTTCCAATTGGGCATCTCCCTTTAGCTGTGGCCCGCCTGGCGCCGCCACCACCGCCGCCATCACCGCCGTCACGGATGCCGCGGACGTCACTGCAGGAGCTCGTCCTCCTCTTCCGGCTCTGGCTCCAGCTCGGACTCCGACTCTTCCTCGTGGTCCCGCTCCTCCTCCTCCGGCTCGTGGGGATCGTCGTCTTCTTCGTCTGGAGTAGGCTTTGATTGATTGCGTTTTCAAGGCATACACCTAGAGCTTCGGCCACCAAACTTGAAAATTGCAGATTTTCGTCTTTTCAGGACTCCTCCTCGTCCTCGTCCTCCTCGTCGGGCTCTCACTCCCACGGACACGGGCACGGACACGGCCGTCGCCATGGACGGTGAGTGCGATACCGTACCGTACCTACATAAGCTCCATTTTTAGCCACTAGACGCCACTTCGTCTGAGGTGCGCCACCAATCGACCACCACAACCTTTCCGGCAATAAATCCATTCTATAGCAACAATAAATTGGTCCTGTTTGAAATTAGCATAAGCGAGATGCACATGAGAAAGAGCTAGAGAGAGAGAGAGAGAGAGAGAGAGAGAGAGAGAGAAGCGCGAGTAGAGAAAACGAGGGTGAGAGATAGAGAGCGGGTGTGAAAGAGAGCGGGGGGAGGGAGAGTGAGAGGGGCCGAGCGCGGAGGTGAGGAGAGAGAGAGAGAGAGAGAGAGAGAGAGAGAGAAGCTAGAGGAGTCAGCTGTAGAGCGAAAAAGAGAACTAAAGAAAGATATCCTGAAGGCTCCAACGACCGATGATTTCAAGCCGATGTTCAAACATGCGGGAAAAATTGAGGTATGCTAGACCGTAAACCGTTTTACATCTAATTAACATAAATCTATTAGAATCGATAGCTTTGAAAAATTCTCTTGGAAATTCCGTCATTCCTCCAAAACCGCCTCGGCAAGATGATGTACGAGGGCGCCTATTCGTATGCTGGGTGAGTATGCAAATCGCGAGATTCTAAATTTCTGCTTGTTGTTCTTCAGAATGATGTGCATGACGCCGTCGAGTATGGGCGACGCGCCGCCACTGCAGCAGCAGTTGGAATGCGAGACGGCCGTCAGCGGGTATTTCGAGGAGGAAGAGGAGGAGCCGATGTCTCTCGGTAGTTTTTAGAGAGGGAGAGAGAATGAGAGAGAGAGAGTGAGAGAAAGAGATTAGTGATACATAGAATTTCAGAAAGGAAAGCCGACAACCTGGATGTGCCGCAGCAGGCGTTCGCCTCGCCCGACTACCTCGGGCCCCACCGCGCCGAGTTTGTCCGCATCAATGCGGTAATTTTATTCCGGAAAATTCGTTTGGAATTAGTTTTGCTTTGTTCTAGAACTTGTAATCAATTAAATTTTTGGTTAGAGTGCAGTTTACCCCCCCCCCCCACCCTAACTTTTCAGCCATACGTCCTATTAATGCGCCGAGTATCTCAAAATGTTCGCCGTGGTCGAATTACTATAAAAAAGTTGTTTTCTTGCGGTAAAAATTGCTAAAAATTTTTTTACAAGATTTTGAAAGTTGAAAAGATTAAGCCGCTATGCTTCGATGTACTAGGAGTCTAAAACACAAATATTTTTATGTTTCGCTATTTTTTCGGCTCAAACGTACTGTACTTATTCTCCAGAGGAAGAACTACATTTTGGTACTATTGACAGCTCTGTACGTCAAAAGATAGCCGAGATACGAAAAGTCACTTTGGAACAGCAAAAATTAACTAAAGAGAACCCAGACTTATAATTGTTATAAAATTTTTTCTAACAATTTTTGATGTAAGAAAACAACTTTTTTATAGTAATTCGACCACGGCGAACATTTTGAGATACTCGGCGCATTAATAGGACGTATGGCTGAAAAGTTAGGGCTGGGGTAAACTGCACTTAAGCCAAATTTTTTAGTACTGCAACACGCCGGAGATTGACGTGGTGCGACTCGCGCCGCCGTTCCGTCAATTCTCGGGTTTGTAAAATTTCGGATGCCGATTTTAAAGGCAGCCAGTAGCGTGAAATTTCACATGTGGAACTTTTGTGATTTCAAGGAGATAACAAGTGATTGCTAATTAAAAAACTAACGAAATTTCCAGCTTTTGTCCGTTCATGTGCCGTGCCCGCACCCACACCATCCAGTACCTGGCCCCCGGCGAGGACAGCCAAGCGGTTAGTACTCTAAATTACTATACTATCCACGTTATGCTGCGTTCCTAATCAAGAATTCCTGCTTTTAAAAGACCGGGCAGGGAACGGCTATGGATTTTGTTGGCTATGCATTAGTTTGGATTCTGCCGCTCCTTGTTTCGAAGCCTCGGCTCGGCGATTCCATCTTGCGTATTGGATTGTGTTTGACCGCGGCGCTCTGACGCGTTGCGTATCGCAGGGATTGAAACATTCACCAGAGAGTCAAAATGTCAATGCAATTTTATCGGCCACGAAGCGCATTGCGTGACGCGGGGCAGCTAAATTCAGACTCAAACCATTGCCCAAATTTATAACACGCCTTGCCAGCCCTTAAAAAGTTATTTCAGTACGATTATTTACCGTAATTTCTCTGAACTATATCCTCCTTTTTCCAGCGCAGCCCTCCGAACGCCATGGACATCCAGCAATGGCCACGCCGTACCGCAAAGCCCGGCTGTAGCACTTTTCCCATCCCATCCCCGGATCATAGAATTTTTACGGTAACTTTTGTTTTTGTTTTTTTGTAGCTATTGTAGAATCGCTTTTTCTGTCTTGAGGTCTCGGTAAAATCTGATTTTCAGGAAATCCCCAGCCTGTCCGCTCTTCGACGGCCGGATCCGCGCTCCCTCGCCACGCCTTCTACGGCCACAAAAACGCCCCGCTTAAAATTCCCGGTTTCGTTAATCGTTTTTGTGTGTGATGCAATTCGAATATGTGTGTTGAATAAACCCAATTTCTTGGTATTGAATGACATGAGATGGCAAGTAAGAAACAGAAACATCTACTCAATAAAAATCATAGATTTTGCTCAACGGACCGTCATCTGCTTTTACCCGCACGCAACAGGAAAATTAGTGCTGATTTTCAAGCTACTACAGAAAATGCTGCTACACGAATTTACCAACGAATCGAGTACAACTACAAACTACAAAAGCCCCAACCTCGCTGCCCAAAATGCACACCGTACTTTCTATTCGAAAAATAGGGTTTTCTCCTGGAATTAATGTCGAATCCTGAACCTGTGTGAAACTTGTGAAATACGGTTTCCGGTACACAAACCCCGTGGATAAACCGTAGCTGGACGGTGAAAACAAAGATTTGTACTGCGGCCTCATCCACCCCTGTAGCCCCGGACATAATGCCTATCAACCCCTATTCGTATGACATTGTTCATCAATGCGTTTATCTATCAGAATCTGAAAGTTACTCAATTAATAAAATTTATTCTTACAAAAAAGTAGTTGAGACAAAAAATGATGGATTTATTGTATGATCGACCGCATCGATCGTATCGAAATTTAAAAAATCATTGCGGCGGAAAACCCAAAAAATATTGAAATAGCTGTTCAGGTGGAGGGCGCAATCACCTGCAGGTGAATCCAAACGTAATCTGCAGTGACGCGAAGGAGCTTGCCATCATCTCGAACATATTCTCGCACATCGCCTTTCGGGTATTTAAGACTTGGTTTCCAAATGTGAATTCTCAACTCTTCAATGTCCCGTTCAGCGCGCATCCATTGGGCAGTGACCTGCTCGGCAAAGCTGTCGGCAACTGACCCGTCGGTATGCATCAGCGTTATGGAAAAACGTTTCTTCTTAAAGCCCAGCCAGATGTGCGGGTCAGGAGGGCATAATATTTCAAGCTTGTTCACCCATTTTTCGGCAAACTCGCAGAATTCTAAGGTGGGCGAACAGCGAAAGACAGTGACTTGCTCAAAGCCTCGATCTGGCATGACCTCCTTCAGCAATTCAATATGTTTGCAACTGCAAGTTGTAGCTTCACATTTCTTGCGTATAACCCGCGTACCTGGGAAGTTGAGATACCCCTCCAAAGTACCATCAACCATGGTTCGCCCGTTGAAAAAAGAAGTTTCATCGTGTCCTTGCTGTTAATCGTGAAATCCGTAAACCCGCTGACTTTGTATGTGCTTGGATAGACATCGATTCTCCAGAATGATTGATGCTGAGGGCCAGTGATGACGATCTTCCAGGCTTTTTTACACGTTCTCGCGAGACGAAAACGAGATTCGAGGTCTCGAAGGCCGATATATTTGAGGAATCTGTGGTGGATCACGCTCGGAAACTCCAGGAAGGACATATCTGCAAAAAAAAGGTTTTATGGCATATTGTGCGTTATAGGAGAGATAGGGAAAAGAGAGAGAGAGTGAGAGAGAGAAAGGGAGAGAGAGTGACAGAGAGAAAGAGAGAGAGAGAGAGAGAGAGAGAGAGAGAGAGACCGAGAGAGAGACCGGAGAGAGAGAGATAGGAAGACGGAGGGAAAGAAAGCAACAACCGGAAGGAGTTCCAAAAATGGCCCGACAAACAGCGGCTTCGAGAAGGTGCACTACCAAATGCCGAAGAATCAAATCAAGATGCCTCAAACAGATCAATATCCATCAGCTGCAATCCGTACTGGGACCCTCTTCCCGAAACGATTCAGGCCGGGAGCTACAAAATGGCATATCGCATTTCCAGAATGAAGCTATCTACCAATTTAGCCAGCCTCCCAAAATCTCGGCGACAGACATTCGTTCCAACCTGATGGGAATCGGAATTCCTTGCAGTAATTTTTGCAGGAATTTCGAACAAGAATTAAATTTTCTTAAACTGGATAGGCAATAAAGACGGAAGCTTTGGTCCAAATATTCTAAAGCGGCCGTGTGCTCTATCCCTGATAAAAGATTGCACTGTATTTACTATAATAAATTTCTAAGGGTCGTACCCGGGAAAAAAACCAAAACCGAATATACGTAGCTGGGGTTTAAAAATTTTACCGACCATGCGTTTCCCTTTTTTTTTCCCCCGGGGCCAGGCCAGTTTTGGGGGGGGGGGCCCCCGGTGGTGTAGATAAATATTTAGTAGAACAAATTTTCAACAACAATCTTTCGAGTAAACTGTTATTTTTGCAAAAACCTTTTAAAAAAGTCGAAGAGGAAGTTGATGCCCCCGGCAGGGAATATTCTGATCTCCGTTTTTGTTCTATTTACGTCCAAAACCACCTCCCCCATTTTCAGATGTCATTTGACTTCGGCGCGCTCCCGCTCGAAAACCAATTCGAAATCCTCCGCTACATGGATTTGCGGAGCTTCTTCAAAACAGCCATTTCAAGCAAATCGATGCTACAGCTGGCTAAGAGATGCCCCAACAAACGGTGGGAATGCGAATTATCAGGGAGTTTCAAGAAAATCTGCCCAGTAACTACAAAGCCATGCAGTGCTTTTCCATAATTCGACTGTTAACGTCACCCCGACATCATCCCTCATGAAGAAATCAATATTCGATGCCGAAAGGCTGCGTCTGATGATGAACAGATTCGAATCTTACGATTTATTGCCGTATCTCAAACGTCATAAGCCGTTGTTCGGGAAATATGCATCTGTCCGGGCACATTGGCAATGTCCACCATCCCGAGAAATTCTCGATTTTCTGAACGCGTCGACGGATAGTGTGTGGGCCACACTCTGCTCCCCTATCGGCATATATTCATCTGAAGGTGCCAAAGATAATCCTTGAAGCGCCCTGGATTCCGGCGAATCTATGGCGGTCCATGCTGAAGTGCTAATCCGGGAATGGCTTGATGGCGAACGGCAGATTAGCCCTGTTATAGAGTTTAAGAATTTCAGAACGGTATTGAACCCCATCCACCCGGTCTTCTTTACGCGACATCCGAAACTCTACATGGCGAATAGGGACAACACTTATTATCGCGTCCGCCGAACCGATGGCAAAGCGATGATTGTTAGGTTTGCTCCGCGCTGCTGGTCCATCAGTATTGCGCAGCCCGAGTACTTTATGTACTGGGAATCTCTAGATAATGTCGAGTTTAACAAATTCCTGTTTGGTGTCGAATAAATATTGCCTCAATCGCTCGAGTCGATGGATATAGTTGCACATTTTCCCATTGGATGGCTTCGCAAAAAGCCCCTGTAGCCCGCACCTTATGTCAACGATGAAAATGAAAGATAACAAACTATTACTTAACGAAGCCCAAAAATTGGGGGGTCTAGCCAACGGAATTCCAAACAAATTTTAATTTACTTATCAAACAATTGAGAGTGGTTTTTTACGGCGTTCCGGACAAATACTGCGACTACAAAGCGAGTTATTGTGGCTAATTTATTGGTGCGGGGTATTGGTTTACGTCCCCACCATTTTGATTTTTCAGATGACGAGCATAAAAATTTCAGAGAGCTAGCATCGGCAAAATCGCCTTGAAATTGGAAAAGTTGCTTTTCAATGACCACAAACCGATATTTTTCAAAGCTGCGAGGCCTTTGGACGTTACAGTGAAAAAACTTGGGAAATTTTGGGGAAAGCGGGCAGGCACCCGAAAGGTCTTTCAATTTGCAATTCTATTGAGCTATTCAAAAATTCGACAATCCTTGATCTTTGATAGAAAAGATCTTTGGTCACGCATGCATAACACATTTTCCAAGGCCTACATAAAAAGCCGCCGCTTCACGGAGATACGTATTTCGTATTTTGCCATGTTGGTTGGCCTAACACTTGCGGTATTTTTTGCGCGTATCTACGCGGAGGCGAGTCTTTTACAGTAGAATCGGATTCAGCAATACGGTATCCGCTTTTGTGCTCAGTTAGCGCTCTTAAATTCGGCTTTAAAATAATTAGCGTTCCGTTGTATATTTTTGTAGGGTTAATGATTAGTTTTAGGACTGCGAGGAAGGATGGACGCCGTACAAAGTGATGAACAGTTGCTATAAGGTCGGTTTTTTTGGTTGGGGTTTAATTTCTGTTTTTTTTTTCAGATGATAAACGGACAGGCGTTCTGGCATGCCGAAGCGGAGTGCGCGGAGCAGGGAGCGCATTTGACGTCGGTTTTGAATGACGAGGAGAATCAGTTCATTGAAAGTAAGGGATTCTCTTTTATCGCGCGCCCCCTCTCTCTCTCCCTCACTTTCAATATATCTCTTTTGACGAGCCTTGCTAATTGTAATGCTCTTAATTTGCAATTACAGATATGATTTCGAAGAAGATTCCCGGCAATGACGCCTGGGTTGGCGCCATGGTGGTACGTATAGCGCAAATTTATTAAAGACCGGGCCTTCAGCCAGAAAAAAAAATTAAGCAGCCGACTCGTTTCAAGCAATTAAGTTCACATGAGATCTACTTGCAAAAACGCCTTTTCGTAATTTTGTGAAAAACTTCTCGGGCCTGTATCTCTAAATCCATCAATTTTTGGGTCAGCTGAAGGTCCTCCCAGGATAGAGAATTCCGAGACCTTTCAAACCATACCTCATACTCCAAAATCGGGCAGATCTGCTAATTTAACGAGCGGTTTCAAAAAATTGTGACAGAACTTATTATCCAACCTGATAGTTAACATCATCAAAAGTACCCGCTCGGGTAATTTCGGTGGTGTCGGGGGTTTCTTGTTTTCTGGGGGGTTTTTCGCTCCGCGAGGGTATTTGTAAGCGCCCCCCGGTGGTGTCGGGGGGGTTCCAACTCTAGGTGTAGTGGCTAATTGTAAGTAACTGGCCTCTTGAGCGACGGATCTCTGGTTCGTTTTTTATTTGCACTTTCCTAGTAAGTATGAAATTTGAATCTACCATTGCTACATCATAACCTTTAGATGACGCGCAACATCACAGGACTCCATTGGATGGACGGCTCACTGGTCAACCAAAAAGTTGGTAATTGGACCGGATTTCTCAGCATACACCAGGAACGACTTTTGCACCCTCAAAAACGTAAGTATCTGATAAGTCCAGTGTGGTCCCGCCTAGATAAACTTACAATCAGAAAACCCATGGGTTTTTAGGGAAACGGCCAATTCGAGCAGAAGTATTGCTGGGAATTGAACAAAGGGATCTGCAAGCGGCCGATGGGCCAAGCTGCGGTGGCGCTTGAGAAGCCGCTTTGTGATGAGGGGTGGACAGGGTCGAAGTGGACGGGCAGTTGCTATAAGGTAGCATTCTCTCTCACTCACTTTCTCTCTCACTCTCTCTCAATCACTTTCTCATTATCTCCTCTCTTATGGTACGCTGTCCTTTCGCTCACTTCTTACTCTCCGTCCCTCCTCCTTTCTCTCTCTCTCTCTTTCTCTCTCCGTGCCGTTACATTTCTTATTCTAGGTAACCCCAAAGTCAAAAAGTGGCGCCGGCCAAGAGACCTGTTTTGAATGGGGAGCCAAGCCGGCTTCCGCTTTGACCTACCTTGAACATGAAGATATTCTCGGTCGGTGGCTCATTGACGCATGCTAATCGACTTTCAGCAATCGCCGAGGCTGGCGGCAGCAACGCAACTTTCCTTGGCGCCAAACGCGAAGTGGGTAGGGTAACCTGATGTAATTTCTGCTCTTTTTAACTAGGTGGGGGCGGGGAAGGGTTAAAGGGGCTCAGAAGTCAAAATCCGCGGGGATTGAACCTACGGGTCAAAAAACGAAAGGGTCACTGCCGAGAAGTGCTAGAAAAGCGATTTGATTGCAAAAAAACTTGAAATGTGGAGAAAAACCGAATTCTTCTTGGGGGCGAAAACGACATTTTGACTGCGCGGCGATTCCACGTCGTAATGCCTTGTAAGACACTCAATCTCTCGATCTCGGTGATTCTCTGGCCAATTTTCATAATTTAAAAGTCTGGAAACATCAAAATTCGTTGAGGATTCCAAAAATAGTATCAGAATTTTTAAATTCAAGTATTTTCGCGTCCAAATAGGGTAAATTGGAATCGAGGGCGGACGCGGGTCCGGGTTAGCGTGACCGCGTCTGGGCATGCAGAATTTCAGGGGAAAGGAGGGGTGGATAGATTTCTGCATCCTTTTAGAAGCAGGGTGCGTTGGGAGACAGAGGACCCCAAAGTTTCGTGAGTCGCCGACTGATGTTCAGAAAATAAACTTGTTACTAACTAAGGAAGCCCGAATAGACCCGGACTCAGAATTCGCTGAGAATTTGTACACAGATAGAATCAACCATGCTAATCATCACCTCGTTGTCCGAATTTGCTACTGATCTTTAAAACTAGAAATATGCCACCTTTAAAGAGATCCTTTAGTTAAAATAGCCAAACTTCAAGCGCGGTTATTTTGATCTTCCCGGCCGATTTCGCAAAAATAAATATCGCTATCGTATTCAGAAAATTTTTCGCTTTCGAAGAGCCCTCTAACTCAAAATTTTGGAAAACTCGAAAAATTGGAAAAATTGACGACACTGCTTGGGTATGGAACCTCGATTTTGTATGGGAAATAGTGAAAAGCCTACTTCAAACAGCTGTAAGTCATCGTCTAGACGAAGCTAACTTTAATGAAATATACCATGAATCAGAAAAAAGTCTTAACAAATAGGCTACTTAAAATCCATTGAACTTCAAAATAAAAAAGAGCGGCATCTTGGCACAAGCTTCTCGGGGACGAAAATTGACACAAATTTCAATAGCAAGTTTTAAAGATCAGTAGCAAATTTGGACAACGAGGCGATGATCAGCGTGGTCAACTCTATCTGTGTGCAAATTTTCAGCCAATTCTGAGTCCGGGTTTATTCGGGCTCCGTAAGTGCACGAACGGGACTGGTTCCCGTCTCGGGTCAGATGGACGCGGGTCGCTTCCAAACTGAACAACCATGCTCCAGGGCAATGGAAATTACCAATGGATCGACGGCTCGAACTGGGACTACGTCTTCTGGTCGGCGCACGGAGGTCCTCATTTGGAGGATGCCAATTGTCTTGGGGTAGGCCATCCATCCCCTAGAATTGCGCACTGAATCTCCAATAACAAAAACTGTCCAAAACGGTTGTGGGTCATTATTTTTATACTCCTTACCAGGGTTGAAAAGCCGCTACGCGGCTTTTCATTCCAGACCCCGCATCGGCCCGATGATAATTTTGTCTTTGCATATTTATTCCCAGATACTAATGGCGAAACATGAAAGACAAACCTTTCTGTTCCCTTATATGGGCTATCGCCATTTCCGCCCCATAAAAATTGTTTCCTAAAAAGAGGGCGGCCGCTTACTGCAAATTCCGGAGATTACGTTTAGATGACTGATCCCCTGCCAAATGGCATTGCCGGATTTCGGATGTTGCCGGTAGGAAAAAAAACAAAAATCAAAAAAAAATTGATCCTATCCTATAAGCGAGAAAAGTATGTTTGTTTTCTGTAATGACGATTTCTCGGCCGTCAGGCCGAATTTCGCGCTGACTTTTGGCATGGAGGTGGAGAAACACATTTGTCAGACACGCATTTTTTTGTTTTTCGAAATTCCTCCATTTAACAATTTTACAAGCAAAATAGTAAAAATCCTTAACAAAATGGGCGACTAGCCGTGGTGTTCGGGGCATAACTCGATTCGCATTTGGAATTTCGGGCTGAAATTTGGACCACTTATTTATTCGATAGTGGAGATCATGCGCATCTTATTATCTTTGCAAATTTTCCGCTGATTCAGACTAAAAAACTTAATTTTGTACAGTGACCAGAAGGCATCCCTCCCGGGGCATTGGGTCGGCCTTTTCTGTGCCTCTCCGCTCCCCGGAACAGAAGAGGGCTTTCCGGCCGCCTGTTCCCATCTGACCCGTGGTGTAGTGGAATTGCGACTGGCCTACCACCCGAATGGTCGTGGGTTCGGATCCTGGGCAAATACAACTGTTTGCTTTTTGGTAGTTTAGCAACAAAACATATTTCTAGGCTCTCGGTGTGTGAGGTTTAGGCCTGGCTCTCGCTCTAGCGCCGCAGGCCAAATCCCCGAGGAAAAACCAGTAACTAGCGCCGCAGACTCAAAGATTCTAGCGCAACGCTGGCTCTAGTGCCGCAGGCCAAAGAATGGCGCCATTACTCAGATTCTTGCGCCGCAGACTAAAAGAAGAAGGTATTCAAATTCATGATTCCTGGACGGGGCCCAGTGGAAGATGGCCGCGAAGCGGTCTTTTTCCACTGGTATATTGATATAAAATGTGTATATAGATAGCGTAATGCCTATGCATGTAAAACTAATAATGATTACCACTATACAATTGCATTTAAATAGATTTATAATTTGTTCGAGAAAGTCGGGCCGGCCCAGCCCTCCAAAATCACCAAAACCTTTGCCCGGCCTCAGACCGTCCCCAGAAATTCCCAGGGCTGATTGTGGCTATGGTGCCATAAGTCAGGATTGTCGTCAGTTAGGGTCGGATACAACTCTGGTCCTATTTTGGGAACGATTGCATGTAGGTCGGCAAAATACAGCACGGGTTTTTGGGGCACCCTGGAGAATCCTAATACATAATCCCTGTATTATTTCAGACGTGGAATGATGTTGGTACGTTGACTTTTGGCCCGCACCGTTGGTTTTCCTATCGATGTGACGCCGAGCTACACACGATGTGCAAAAAGGTACGCATACTATGGGGACTTTTGCCACAAAATGGAGGACAAATTGCCAGCTCATTCAACTACATTTCAGCCCGGAAACAAGAAGCCGGCCGCTTAGCTGCACGATGGATGGCGACAGGATAAATGAAAATTAACCGATTCAGTTACGCATGGCGAACGTACACGTACAAACGAGGGACAGAGGAGAGAGAGAGAGAGAGAGAGAACAGAGAGAAAGGAGAAAAAGAGGAGACAGAGAGAGAGCGAGAGACACACACAGAGCGAGACAGAGAGAGAGAGACAGAGAGAGAGAGCGACCACTTTAGACGAAAAGCTCCTATGAAACATACCAAAAAAGGAGCTTCACGATTAAAGAGACATTCCGCTCTCGTCGATGATTTCAAGATCTTGAAATGGTCAACACTTTAGCATGCAATGTTACGGTAGGTGCTAAACGTCGGGCATAACCGAACCCGGACCCCTCGGCCTGGGACCAGCGCCGTAGACCACTCGGCCATGGGAGGGACGGGAAGGAGAGAGGGGCGAGGGGATATGAAGGGTACCTGCGGCCGGCCGCCAGAGTGCCAAATTCCCGCCGCCGACCAGGGTTTCAGAATGAGAGCGGAATGTGCCTTTAAGCCCGAAAGATCAGGCTGCCGGGAAAGTCCTTTCGCGGTTCTCCCTTTCGGGCATTGTTTTGAAAGCCGTTTTGATCTAGGAGCTTGACGTAATATACGATTTTCATGTACTTTTGATGCTGTGCACAGTGGCGAAGCTAATCTTGTTTGCAAACATTTTTCTGATTTTTAACAGGGCTTAAAAGTCGGGACTATAATTGTGTCTTTCTGTTTGAACATCTGTCTTTGTTAAAAACTCGCCCCAATAAGCTGCTTGCAAGCATTTTGAAACTAGCAATCGGCTGAGCTCATCCAGCGCTACAAAACGCATCGTAAAGGTTTTGCTTGAAAAATTACTCTTGGGAGATACAACCTGTCCTGGGGGGAGCGGAGATACATTGGTTGAGAGCTGGCCTGGCCTTACCATCAACTTTATTCCAGTAATTTCGTGCTCGACAGCTACACGAGAGTCGAGATGTCGATGATGATGTGGAAGGTTAGAAGCAGCAGATTAAATAGATTATTATTTTTGGTAATGGTTTTCGTCGCTCCAGATGATGCTCACCGGGTTGTCGTCCTCCATCACAAAAAGCGGAAATGGGACGACAAGCTCTACGATCTAAGATCAAGCAAGAATACCCGATTTGCTAATATCCAATTGCCACCCGCTTCTATTGCTACTGTAATTTATATAGTTTGCTAATTGACATCGTCGGGTCAACAGATAGAAAACACATAGCATCATAGTTAAAGGGCACGTTCCGGGATGTTTTTTTGGAAAAAGCAAAGATTTTTGCCGCGGCCGGTCGCCCGGCCCCTGCCGGGAGGCGGATGCGTACCAGTCAACACAGCAAAACCTTTGAGGGGATGAGGCGCCCACCCGCAAAGGAGGGGAGTTGCCTGCCACGCCACGGGCAGACAGTGCGCGCGGTCCCTACGTCCATAGGGTGTACACGTTGGGACGAGTACACGGCCCCTCCCTGAACGTGCGCTTTAAAACCAGCATTTTTTCGATTTGTAACTGCCCTCAAGTTAATGAGGTTGAATTATTATTTACCAGGGTTGAAAAGCCGCTTCGCGACTTTTCAACCCTGGCCCCGTCTGGGACCCCCCAATGCTATTCTGGCCTTTCAATAATTGTCCTCAATCCAGAAGACGAAAAAAAATGAAAAACAACTCCTGCTGCCTCTTTATATAGGCGACCGCCCACTTCCGGTCTATGCTAATTATTACTAACAGAGAAGCATTTACAAAAACCTAAATTTAATAGCGAAAATGCCTCACGCCTTGCTGCACTGCTTACGATAAGTGATCCGAAAAACTAAACCCAACGAATTTTCTATTAATTCACTCTTTTCCAATGCAAAATACACTCTATGAAAAAATATTGAAACGTGTATCATAACCACATCTATTCTGGTCACATACAGTTCTAGGTTCCACTTCAGGATGTGTAGGCGAGTCTACGAACTTTTCCGCATGGCCAAAACAAATCGTTGTACTACCATATACGCCTATTAACGGCAGACGTAAGTGGGCCTGTTTTCTGGATCATCCCGATTAAATGGCAGTGAAATGGAACTACCGGGTATGAATAAATAGTGGGCATGGCGATCGGGAAACGATGCCAAATTACCATTCCGTTTTGTTATCATGTTTTTGACAAATTTTAACCTCTTGTTTTATTTTTAGAAAACTTGGGAAATGCGGGTCCTGCTTGGAGTCATTAGTCTCGTCGTATTTGGTTTAGGTGACCTAAAAAATGGCATTTTCTTCAACTTTTTGATTAGCCAGAAACCCATGTAACCGTCGAGATTACCCACCTACCGCTCGTGGAACAGCCTTTGGCTGTGTATGTAATTCAACGTACTGTGATGATATCGAGCAGATTGGAGAGCAAGATGTAGAGAGAGAGAGAGAGAGAGAGAGAGGAAGAGAGAAGGAGAGTGAGCGAGAGAAAGAGAGAAAGAGAAAGAGAGATAATACCTAAATCGAGAACCCCTGAATTTAGAGCAACTCCTTCACCATCTACCTCTCTTCCCGAGATGAATATCGACTAGACAAAATCGATCAAGATTTTTCTAAATGTCGAAGTATCCATATTTTCTTATGCTGTATAACCTGATTTTTAGACTCCTCCACTACGATTAAAATTGATACGACGAAGCAGTATCAGGTAAGAAAGCTGGTAGACCGAGATAGGGAAAGAGTAACCTCAGACTATCCTTGGATTCGGTGGAGCGATAACCGATGCTGTCGGTATTAACATTAAGAAATTGAGCGAGGATGCTGGGGATATGTTGATGAATCAATATTACGGCGATAAAGGTATAGAAGCCGCTTTTTCGGGTTTTATTTGAATTTTACTAGTTTTATTTTTAGTAGTTCTAAAGGCGTACGCTCCATTTTAACCATTAAATCAGTCCTAATATCACAAAATTACACAAGCAATTTCCTTATAATTTTCCTAGGTATCGGCTATCGCCTTACTCGAGTTGTCGTGGCGTCATCGGATTTTTCCACTCATCCCTACTCTTACAATGACGTTCAGGACGACTTTGAGATGGTCAATTTCAACCTGACGATTGAGGACTATTTATATAAAGTAATATACCTTAAAAAACCCCTGAATTCAATCCAAATTCAATAGCTCCCCTATATAAAACAAGCATTGGCGCTCTCCAAAGCCAACGACATCGACCTGAAGCTGTTCTGTACTGCTTGGGGACCGCCCGGGTGGATGAAGCAGAACGGGGAGATGCAGGTTGGTGGGATAAATTTGGAGCTGGTAGGCTAGCAGAGACGGTTCGGGATTTTTAGAAAATACGCACCTTTTAGAGAAAAACAATTTATTAAAAGAAGTGGTCTTAAACAGCCTTTAGCGATGCAACAGCAGCGACGTTTGAGCATCTTCAGAAAACACGCACGTTTGCAAAACATTTTGTTTAAGAAGTGGACTAAAAAGACGCAAGCGGCAATCTAGCCAAGATTTTGGGAATTTTTGCCAAATTACGTCCAAATTGAGTAAAAAGTTAAGCTTAATCAAAACAGTTTTTTAAGGCCTCAAGCTAGGTAAGCTAGGAGCGATTTTTGGGAATTTTGGGAAAGTCGTTAAAAGAAAGGAGAAACTACTAGTACTGAAGGAATATGAAAGAAGTTGTAGTACTACTAGTACTAGTAGTACTACAAGGCGTACGCAACATACTATAAACGATAAGTTAAATCACTTTCATAAATCTAACTTTTAATAGCTTACAAATATTATATTTGTAGATACTTCGAAGAGTACGACAAAGAGGGTATCCGCTACTGGATGATGACCCCAACGAATGAGCCCAGAGAGGGCAGATCAGCAAATTACTCTTTCCAAGTTGTCAACTTTACGAGCGAGGCGGAATGGTATAGAAACATGAAAAACCGTACTCTTCAATAGTGATTTTGTTAAATACGCGCTCGGCCCAATGCTCCGCTCCTCGGATCTGACCAAGGATATCAAGCTGTTCATCGGCGATGAGAATCGATATGCTTTTCCGGATTTTGCCGATACTGTAATAACTAGCGCGCCGAGAATAATGATGATTTAGTGCTTGGGTGATACCGAAACGGCTCAATATATCGATGGATTTGCCTGGCATTGGTATGAGGATGAAAATATCCCACCGACCGTTATTGATGAGACCAACCAGAAGCATCCTGGGTATATGAATTTGTATACGGAGGTAAGGCCATAAAGTTCATAGCATTATAGCTTAAATTAAAGACCTTTCCAGCAAAAAAGTCCTTTCATTAAGTAACCTTGTAAATAAATAGCCGACTCTACGTTAAAAACTATAAATTTAATTCGTATACAACGAATTCGTATACGAAAGTAATTGCTGTAATTAATAGCAGATACCTTACCTTCAAAAAAATATATACGATTCGTCTAGAACGAATTTTTAGACCTTGGTAAGTAGGAAAGTGGACGACCACAGTAGATAAATTCTTAGCAAAAAAAATTTTAGGCCTGGGGGCTGGAAAAACTCGATGGGACCCCTGATGGGCGATTGGGAACGGGCCGATGAATATGCGCATGATATCATCGAGGTAACCTAGGAAAATGAGTAGAAAGGGAAAATGCGCACATATTATAACGTCATAAAAGCTACGAACCGACTAGCTTAGGACATCTCGCACGGCGTTCAAGGATGGGTGGATTGGAACGTAGTGCTCGACGTCCAGGGTGGCCCGAATTGGGTCAACAATTTCGTCGATGCTCCAATTATCGCAAACTATACTTCGGATGAATTCATCAAACAGCCCATGTTTTATGTTATGGGACATTTTAGGTATGCTAGGCTCGAGAAATGCTTTAAATATTACTAAATCAATTTGCTCTAGTAAATTCGTGCTCGACAACTACACGAGAGTCGATTTCGAATCGTCAAATGAAGAAGTGGAAGGTTAGATATACAATTAAAGGAATTAATATATTTAGGCGTAGCTTTCATAGCTCCAGATAATGCTCAACGAGTCGTCGTCCTCCATAACCTGAGCGGAAACACGACGGAAAGCTGCACGATCCAGGATCAAGCAAAACGACTCGATTTGCAAATCCAACTACCACCCGCATCTATTGCTACTGTGATTTATAGCATTTCGTAGTCGTAGTCGTAGACTAAAAATAAATCGGATCAAAATGAACGTTCTCAGAAAAGTCCGATCGGCGGAAAAGGTCGATTTCCCGGAAAAAAGAGCGTAAACAAAACGCCCGACAAAACTAGCGAGATTGTTTGAAGAAAAAAACATTCGTTTCATGCCAACCACCATTTTTTACAGAAATTTGCGCAAATTTATTGCAAAACTAAACTACGATACTGGATGTTAGAGGGGTTGGTAAAAAACAAACATATAAAATTTCTCATTTACTTTTTGAAATATAAAATGGTCATTCAAAATTTAAAAATATTTTTGTAATTTCTGCGTTAAAATACTAAACACTATAAAATACATTATACATTATCAAAGATGCTGAAAGTCGAAAATTAGTTTTTCCCCGGCTAAAAATATCCCTTGTTAACAGTCCAGTACCAATCCACCTTCCCTATAATTTCGTCAAAGATCTCACTAGCTGACACGATTCTGGCAAAACCAGATTCCTATAAAAAATTAGTGATAAAGCCTCCTCCAAAATCCCCCAGACGAACCGACCCCAAAACGGCACACCGACAGTCTGAAAGTTCGCCTTTTCGGGCCAGAAAAAAACTGATTGATGCTACAACAGTCCCGGGTCCGCCCTGCCAAAGTATCAAAGTTGCCGCGTTCCCTGCTTATCACAAGAGCTGTCAATAAACCCCCCAAAACGGCCAGAGACCGCAAACGTGCTCCGGCATTCCAGAACCGTTTACTTAGTCCCTTTCTCTCTTCGAATTCCTGGTAAACTCTGTTTCAGAATTGTTCAGAATTCTCTTGGAACGGGATGTTATTGGAAATCTAGGCGCCGTCCGGCAATATATTACATTCTAAAACTGGGAAAATATATTGGCAAGAAAATTGAAACGATCTCTACGGACTCTTTTTGGACTCGAAAGGGACGATTTAGAAAGGGCTCGCATCACTTTGCTAGATTTTCGTTCCTATTTTTACCCTATGATCTCCCATTCGAGTTCTTTCGCATTATCGGGATGACCAACATTTTTTCTTGGGATCCATTTCTCTAATACATATAAACGGCGGAAGTGTCTCTAAAATAATGATTTTTCGACCCAAGATTGCCGATTTGTTGACTAAAATTTCTACTAAAAAGTCTATTAAAACCGTTACTACTTGCTTACTAGACTTTTCTGGACTTATAAAAGCCCCCCCCCCGATAATAGGAAAGAACCGTCGCTATTTCTAAAAAGCTTCTAAAAGATCCTTGGTTTTTAACGTCCAGTTTAGTTAAACCTAACGAGGCCATGATGCTGCGGCTACTCTTGGCGGCTTGCCTCGCAACTATATGTCTAGGTACGTCTTTAAAGCTCAACCGAGCTAAAAAGTCCGTTTTCTTTGGAACTTTTGAAATCTAAGAAGGAAGCCACGCTATCTAAAATCCCGTCTACTTCTTCAATTGCCAATTTAGCCAGAAGCGAGGTGCAATCGGCAGATCGCGCCCACGTCTGGGGCGGCCTTCGGATCTGTTGAACGCCACGTTTTGCGACGATTTCCAGCCGCTCGGCACTGTCACGGTAGGTGGCCTGCTAAAACACATCAGCTTCTAGCTTTTCTAGGAGAAAGATACATCCCTACTAAAACTTTAATTTCAATCTTCTAGCCATTCTAGGATAAAGATAAACCCAACAGGCCAAATAAAACTTGAATGTTCAATCTTCAAACTTTTTCAGGAGAAAGTACATCCAAATAGATCAAAACAAACTAAAATTTTCAAGATTAAATCTAAAAACCAAAACACAAATTCCGTACCCTGCTACCCAATTCGGAATGCTCTGTTCTGGCATATTCGAAAATGTCAAACAAATAGTCACGCAAATAGCGATATAAAAACCACAAACACATGATCCTAAATACTTTATCTTGAAACCTTCAACAACCCATACGAATTACACACAAAAAATTCTTTGATAGACACGCGACCGATAAAGATACACGGCAACAATCACCCATTATAATAATACCGAAAACAACGAAATGTACACACGGAGAAGTCGAATAGAAAGACGTGAGTGAAACAACACGCGGTCAACACATGGGCGGCACTCTTTTGTTATTTTTTCGCGCGCGCAGGCTGCGCAACAGCTGCTGCCGGAGGGCTTCGAGGGCCTTGGTCTTGCGCTCGCTGGCCGCCTTCTCGTCGATCTCGACCGGGTCGGCGGGGATGTTCCACATCTCGCGCATCTGTTCCACCGTTTGTCCTCGAAGGCGTCCGCCGATCTCGTCACATACACTAAAAAGAAAAAGATGGAAGCGAAACGGCAAAAATTAGCTAAAAGGACATCACTATCTTGTGCAGATTTCTTCACTGACACCGATATTCTTTGGCATTTTTTCGGAAAAATTTGTAAAGCTTTTACGTTTGAGAATAGTTAAACCGGTTTAGAAAGATTTCCGCTATCTATCATGATAATACTAAAAAAAAGTCTGTGTGTGTGTTATAGTTCATGCACTTCCGTTCTGGATGTTCCGGCCATTTGACACCTCGGAGAAGGCAATTTTTTGCAAGACAGAAACGACATAGGTTTAGAATGTGTCCGTGAATCGACTTGCCCACACATAAAAATTTTGAAAAATTGTGGTTTTCGCTATTAAAAATAGGTTTTTGTAAAACCCTGTTTGTTAGGGGAAATTAGCATGCGCCGGAAGTAGGAGGAGCCTATATAAAGGGACAAAGGAGCCGTTTTTCACTTTTTTTTGCTAGAATTCAGGAAGAAACATGCAAATTAAAGACTTTCACAGGTCCTGGACGGGGCCAGGGTTGAAAGGCCGCGAAGCGGTTTTTCAACCCTGGTAATTGATAAGATTGACCTCTAAGAGAAAAGTTGATCCCCGCACGATAATGCGCAAGAACCAAGTTACGCTTTTCCTATCTCGAGTTTCCGGCCATTGTGAAATACTTTTCTACAAGAAAGTGCCAAATTTATACCTTGCCACCAACGATCCAATCTGCAAATTGTTCGCCACCGTGGCCAGCTCGAGCAGTTGTTGCGGCGTGAGGGCGGTCGTGTATTTCTTTGCCCACCTAAGAAATTTAATAAATAGAAACACGCGACAAAACGAACGTGATCATGTCTGGATGGCGCAAATGGTACCAGCCGTGCGGCTCCTTCCATTGGTGCGGCATGTACTTGTGGAAGGTGCACCAGTCGGCGATGAGCTTCAGCATTGCGGAAGAGACCTGGAAAAAGCGAAGTAAGAGTAAGAAACCATAAGAATGAAATGAAAATAAAGCTACAAATACCAACAAAAAAAATTATAAGAAGCATAAACCAAAGCTAGAAAGAGAATAAGAACTAATAAACGACATCGAAAAGGTAGCTACAAACCGCAAAAAAGCTAATTTAGATACAGAAAGAACCATTGAACCCAAATCTGTTCCAAAAATAGGTCAAAAAATTTACTGGCGTTTTATGATTACAAAAACACACCTCCAACATGGGTACCTCCCTCATCTTGCGCGTGCGTATCATGTCGGCCAGCTTCACCGAGTGCATGCAGGCGCCCTTCTCCATCGCGAACTCGTGGCCCTCACGCGAGAGTATTCGGAAGATTTGGCGCCCATCGTTTTTCCGCGAACACTCCGGCTCCTCCTCGATCAGACATTCCTCCTCGCGTCTGCTCATCAACCTGCAAAAACAGAAGTTGTAGCAAGAAAGGAAGAAAACAAAATGAAAAAGGAAAGAAACTCTTAAAACTTGAGAGAAATATTGGTAAGGAGCCCGAAAGTTCAGAAAAAGGCGGGTAAAAGAGCAACAGCCGGCGCGCTGCAAGAAATGAAAACATGCACTGCAAAAACAAGAATAAATCGAATACAAAACAATTTTCAAAACGCGAAAAATAAAGAAGCTGTGACAAAAAGGGAAAACGTTATGCTACGGTCATTAGGGCGCCGTACAAAATTCCGTACCCGCGTAGCGTGGCGGAATTTTAGATCCTAATTAAAATTTTTAAATTTTTTGTTTGGAAAAGTAGAATCAAAGTTGTCGGAACAAGTGTTGAAGCGTAAATCCAAGCTACAACACGTTTACAGCTGGACTAGCTTTTTCCATTTTTACAAACATTAATTCAGGGCGAAAACTTTGCCGTCTACATCTCTTCGCGTGACCAGTACCGCCTCGACCGCGTCGACTTCCACTTTATCGCCTTTCCGAGTTTGTTAGCGAGTTCTCTCTTTAAATTTTGCCTAGATTCGACGTCAACTATCAACATTGACACGACGAGAAAGTTCCAGGTTCGGTTTTAGACTTAAGATTTGCTAGAAAGCTTTAGAAGTGGGGGAAACACAAAACAAGCCGTAAAAACATACAGATAAACCTTTAGAAAATGCTCGGCTTTGGCGGAGCCATCACCGACGCCGTCGGAATTAACCTGAAGAAATTGAGCCAGGCAACCAGCGATCAATTGATGAACCAATATTATGGACCTAAAGGTCGGCCAAAAATCACTTTTTTCTTAATCGTTTGCGAATTTTCAGGTGTTTTTCCGAATTTTGAGCCGTCAGATCAAAATGATACGTTTTTAGGAATCGGCTACCGCTTCACCCGCACCGTCGTGGCGTCCGCCGACTTTTCCACCGGCCCCTACTCGTACAACGATGTTGTCGACGACTTCGACATGGTCAACTTTAACCTGACGAAGGAGGACTATCTTTATAAGGTATCTGTTTTCTCGAAGTCTCTTTTACGCAAAAACCTTTAGATTCCTTATATAAAACAGGCCGTCTCACTTTCCAAGCAGAGCAACGTCGACTTGAAGCTGTTCTGCACGGCTTGGGCACCGCCTGGGTGGATGAAGACGAGCGGGAAGATGGAAGTGAGCGCGAATTCATCGCCTTTTTGAGCTTTACTCGAGCAATGCAAAAGTCTCCAAGCTTCATTTATGAATTTCCAGGGTGGTGCCCCGATGAAGGGCGACACAACCGGACCTTACTACAAGGCCTATGCCACCTATTACAAGCGGTAAAACGCTCATTTTTCTAAATATTATTGTTTCAGCTTTTTCGAGGAGTACGCGAAGGAGGGCATCAAATTCTGGGGGATGACGCCGACGAATGAGCCCCGCGAGGGCCAGAATGCCGACTACAAGTTCCAGGTGGTCAACTTCACCAGCGACCAGGAGTGGTAGGTCTTGAAAAATGCTTTATTCTCTAAAAAGAAAAATATGATGAAAAGAAAAGATAATTTTGTAATTTTTACATAACAAAAGCCAAAATTCTAGTGATTTCGTCAAATACCACCTTGGACCGATGCTTCGCGCCAATGATGCCACCAAAGATCTGACTTTGCTCATCGGAGATGAAAACCGCTATGCCTTCCCCGATTTTGCGGATAAGGTATCAATTAAAATAGGACTTTCCTTACAAAGTGACGTTTTTGGCATCTATTTTCCCCACGGTACCAAGCATATCTTGTGCAGAATTTTGCTCTGATTCCGAGACTGTTTTAAAAATGTGGGAAACCGCCAGATTAAGGAAATTATGAAGCTTTTCATTGCGGAAAAGGCCAACAAATTCCTCGAAATTCAGCCATTTTGGGCCTTTTTCACGCTTAAAAGCTTCATATCTTTATAACCTGATCATTTCACAGCTTTTCGAAACAGATACGGGATCTGCGAAAAATTCTGCACATAATCGACGGTGAAAATTGCCTCGATTGCCACTAAAAATGAAGCAGATAAAAATGTTATTGAAGCATTAATACTGCTCAAAATAAAGTGTGTTTAGTGCCTCGGTGACCCAGTGACCGCTCCATACGTCGGCGGTTTTGCCTGGCATTGGTACGCCGATGAGGGAATCTCCCCCGAAGTCATCGACCAGACGATGCAAAAGTACCCCGGATATATCAGCCTGTACACCGAGGTAAGGGCTATCGAATTGCAAAGAATTATGTTTCTAGGCGTGCGCCGGCTGGCACGACTATGAACTGTCGCCGGTGATGGGCGATTGGAATCGCGCCGATCAATACGCGCAGAACATCATTGAGGTGGGTTTTTGTAAACAGAGGAAACGTCCTCTAAATTAGTGCCAAAGAAAAGGCAAATTCGACTAATATGCCATTTAGGACATCTCGCACGGCATCCAGGGCTGGGTTGACTGGAACATCGTCCTCGACCCCCAGGGTGGCCCGAACTGGGTGAAAAACTTTGTTGATTCGCCGATCATTGCCAACTACACGGTCGATGAATTCATCAAGCAGCCCATGTTCTACGTGTTGGCGCATTTCAGGTTCGTTCTGGCTAAAAATCTCCGGCAAAAGCTTTGTAAAGCCAGGGATCGTAAAAAAAGAGCATAGTAACAAATTCACTTCGATTTCAGTAATTTCGTCCTTCCCGACTACACGCGCGTCGGCTTCTCCTCACCCAGCCTTGATTTGGAAGGTAAGCTAGCCTAAAAAGACAAACAACAACAACCCAACGTCTAGCCGAAAAAGTCTAAAAACAAACCCAAAGGATAGCCTAACAGTCTAAAAATAACCTAGCGTCTAGCCTAGTCTAAAAAATGGATTGATCCCAAAGTCTAACCTAAAAATGCCTCAATTCTCAAAGAAGTTTAGTATAGCCTTAATAAATACCATTCAGGCGTGGCCTTCGTAGCCCCAGATGGCGCCCAACGAGTCCTGTCCTCCACAACAAAAACGCCAACACCACCGGCCAGTATACGATCGTCGACCAGGCCAGGCCGACTAGATTCGCCAACGTTGAAATTCCGCCGGCATCCATTGTTACTGTTGTCTATAGCATGTAAAAAATATGAAATGAATAAATTATCGCCCCCGGTCGACTGATGCCAATTTATTAACTTTTAAGATCAACAATTAAAATCACACACACAAACATATATAAAAGGACCGCGTAGTGGATGGAACATCGGTGACATCGATAACAAGAAATTACCAGGGATTTCCGGGGGTGGCTCCCGGCCATAGTACGAAAGAAAAGTTGTTTTAGGAAGGGGCGCGGCGGCAATGGAAAAGCGGTCCTAGCGCCATAAATCATTTATTGTTTTTTATGTGAAATTTTTATAATCCCATAACAATCCATTTTAGTAGTCGTCGAGGTCGATGCCGTCCAGGTCGTCGGCCATATCTTGCGCTTGGAAGTCGACGCGATAGCGGAGAAGACCTAAAAAATGGATTTCATTATTGAAAAAGAAAATTTAGAAAATTCTTAGTATTTCCGGAAAGGAGGATCCGTTTTTCTTTTCTCATAGATTTAGAAATGCCTGGTAATGAAATAACAAGTATTTTAATAAGCCTTTTAGCAAATCTAGACTGTAAACTTTACACTTCGAACTGCTTAGAATTTGAAATCAATATTTTTGTATTTTTTGAGAGTAAAACACTTCCCCTCTCTATAATAAAAAGTATTTCTGGTAAAAAAACAGCTTAAAAAGCTTCAGGACAGTTAAAAATTGTAACATGGTGATCCAAAGAAGGTCACTTTTGGTCGGAAAAACGATTTTTGTATTTTCAATATTTTTTTACGTTTGCGGATAAAAACACCTTCGCTAGTTCTATTGAAAAATTCCGATTCCCCTACGCGGAAATACCAAAAAAATCGAAAATCATAAATCCTCACCTCCAATTCCACCAAAACCACGCACGAACTGGGCGCCCTCTTGCGACTTGTCGGTGACAATCTCGAGCACGGTGCCGAACGTCTTGTAGTTGTTGGCGAGCCACTCGAGCAGCGACACCGACTCGACGAGCTCCATCTCGGTGTTCGTCTCGCGGTCGATGAAGTACGACTTGTCCTTTTCTTCTTCGGGCCGCAGGTGGAGGATGGTTTCGGTGCCGGCGTTGTTTCTCAGCTTGTACCTGAAAAAAGGGAGATAATCAAATTATGGTAGTTTGGAATTTAAAGTAAGTAGTGTGGAAGAAACTACAATTGAGAAGTCAGTTTACCTTGTAATGTCCAAATTTTCCCAGCACACCAACGTCTCCACGGCACCCATCTCGAGGCCTTGTAGCGTGTCCTTCACTCCGTAAACGTAACGGCCAGTGTCCTAAATAAAATTGATTTAGAAAACTATAAAATTAAATTAGAAAATCATCAAATAAACTACCTGACTGATCTCGTCGAAATAGTTCTGGATCAGCTTCTTCTCCTGGATAAACTTGACGTTCGACAGCGATTCGGCGGCCAGCTCGATGGCCTGGTTGAAGCCGTTCTCGCCACCGTAGGAAATGTCGACAGTCTTGATGATTTTCGCTTGTAAACGCTAAAAAATTGGATTTTGAAAAGCAAGACAAGTTCCATTTACCTGATCAAACATGTCCGATTGACCGAGCTCCGTTTTGAAATCTGCAGAACCGGCGAGTACGAGGCCAGCGACGGCAACCTAAAAAGAATAATTTTCCAAAAAAACTTGTATAATACCTTATCGTTTTTAATAAACATCTCCACGGATATCTCGGCCACCTTGCGCACGTAGTTGTGGCGCTTTTCCATTCGGAGACGCGCGAAACGCAGCGCTGATTGACCACCACGGCCTGAAAATGGAAGTTTCAAAATCCAAAGCAAGCCAAACTGACCGTGCTTCTTTGGTAATTCGACGGTAAACTTGTGGAGGACCTCGCGAGAATTTCCTTGTAGCGTGCCGAACAGTGTGCCGTTACCATCCATGATGATGAACCCGAATTTCGTGTCATCGGCGAGAAGGGCTAAAAAAAGAACGCAAGTGATGTCCTAAAACGGTAAAAACATACCTTGAAGCGCCTCTGTGTGGAATTTGTTGTCGCAAAGGTACAGAGAGGTGTTGATCGGCTTGAACGGCTCGAAATCAATGTTGACCTTCTTTTCCTTGCCGTCATCCGTCAATATCGTGCCGCAATAAATAACGAGGCCGTTGGGTGGAACTAGAAAAAAACGTTTACATCGGTTTTAAGACGAAAACCTATACCTTTTGTCCATAACTTCAATCGGCCTTGTACGGAGGTGATGGCGCCGAGGACGGACAGTCGATTCACTCGCGATTTGATGTTCGACGCCGTGCCGAACTCGTCGGCCAACATTCGGGCGACGCGGGCGATCTGGTCCTTGGGCGGGATGATCAACGAAATCATCGAAGTACCATTTCTAAAGAAAGCGTTGTAAAAACGGATCCGAAAACCCACCCTCGCGCGAGTTCTAAATTCCGGATGAGCTTCTTGATCTTCCAAATCTCAACATTGCGGTCATCAGCTTCTTCCTAAAAAGTAAAGTTAAGTGCACTACAAAAAGCAACGAACCCCGTTCGGAGCCGACATCTTCTGATCCTCCCACGCCCCGGCGGATAACTGAAAGAAACGATTTTCGGGGCCTAAAAACGGGAAAACTGTCGTGTGCGTGGACCAAAGCTGACAGTGGCGAGAACTAAAAAAGCTATTCTCCGGGATAAAACAGGAAAAGAAAACACGTAAAAGTGACCACATGTGTATACTGAAACTGACAGTAAACAAGAACTGAAAAAACCCGTTTTTTGAGCTTAAAAACAGGCAAAAGAAAAATAGAGAGCGTTGAAAGAAAATGAGCATCTGCGCATCCCAAATCTGATCGTAAGCGACGACCGAACAAAAATATTTTTGGGCCTAAAAAACAAAAGGAAATACGGGCGAGCCTGGTCAAATATTGATCAAAAATCGACCACAGGCGCGGCTGAAAACGGGCATATGAATCGTAGAAAAATTACACAAGCTTGTTGTCGGAGAATTCGAAGCAAGACGAATAATAAATCAATTTGTTTTGATTCCGTATCGGGAGGCGGCGCGAAAATCAGCCAGACGCGAGAGAGGAAAAGGGAAAAGCGCGAAAACGAAACGCAGACTACGCGAGACAACACGGTACGGAGAGGGGAAGGGGAATCGAACGGAAACCGGCTGGGGGGCTTTATCGAAAACCGGTTTGATCAGAGCCAAATCCGGTTCGAATCCGGAAATTATACTTTTTTATAGATAAAAAAATCACAGGGAAGAACGTAAAATTCGTTAGGCCAAAAACCAGCTCATTATTACTGAAATACGGTAGTTACAGCGGAAAATGGCGAAAATGGAAAATGAATGAAAGTGAAACGAGCGAAAATGGAAGTGAAACGGAAAATGGCCTTTTCTACTTTTGAAAATATATTTTAATTTTTTAACGGTTTTTAGGCCTAATCTCGGGCGTTCACGCGTTTTTTGACCGAAATGGGTTTTTTCGCGCATAGAACGTGAAATTTTTCATCAAAAATAATTTCCTCATACTTTTACAGCCAGCCAAGCCCCAAAAAAATGTTTTCATTTCAGAAAAATTAATTCAGAACGCTGACTTTGTCGTCTACCGCACCGTTTTTTTATAGTTTGTCGAGACTGCAAAACCTTGCGTAATCGCGGGGCGAGACGGCTAGACACATCCGGCGGCTTGTTTAGGGTTGGTTTGCCTCCCGAATGTCGTCGCTGGGCGGTGGTTTTTCCAAGTAAAATCGATTCGGCTTCCACGTGGAAGAATCCGGTCGGAATCGATGAGACAGTTTCCGGCTTGAATGCTTTAGATCTAGAGATATTCGTGGTAAAATCAGTTTTTCATAACAAAATGGGTTTTTTAAAAGCTAATATTTTGTAATTCATATTTGGTCAGCCTGTTTTACACATTATTTTACTTAGAAAGTTATGTAAGGGGTATTGTATTTTTTGAAAGGTGGGTAAGGTGTATTTTATAATTTATTAATGACGCCGTCCAAATCTACAGCCTGAGCCGCTAGAGCTTCTTCGGCTTGCTGCGTTTCCCGACAATCTGCTCCAAATTTTCGATTTGTCTGTCAAGATGCCACGTGATTGCGTAGATGCCACCTCCGGGAATTGTGATATCCTTCAGCAACCGGTCCAACTCGTCATCTTGCCGGACTGCTAGGACAATTTCGCGGGGCCGGATTCGGTTCATCGGTTTTTCTTTGGCCATATTTCCGGAGAGTTCTGCTAACTGAAAAATAAAACAGATTTTAAGTATATTTTAAGGCTTCAAATTTGAGCTTTCATGTAATTATTTCGATACACACCTCTGAAGCCAAATATTCCAGAACTGCCGCCAAGTATACGGGTGCGGTTTTGCCGATTCTTTGCTAACGGCCCTGAAAAGATTAGACTTTTTTTGAAGTTTGAGGCGTTTTCTGGGGTGAATTTTGGATTAGGGCGTCAGTAAAACCCGTAATAGAAAAACTCTGGCAATTTTCCAAATTATAATATTTTATTACAATGCCAACTTTTCGCAGGTATCGTTCCATTCTGGCGACGGGGAAAATGAGTCCGGCTCGTTGGGAACGAAGTCTGATGCTATACACTGGTGGACATAATTATAGCCTCAGTGAAAATTTTTCGAAAATCTCGATTTCTGGCGGTGTTGGTTGAAAGCGTTCTATAACGGAAACTAGCGGTATTCTATCACGATTTCATCGTTCCACCCGAATTCCAGGTGGAATCCACGCGGATTTCGGGTGGATGCACGGACCTGTGTTGTTATTGTTTAAAGAGGTTCAAGGTATGAAATATTATAGCAAAAATGAAGACTTATGCACTTTGAGAAAGTACAGAACTTGAATTCGTTTGAGAAGCTTCTAATGGCGTTTTATAGCAGGGGCTGACCGGCCAGGTAGGGCCTTGTTCGGCCCTGACTCATCGTTTGGGCCGGTCGTGTGTGGACAAGTCTGAATTTTGGGTTGTTTGGCGTAGTAATACCATATAATACGATACCTATCCCTAATTTTAGATGGATTTTACCATTCCGGCAATTTCGAGCTATGATTTACAGTTTTTAAGGCTGCTTGAATAGTATTAATTCGATCAATTTCTGCTGAATTTCTTTTTCTTGTCTGAATTCATGCGGTCTTTTTGTGTAGGGATTCATATTTTACACACCTGTTTACGTTTTCAAATGTTTATTGTATACTTTTTATAAATCCGGAATATATAAATTAAAAATCACATATGGTGTAATTAGAAGGACAACGGACAGCGTTTTTGTTGTTATTTGATGGAGATCTTTGGGAAGGAATGCATTTCGTTGATTACTCCTTTTCACCCGCCGTCTTCTTAGGCAGCAGAACCGCCTGAAAATTTTTTAAAATTATTATTTTATCGATCTAAATAGCTTTCGGAAATCGAAATTTCATGATTTAATTTCTATAATTTCGCTAAATTTTTTCACATTTACTTACCTGAATATTCGGCAGCACTCCGCCCTGAGCAATCGTCACTCCAGACAGAAGCTTGTTCAGCTCCTCGTCGTTACGGACGGCCAGTTGGAGATGGCGGGGGTTGATGCGGGTCTTCTTGTTGTCGCGGGCGGCGTTTCCGGCGAGTTCGAGGACCTTAAATGGTTTTGTATAATTTAATCGTTGATTTTCAGCATTTACTACGTTACGTTACGTTAGTATACGCAGGTTACGACGTACGATACTATTACGATAAGAAGCGTTAAGGTACGTTACGATACGGTGTGTACGTACGATTGTACGTACGATACGATACAATACGGTTAGTACGAAACTGTACGTTAGTACGCTACATACCTCAGCGGCCAGATATTCCAGCACGGCAGCCAGGTAGACGGGAGCTCCAGCTCCAACGCGCTGAGCGTAATTGCCCTAAAAGTATTGTTTTAGTTAGAGTACGGTATTTTTCAAACTTGTTTCTTATATTGTATATGTTAGACTTTTCTTAATCAAGCCATTAAATTCCCACCTTCCTGAGGAGACGATGCAGACGTCCGACCGGGAACTGAAGCCCGGCGCGGACCGAGCGCGACTTGGCCTTGCCTCCGGTCTTGGCCTTTCCTCCCTTTCCGCGTCCGCTCATATTTGCAAGAGTTGTAGGTAGCTAAAAATCGATCGGTTTTTCTGTTTTAATGTATCAATAAAATTGGAAAACATCTAAAAATCCGGGAGTTGAGCTTCCGATTTGCCGACTCGCGAAAATCGTACGATAGTTTCGAAAATGATTTGGGATCAATTAAAACGCCAAAATCCTTTAAATTTCAGCGGCTTAATTTTTATAGAAATCAATTTTTAATCGATTTACAACCTTCTAGTAGTTGATTATTTTAAAAGGATTATCGGTTTCTACAGAAACCCGACAAAGTATCAGTTTTTTTATTTGAAAAATTCTAAAGTATAAGTTCTATTCTTTCCGAAATAGTTCAGGATTTTGAAATTCGCCAAATCACAAGTTTTGTTATAGAAACCGTAGCTTAATCCTATGGTAATTCGAGAACGCGATCAAAAACGTCTTCTTGGCCAAATAATGCCAATTCCTAGTCCGATGGTAAAATAACCAGGTCAACCCCATCTGTCCATGGGAAATTAACGGAATCGAAAGATAAAAGGAAAAGACTGAATTTTCAGCAGATGTAGCGACGGTCGATGTTGTCACCCGAGGGCTATATATACTCCGGGTGGGGTTGGGCGTGGTTTAGCGTTCAGGCCAATCATCTGCCGGCCCGCCCCTCCCGCAGACGAGTATATAAGGGTCGGATCGATGCGGGAAACCTCCTACCCTCAACCACCCATCGTTTGGCTTCCTTTTCTTAGTTTCCCTCGTTTCTGCCCTAGTTTGGCCCCCGTAGCTTCGTTTCGACGGGTTTGCACGTTTTCGAGTTGATCCGGACCGGTTTTGGCTACGGTATGGCTAAATTTGCGACATGCTTCTAATGACATTAGTTTGAAATTAGTTAATTAACGTACTGGAATAGTCGAAAAGTCTTATCCTCATCTTCGAGTCTATTTTTAAAATTAAAGGGTTAAAGGTGCTAAAATTCCTGTCAGGATCAAAATTTCATCCGTCATTTGGTGTCTTGTGTAGCTAGTATGGTAATGCCAAAAAAGAACTTTTAAGCTTTAAGGCAAGTTACGTTAATAATTCCGTGCATTTCCCTCCATTTTCGAATTGTCTGGTCGCAGTATCCAAAAGTTCCGTTCCACACCTGTCAACACCTTGTAATTTTTGACTCCGCTACGTCATTGACCTCTATACGAATCGTTTCTCAGCTTTCTTGCCCTCGTTTTTCACCTTTTCAGCAGTTAACAAATCGATTTTTATCAAGTATATTTTTGCAGAACCAAATCATGCCGCCCAAGCCGTCCGCCAAGGGAGCCAAGAAGGCCGGAAAGTCGCAGAAGGTCACCCGCAACCCCGACAAGAAGAGGAGGAAGTCGCGTAAGGAGTCGTACTCCGTCTACATCTACCGCGTCCTCAAGCAGGTTGGTAACAGGAGACAGTAATACCGATAAAAGCAGTGGAATCGAAGCCGAATTGCATTTAGAAAGTGGCTTCAAAGGATTGTTCTAGTTTCGAAACTAGTCACGACGTTAAAACCGCCTATTCCAGGTCCACCCCGATACCGGTGTTTCCTCAAAGGCCATGTCGATCATGAACTCGTTCGTCAACGACGTCTTCGAGCGTATCGCTTCGGAGGCTTCTCGACTGGCCCACTACAACAAACGCTCCACGATCTCGTCCCGCGAAATTCAGGTGAGAAAGGGCACCTTAAATGCCAGATACCTTATAAAAATTATGAAAACCTGTAGCTATTATTTACAAAACTATACTTATCATTCTAAGCTCCAATTTCTTCAATGGTTGATAGATAAATGCTATTTACTCCAAACTATAATTTTGGATGTGAATTTTTGATAATTTTGATTTGAAACTTTTGCCTTTAATGACAAATGTCCAAACGGGTACTGTAAATGGCTAATGCTTTGCCAAAAACGCTAAAAACCAAAAATTTTTTTTATCCAAAATGACTGCTAAAAAGTACGTAATACAGGCCTAAATCTAAAGATACCAAGGGGTCATAATACCCCTTGGTATCATCTACCAGATTATACAAATTTTTGAGTGATTAAAGCGGGCCGTAAAGATTTAATAATCTAATTTTATAGACTTTAAACTACAGTTTCGAATTACAAAATTATATTGATCAACTTTCAGACGGCCGTCCGCTTGATCCTTCCGGGAGAACTGGCGAAGCACGCCGTATCCGAGGGCACCAAGGCCGTCACCAAGTACACCTCCTCCAAATAAATTACCCAATTAATTTATTTGTTTTTTTTTTGTATCCAATACTTTCCATTTAACGATGATACTCATGCATAAATACGGTATCCCACAAACGCTGTGTAATATGAATACGATGAATAAAAGGGCGCGAACAAAGTTTCGAAACTCCATTGCAAATGCACACATTCCCACAAATACGATCTAGTCTCAAAAGAAACTTTTTGAGAATTAAAAAAAGATGGCTTATTTGCTATTTTCGAAATATACCCATTGTTGAGACTTATAAAAACACGTCTTGAAGTTAAAATTGGTAATAGATACTCAAGGCACGATACGAAAATTTGGATAAAGCTGGCGTACGGTAAGGTTCCTTATTTTTTAAGAAAACTGAACACTTGGACATTGCTAATCAATTCTCATGGAAATACGGTAGCCCCAATAGCGCATTTTTCAAATTTCCCGACCCCTCAGCCTGCCCATTTGATTTCTCCGTATCGATTTCAGGCACTTTAAAAAAACTGAACTTTGCCGTTCCCGTACATTTGGCGCACTTCGAAATTCGTATACTGTAGAATATTGTGATTTATTAATTTTGCAACAAGGCGATTTATTTTTTAAGGAAATTTTACGAGAGTTCGACAGAAAAAACCATTTGACGATTTTCCAACATGTATTGAAATAAAAGCGTGTAATCAGTTTCAAACACTACAATTTGCCGCTAAAATCTGCATAAAATTGGCATACGGTAACTCCAAATCGCACGTTTTTCATCACTAGCGGCCCCTGGATATTTCAAATGCCGACATTTTTTGAAATTATGGTGACCCTTGGCAATCTGCTAATCGATTTTCTCTGTTACTTTCAAAATCTGACCTCTGTGACAGTTTTCGCGCGCTTTTGGGCGCTATTCCAAGTCCAGGTATACTATATAATCTCCTGTATTTGTAAAAATATAGCGGGGGTTCAATATTTATTCCACTACAAAATCATTTCCGGGCAGGCACTCGTACGTAATGACAGTTATATTAATATCGAGAAAGAGTTCGAACCGATGATGCAGTAGGGAGATCGAGAGAGTAGAAAAGTACAAAAATACAAAATTACATTGCAAATGCAGGAATTAGCCCCGAATCCGTAGAGGGTCTTGCCCTGGCGCTTCAGGGCGTAGACGACGTCCATGGCGGTGACCGTCTTGCGCTTGGCGTGCTCGCAGTAGGTGACGGCGTCACGGATCACGTTCTCGAGGAATACCTGAAAAAATAGGATTTAAAAAGGTATGTAAAACGTAGAAAATATACTTCACAAGTTATTAGAAAAGTTTTACTACATTTTAATGAAGGTTTTGAAATGCTAAAAGCAATGTCTTAAAATATGTATCAAAGTTTCAACGGTGTAGAGTTGGAGTTTAAAAGTATTTTTTATTTTAAGTACGAAAAAGTATAAAAGAAAGAGAAAATATTGGATATTTATTATACTTTAAAGTAATTTTCTAAACTACAAACCTTCAGAACACCACGCGTCTCCTCGTAGATCAGTCCAGAAATGCGCTTGACACCTCCACGACGCGCCAAACGACGGATGGCCGGCTTGGTGATGCCCTGGATGTTGTCGCGGAGAACTTTGCGATGGCGCTTGGCTCCTGGAAAAGACAAATTTAGTATCGAAACGTACTTTCAAGAAAAGAAAAACCAATTTCGAAACGGTGCTCACCTCCTTTGCCGAGTCCCTTTCCTCCCTTGCCACGTCCAGACATGTTGAGAGTTGGTTAGAGAAGGGTAGACTTCAAAAAAACTTTTCAGGAATGGTGCCCAGGATTGATCGGTCTGGGCTTTATACTACCCGTTGTAGTTTGTGCGCACCGCGATGCAGAGGGGAGAGAACATGGTGAGGGTGAGAGAGTGCAGAGAGAGAGGAGGGTCCCGCCGCGATGCCGGGGAGATAAGAGAGGGAAGAGAGAGCACAGAGTAGTTGTCCATGGGGTGATAAGGAGCTTTTGAGAGGTTTTAGGGCCGCCGCGATGCGGAAAAAAAAGTCCCGCCGCGATTCCCGCTTTTCCTCCCCCCGCTATTTCCGGATGTATTCCGGGCGACACCACCCCCGGGACCGGTAGTGCGAACGCTAGTGGCTAGTGGAAGTGTGGATGGCCCATATCGATCGGAAAGAGGGAGACTTTCGAAAAATAAAATCTTGATGGACATAAGCTGGATATTACGAAATTCTGAGGACTCGGTTTTGGCGGGAATTTAAAAGCGGAGAATTCAAAAAATAAACGGAACAATATAAATAAAACTTAAGCGTTAAAATACTTATTAGCATTTAAAATTAGCTATACATAAGGGATATTTTTTTGCTTTAATGAATTTCATAGCGAGTTTAATTTGTAGAATTTAAACGCCGAGAACTAAAAAGAATCAGCGGTGCAATTAAAGTTATATAATCCCCGAAATACTTAAAAATATACTTGAAAATTAGTTAAAAACCAGAATATCCGGTTTTAGCGATATGTTTAGGCTAAATAATAAAAATAAAACGGTAAAAATAAAAGGTTTAAAAAAAAAAACCGGTTAATTTTCGGGGCCTGACAATGTTTTAAATCATAAAACAAAATCTCCTTGTGTTTATTTGTCATGGGGAAAATGTTGCGAGCGACCTAATTATATTAATCCAGGGACTTTACAAACAATTTGAACTAATTTATAGGTCCGGGATACACGTAAACAATGGATCACAATTAGGACAAGGGGATTCGGATCGTTATTCATCATCATTATCGTGTTGTTGTTCATCTCCCTGCCGCCGTTGTTGTCGTCTGGAAAAGCGGGGGATTTGAAAGGAAGGAAGATGCTATAAAAATCCTCAAATCGCCAGTCCGAAAATCCTAAAAAGCTCTGAAAACGTACATTCATACACATTGGGTATAGTTGGACAGAACTATCGGGATCCTCGACGACAGGATCCGGTACCGCCGGGTAGACGTAGCATCGTCCTCGGGCTGCTGGCTCGTACGTGAACGCCTTTAAATGACTTTTAATTACCGTAAATTGCGTGGGTTGCTATAGGTGCATAATGATAACTTTTAAATGGCGTAATTCACTTTTGATTAATACGTAATAGCGCTGAACCCGAAAACGACCTGAGCGACTTCCGGTCCATTTCGAAATTCCAAAACGATGCGACAACTTACGGCACACTTGAACAGCCCGTAGTTGTTGAGGCAGGCCTGGTAGCACGACTCGATGAACACGTAGTCGCCGACGAATTTGCCCATTGGGGCTGAGCCGCTGTCCCAGGAGGGTGAAGCGAGGTAGTACCCCTTCGAGCATACTGAAAACCAAAAATCTCGGTAGGCATTCTAATCCTCACCTCCAGGTACCGGCGTTGTGGTCGTACCGGGCGCTCCCGTGGTAGTAGTCGTCGTGGTGGGTTGTTGAGCGGCCGTTGTCGTGGTGGTGGCTTGGGCAGCGGTTGTCGTTGTGGTTGTCGTCGTCGTTGTTGTTGCGGCTGTGGTGGTGGTCGTACTGGTGGACCTGGTCGTTGTTGTCGTCGTCGTGGTCCAGGATCTGGAAAGGATATTTCACGTTTGAATTTGCATCGGGGAGTACTTACATCGTGGTGTCTGGCGACCGGCAGAAGGCGTAGACCGTCGTGTTGCTCAGGCCAGGACCCACGTCGACTGTCGCGTCAACCTTATTTTTAGATGGTTGGCTTTCGGTACAGGACTGTTAGCGGGGGGGGACTTTGATCAGTGGGGAACACCACTTTTTCTCAGTAATTTCGAACCAAACCCAAAATTTTAGAATATTCAAATTTTTCAAGTTTTTAAAACTTTTTGTCAATCAATAACTGCTAAAAACGCTATAAAAATACATTATATATCATCAACCGGTCGAATAGGTCGAAAAGACAAAAAGTGGGTTTTCCCCCTGCTAAAAGCCCCACCCCCCCCCCCCGCTAAGGGTCCAGTACGTAGTTTTCAAGCAGCTCAGGGACAATTTTGAAAAATTTCTGTACCTGCCATTTTTGTTGGAACACCGTACAATTCCCGCGACCGCCATTTGGCTTTGGCGTGAAGGCGAATCTGTAATTAAAACGTTTCAAATCGTTTAAAAAAATTCGTCCTCAAAAATGTTTTCGTCAGGCATATAATCAGCCTACCCCGCACATCCAATATTGCCATAATCGTATGTGCAAAGCTGGGAGCAATCTTCCGCATAGTTGAAGAAGCCACCAAAGCGGCCTTGCGACTGAGAGATATCGGCATTGACGCGGACGATCGCGTAGCCTGGCACGTCGGAAGGAGGGCCCAGAGCATCCTGGCAATTCTGAAATTGATATTAAACATTCGATAAAGGTCGCTTATCGGGGGGGGACAAATAACGGATGGAAACAATTTTTGTATTTATAAAAACTATCCTGCTATTTTGAAAACGACATCGGATAGAGCGTCGAGTCGAAGTAGAAAAAGAGATTTAATTTCAGTCCAAAAAACGATTGGACTAACGTAACGATTTTTAATTGATTAACCTTTTTGGCTTAATAAAGTAAAAATTATAAATTGTGGTATTTCGGGCTCAAAATAAATCTGTTAGTATATTTTTTTTGATGCTCTATCAGATGGCACTAATAAAATCCCGATGAAAAAGCTAAAAACGCCGAGAATTATGACCATCTTATGGTCATACTTCAACACCAGCCGTGGTTTTCTTTTTTAATAACTAATTTATAATACATGACCAGTGGAAAAAGACCGCTTCGCGGCTATTTTCCACTGGACCCCTCACAAGAACCACAAATTCTAACCCTTCCTTTCTTCAAGCCTGCGGCGCAAGTGCCGGAGTCCCCGGAGCCATTCCTCGGCCTGAGGCGCCGGAGCGAAACCTTGAGCCTGCGGCGCTAGCTACTGACTTTACTCTCCATATTGGGCCTGCGGCGCAAGAACCGGAGTAAAGGAGCCATTCTTTGGCCTGCGGCGCCAGAGCCAGCGTTGCGCTAGAATTTGTAAGCCTGCGGCGCTAGTTACTGGTTTTTCTCCAGGCTTGGCCTTGGTGGTCGTTGGCCGCGAGGTGGTGGTGGTGCTTGCCGGGTGGTTGCTCGCTGTCGTTGTTGTGGTACCGGCCCTAGAATCTCGAGATCGATCATGAAGTCTTAATTTCGAGGAGATTCGTGGTTTTGCCGCCCTTCAAAATCCGCGTTTTTGTTTCCACCCGAGATCAAAAAGTGCGGTATTTCCTCGGATTTAAGCCCAGGCTTCTTTTCCTATCACTCTGAATCAGGTTCTTTCGCATTATCGGGGGTGGGGCGTTTATCGGCGGAAGGGAAACCAAAAATGGCCGATTCTTGACCAAAGTTTCGACTTTTTAAAAGTTTGCTAGTGTAAATTAAGTTATTTTTACCAATAACACAATTAAAATACTTGCTATTAAGTTACTAGGCATTTCTAGACTTATACAAATAGTTCGGGTCCGGCCCTCCCCCGATAATGCTGAAGGACTCTGAATCGAATGGGGAGATTTTATCCGTGGAAATACGGTAATCCAAAAATCCAAAATTAGTGTACCCAGGTGTTGTTGTGGTTGTAGTGATCGGAATGAATGTAGTGGACGTTGTGGCAGTGACTGTGGTCGTCGTGGTGTTTAGCGTGCCGGTTCTAGAATTTCGCGATCCTCAGGCTAGGGAGTGCTTTTAGTTATTCTACGGGTTTACGGTGCTATCGGAAGTCGTTTCTCGTGGGTCGTGAATCAAATAACAGCAACAGCAACTTACCCCTGTGTCGTCGTTGTCGTTGGCTGATTCCAGATGTTGTGTCGTCGTTGGCTGATTCCAGATCGTCGTCGTGGTTGTCGGCTGATTCCAGATCGTCGTCGTTGTCGTTGGTTGGTTCCAGACGGTCGTTGTGGTCGTCGGCTGGTTCCAGATAGACGTCGTCGTGGGGGTCATGCTGCAACGGAATATTCGTCATGCAATTGTGAAAAAAAATTAATATTAAAATTTATACAATTAAGATAGTGTCTGATCGGTTATTCGGATTTTCCTTCTTTTTGTCATAAATGCTTTATTTTACATTATTTTGGCTTGTAATTAACACCCTGAGTATATTTTTCGACGCTCTATCAAGTGGCGTTAAAGAAATTTTGTAAAAATGTCAAAAACTAGTTTTGCACCTCCGGTTTCTGTAGAGAAATCGCGTTTAAATCTTGTTTTTACTGTAACTATTTTATATTGGATTATTTTGGGCTGAAATTAAAATTTTTACTATATTTTTTTGCGGCTCTATCGAATGGCGGTATCGAAAATGTCCAAAAAAATAGCGAAAATATCGAAAAATAGCTTTTTAACCGAATTTTCAGGGGTTATTTTCGTTTTTGCTACCCCTATTTTATATTACAATATTTTGATCTGCCATAAAAACTGTTAGTATATTTTTTTGATGTTCTATCGAATGGCCAAAAATCCCGAAAAAATCGCGTACATGATCGTGCTGAGCGTCGTCGATCCGCCACACATGCGATAGATAGTAGCGTTGCTGTTGCCGGGACCCACACTGGTGGCATTCGTAATCTAAATGAGGTTTACGCATGTACAACCTTGATGGAAGTAGGAGCGGAAAGCAAATCCAAAGTCTTTAAATTAGCCACCTGATAGTCGTACTGATAGATGGTGCAGTGTCCCCTGGCCATCCCCGGTTCAAACGCGAACCCGATACAGGGCAATAGCCCATAGTTGTACGTGCACAACTGCGAGCAGTCCTCCGCCGTAAGGAAGTAACCGCCGAATTTCCCGGGTGACACGTTGAGGTCGGCATAGTAGACGACAGGCTCGTACATGGCACCGCTTGAACAGTTTCCGCCTCAAAATCGAAGGTGTCAGAGCCATGGACCGGAAAGCGCTTACCAAAAGGAGGGGTGGTTGTCGTGCCTGATCCGGAAGTCGTCGTGGTAGTGATGCCGGAGCCGGGCGTAGTCGTGGTAGTGCCCGACCCAGGTGTTGTAGTGGTCGTGGTACCAGAGCCAGGCGTAGTCGTGGTAGTGCCCGACCCAGGTGTTGTAGTGGTCGTGGTACCAGAGCCAGGCGTTGTCGTCGTGGTTGTTCCAGAGCCCGGGGTCGTGGTAGTCGTCGTCCAACTTCCGGTCCCAGTTTCCCCGGTGGAGAAGTCTGTGGCTGCCGTATCCGTTGTCGCACCGGTCTCGTCTAGAAATTGAGTTAGAATCGAGATTTTTCCAGGCACCTGTGGCAACAGTTCCCATCGTGTTGGTCGATCCGCCTGCTCCGGTTTCGGTGGCAGCCGTGGGTTGTGTAGCTCCGGTCTCGGCTCCTCCTAAAATCCAAGGTCGAGCTCATTCTGGACTATACTACCTGTAGCAGTTGCTCCAGTAGCCGTTTCACCAGTCTCGGTGCCCCCTAGGGTTGATTAATGTAAAATTGACGTAAGTTTTACCAGTCTCAGTGCCGCCGGTAGCTTCGGTGGGTTCTGTTGCTCCCGTTGCTCCGGTCTCTTCAGTTCCACCTAAAATCTTTTAGATATCGTAATAAATTCCCAACCAGTAGCCGTTGCTGTCGCTCCAGTCTCCGTTCCTCCGGTGTTGCTTCCGCCAGTAGCAGTAGCAGTTGCACTCGCTCCGGTAGCCGTTTCGGTGCCACCAGTTGCACCTAACAGGAAGAGTTGTTGGTGACAACAAAACCAGGACCAATTTTGGTGTTATGGACTAGGCCTACCTTGTCCAGAATTCTGCGCTTATTTGAATTGAAAATTCGAGATTCCGATGTTCGAGGCTCCGATTTTCGAGATTTTGACGGATTCCCAAAAGTTACACTTCCGTGAACCAACAAAATTTGATTGTTTTGCTCTTGCTACCTGTCGCATCTCCACCAGTAGCGGTGCCTTCAGTCTCGGTGCCGGCCGTACCTTCAGTGCCAGCCGTGCCAGTGGGTGTTGCTCCGGTAGCTGTGCCTCCGGTCTCGGTGCCGCCTACGAAATAGGGCTTCTTTCGTTAAGTGCTTAATACCAGTAGCTCCAGTTTCGGTTCCCCCAGTCTCGCCGCCAGCTGTCCAGTAGCCGTCGCACCAGTCTCGGTTCCGGCTAGAAAATGAAGTAGGCGTTAGCCGTCTAGGACTGTAGATACCAGTAGCTCCCGTCTCCGTGGCCGCTGTGCCAGTGCCGCCAGTTTCCGGACCAGCCGTGCCAGTGGGTGTTGCTCCGGTTGCCGTGCCACCGGTTTCGGTTTCGCCTACAAACATAAAATCTAATTTCCGTCAGGTGTGGACGCACCGGTAGCTGTGCCTCCGGGGTTCCTCCGGTCTCAGTGCCAGCAGTGCCAGTGGGTGTCGCACCGGTGGCTGTTCCCCAGTTTCGTGCCACTGAAAATGTGATTGCATCGTTCCAGGATCGTGCAAAAGTAAGATCGACCGTGCAGTTCAGCTTTCCACAATACCTGTAACACTTCCACCAGTAGCCGTACCCCCAGTCTCCGTGCCAGCTGTGCCAGTGACCGTGGCTCCGGTTTCAGTTCCGGCTACAAAGTGCAAATTCAGTGTCTACGAAAATTTTGAATACCAGTAGCGCCAGTTGCGGTGCCTGGGTGACGGTGCCGCCCGTACTGTGCCTCCAGTCTCAGTGCCTGCGGTGTTAGATCCACCAGTTGCAGGCCAGCTATAAAAGTTGTGCTTGTACCGTTAGCAAAGAACATACTGTGGCAGTTCCGCCGGTCTCTGTGCCGCCGGTTGCAGTTGCGTGGCTACCAGCGAAAGATCAAAATAGAAAAAACTGACTGTGAAAAAAGCCAAACCTGTGACGGTGGCTCCAGTTTCGGTGCCACCAGTTGCAGTTCCGGCTGAAAAAAGGAAACTTGAGTGGGATAGGAATCACCGACCTGTGACCGTTCCTCCAGTTTCTGTTCCGCCGGTCTCGGTACCGCCAGTAGCCGTGGCAGCTATGTCAAAGTTAAGCAGTCATCAAGAGGGCAAACCTGTAGCTGTTCCGCCAGTCTCGGTGCCACCTGTTTCTGTTGCACCCGTTGCGGTGCCAGCTAAAATGTGATCTTAGATTCCGGCTTCAGAATCAGGGATTGTTTCGCAGTAAGCTAAATGCAAAATTTTGGACCTGTGACAGTGCCTCCGGTCTCGGTGCCAGCGGTGTTGGTGCCTGCCGTTGCCGTGCCGCCCGTCTCGGTGCCTCCTGTCTCCGTTCCTCCCGTGGCTGTGCCCGCTGTAGGAAATCATAAAATCAGACTAGCGGGTGCAAACCAGTAGCTGTCGCGGCCGTTTCTGTTCCGCCAGTCGCCGTGCCTCCTGTTTCTGTGCCTCCAGTGGCCGTCCTGCTAAAAAACCAGCCTTTGAGTTAAGAAACCCGTGACGGTGCCTCCAGTCTCTGTGCCGGCTAAACGACAAAACAATATTTTTGAAAGCGCCAAACCTGTAGCTGTTCCGGCTGTCGCAGTACCACCAGTTTCTGTTCCGCCAGTAGCAGTGCCAGCTGAAAGGGAAAATAAACTGCTACAGAATTGTCGTTCCTACCGTGCAGTCGCCGTTTCCTTCCAGTTTCGGTTCCACCCGTTGCGCCAGCTGCAAGAAAGTATACCAAACTCGAGATCTCTGACCTGTAACGGTGCCTCCAGTTTCGGTTCCGCCGGTCTCAAAGCCAGCACCAGCTTAAACGAATTATTCAGTTTTCAGCCAGCAAAACCTGTGTCCGTGCCTGCAGTTTCTGTGCCTCTGTCTCCGTTCCTCCAGTCTCGGTCCTCCAGTGACCGTGCCCGCTGGAAAGTAACGAAGCTCACGCTTTTCAATGAGGTTTTACCAGTAACGGTGCCTCCTGTTTCAGTACCACCAGTCGCTGTGCCTCCGGTCTCAGTACCACCAGTCTCAGTTCCTCCTGTGGCAGTTCCAGCTGCAAAAAAAGTATAGGCGAAACTTGGCATTTACAAACCTGTAACTGTAGCTCCCGTTTGGGTACCACCAGTGGCTGTACCGCCAGTCTCCGTTCCTCCAGTGGCAGTTCCGGCTGTAACTGTGTCTCCGGTCTCGGTGCCAGCAGTATCCGTGCCTCCTGTCGCCGTGCCAGCTGGAATTTTAGCCCTTTTAGTTCTCTGTCCAATATCTAGCAAGCGCATATTAGGATGAGATGCAAATGAAGTCATTTTCCTATGGTGCGTACCAGTGACAGTTCCGCCAGTTTCCGTGGCCCCAGTCTCTGTGCCTGCAGTTTCGGTGCCACCTGTCGCCGTTTCAGCTTAACAAAGAGTGTAAGTGTTTTTTGCAGTGCAAACCTGTGACAGTGCCTCCGTTTCGACCGCCATCTCCTTCCACCAGTTGCCGTGCCAGCTAAGAAAAATTTAACTTGCGAAGTGCAAACCCGTTGCAGTGCCTCCAGTTTCTGTACCCCCGGTCTCGGTGCCACCTGTCGCTGTAGCAGTTGCCGTTTCCACTAAAAGCCCACCGTATCCGCCTAACCCTCAATACCAACTAGTAGCAGTTCCACCCGTTTCCGTGCCTCCGGTTTCAGTGCCTCCGGTTTCAGGTGCGCCAGTGGCCGTGTCAGCTAAATTATAAGAAGGTTTCGTGCCGATCGGTGACTCTTGCACTTTCTTGCGAGGAATGGAGATGCTTACCTGTGGCGGTACCTTCTGTAACCGTTCCTCCAGTCCCGGTACCTCCCGTTTCTCCGCCGGCAGTGCCAGTGGCCGTTGCTCCGGTTTCCGTTCCGGCTTAAAACTCAATTTCTAATGCTCGAAAATTGCAAAACCAGTGCCAGTCGTCGCCGTAGCTGTTCCGCCAGTTCCCGTGCCTCCGGTTTCAGATGCGCCAGTGGCGGTGCCGGCTACAAAAAGAGCTATTAAAGAGCAAGTTCTGGTCTGTGATTTGGTGAACTAGCCCAGACGTGCGCAACTGATCCAGAGAGTGTAGTATGGCAAGAAAAACCTGTAGCTGTTCCTCCCGTCTCGGTTCCGCCAGTTTCCGTTCCTCCGGTAGCTGCTCCCGCTTGAAAAAAGTTATAAACAACCCTCTAAAAGTGCGAACCTGTGGCGTGCTCCGTTTCGGTGCCTCCAGTCAGTGCCGCTTAAAACGCAGTGTTTTGTGTAAGGTGCAGTCTTATGATTTTCTGGTCTAAAACAAACCCGTCACAGTTCCACCAGTCTCGGTTGGCCCGGGAGTTGTTTCGGCTGTGTTTGCGGGTTCTAAAATGCTCGTGTGCTATGAATCTGGGAACATCGAAAAATACTAAATGTTGGTTAATAAAAAAAATTTACAATGCACATTAGAAAATAGGAGAATCATTTTACCTGTAGCTGTTCCACCGGTCTCTGTTCCACCCGTTTCCGTGCCTCCAGTCTCCGTTCCGCCGGTTGCTCCCGTAGCGGCAGCTAAAATCTTCATATTTTCCATTTATAAATTGCTTTTTTCAAACTCTCGCTACTCTTCGACAACGTCTCCAACCCTACGTTTTTTTCGAAAATTCGTCCGCGTTGTTATGGAATTGATCGCGCAGGGGTTTCGCACAAAGCTAGCTGGCGCTGATGTTTGGGGCTTTTCGCAATTGATTGGCGAAATTTGGTAAAATAAACTCTTGTTTTTGGCAGTTGTTTAAAGGGCTCGATAAGCCATGACTTATATCGGAAGACCTTCAGAACAACGATTTTCCATTTGCACATTAATGGCTTAGCGAGTTAGTGGAAAACCGTTTTTCAGAGCATGAGAAGAGAAAGATTTGCGCTAACCTAGAGAAATAATCGTGAAAACCTCCAAATGTGGAAAAACTAGCAATCTAAAATTGGTAAAAACTAACCTGTCGCGGTTTCAGTTCCTCCAGTCTCGGCTACGGTAATTTCACCGGTCGCACCACCGGTGGTCGCACCTAAAAACTAAATTGTCAAAGAGAACATCGGTGTTTACCAGTTGTCGCTCCAGTATTTCCTAAAATAAATATCGAAAGAAGGCCAGAAGCGACAAAAAACGAGCTTGGATAGACGCTACAAATCACTTACCAGTCTCGGCTCCAGTCGTTGCATCGGTAGCGCCAGTATCAGCGCCGGTTGTGGCTCCTGAAAATCGAAGCTAAAGGTGCGCATCCAGACGTGATTTTTAGAAAAAAGAGCAGAACGATGGAGATTCAAACTCAGGGCAAGCCAGCAGAGATTTCTAGGGGGATTGGCGGCAGACCAGCTTTACCAGTTTCCGCTCCGGTTGTTGCTTCAGTGGCACCGGTATCGGCGCCAGTCGTAGCTCCTAAAAGTCACGTTTTTTTTAGATGGTGGCAAAGCATGTAGAGGTTTTGAGGAGCATTTTTAGAATCGCAAAAATTGCCGGTTTTGGCACAGCCTTTCATGTACTGACCAGTATCGGCTCCAGTTGTCGCATCGGTAGCGCCAGTATCCGCACCAGTGGTCGCTCCTGAAACACGCAACTTTTGTATTTTGCCTGTAAAATTTGTTTTTATCTTCTAAGCCAATAAAGGTGTCCAAAGCTCGTAGGCTAACTAGCCGAGACGATTTAGGAAATTTGAAGTTTCTACCAGTTTCTGCTCCAGTCGTTGCATCCGTTTCACCGGTGTTTCCTGCAGTCGTGGCTCCTGAAATTTCACGATAGTATACTTGCCAACGGAAAATTTAATGATTCGTAGAGTTTTCTAGTAAGTTTAGAAATATACGATATTTACCGCCGGTAGTTCCTCCAGCTGTCGTACCATCGGCAGTAGTTCCCGCGTCGGTGGTTCTTCCAGCCGTCGAACCCCTGCTGTCGTTCCTTTTTGCCGTTGTTCCCCAGCCGTTGTACCGCCGGCCGTTGTCCCAAAGCTGTTGTTTCTCCACCAGTCGTTCCCTTGGCGTCGTTGCGTCTAAAGCGTCGTTAAGTAACTATTGTAGCAAATTAAATTAAAATTTTATTTATTTATATTCATTTAAATTTTGCTGTCAGTACCTGTGTCGGCAGGCGTCGTTGGCGGCTCTGTGGTGCCTCCATCGGTCGTCACAGCGACTAAGAGTATTCTCTTAAGATTATTCGCGGTAGAGAGAGAGGGCGTAGGAGAGAGGATGAGAGAAAGAGACCGTGAGAGAGAGCGAGAGAGAGAGAGAGAGAGAGAAGTTAGAGACAGAGATCGAGAGGGAGTGAGAGAAAGTTAGAGATAGAGAGAGCGAGAGAACAGCGAGAGAGATAGACACAGAGACAGCGAGATAGAGGAAAAGTAACGGATTTACCTGTCGTTGGTTGTTCCGTTGTGTCGGCATCTGTCGTTAATCCCACTGAAAAAAAATAATTTTCTAAAGCTCGGTCGTGTCGAAATTGTCTGAAAATGTCACTGACTTGTTGTAGATAATGCTGATGTCCAATCGAAAAGTAGTGTAGTTGCTAAAATGGAACCCCTTTTTTACAAAAAACTTGGATGACGAACCTCCAGTCGCCTCCGTGGTGCCCCAGTTAAAAAGGATCGTGGTGGCTAGTGTTGATTCTGGAAAAAATAGTAATAAGTGATCTCGATCGATCGCGATCTATTCTTGGGCTTTTCTCAATTTTCTAAAATTCTATTTTAGAGTTCTCATATAAAGGATTCAGAGTCCACGCGTTGATCCGAAACCTTTCCAAACTTTATTTCGAGGTAAGATCTGGTCATTTGATGCTGTTTTTATTAAGTCAAGCTTGGTCAACTTCAAAAAAACTGAGGCTTGCCATGGCCAATGCACAAAAAAATGCGCGCCGATGACCTCATAACGTGAGCCTGAACTTTCTGCCTGATGCCTGACGCTGTGGTGAGACTGGGTGGCGAACGGCGTGTCAGAAGTTTTTGAAAAGTTGAAAACAGGGTTCAGGCATCTAATTCAACACCCGTTCGGATTTTCACTAATATTTTCAATTTTTAATTGAGCAATAGCCGGCAAGCTAGAAAACTTACCAAAAAGGTTTGGAGAAAAAAATAGCATTTTTTAATTCTTTTACAGAAATCATGCAATTACTCCGATTCCTCTATCACGATAAATTAGCCATAAAGTGTCACTACAGTACCTCTGGCGATCGTCGTCTTTGTACAGTACTGCGCTTGGCCCAGGCCGACTAGGGCCATGATTAGCCCCAGCTGGTGGGTCCAAGCCATTTTGCCGAGTCTGCCCCGTACTCGCAAAAGGGGGTACCTACAAGATATGAAGAGCAATAAGATAGAAAGGCGTAAAAGGCATCAAAAAAAAAATGAATAAGAAGAATATGAAAGAGACAGGGTGTCCCAAAAAAACAACCCATTCTAACTCTGCGCAGAAGTATCGGATCGGAATGATAGTTACACCATTCGAAAGCCCTACAACCGGAAAATTCGCAACAATCTTCATAAACCTGTTTTTATTTAAATGCCCCATTTTACAAGCCATTTTCAAAAATTTTCCGTATTTTCGGGATTGCATACGAGCTAATTTGACTCAATTTCTCCAAGCAAAATGACGAGAAGTAGCCGTTAATTAAATGCAGAGGCCGTTTCACAAAACTTGAATCGTCTGAAGAAAATTGGCGCTTCCGGAATACGGTAGAAGTTTGATCTTTGACGCCTAAGGACCAGAATTTGCAAAAATCGAAAAGGAGCAGAAAGAGGAAGTAGATCTGAGGCTGGGGGTTATGGACAGAAGCGGGTCCAAGGGAAACCATCGACAGTCCCCCCGCCATCCGTTCATCCACCCACCCGAACCGAACGACAGTAATCCGCTCGCAGCGCCCGAAAAAAGACCCCCATTCATTAGCCTCTTTGGACCGCCACCATCATGTATTTCAAGTCTTTGTCTCTCTCTCTCGCTCTCTCCCTCGCTCTCTCTCACTCTCTCTCTCTCGCTAGCTCTATCTCTCTCCATCACTCTCTCTCTCTAGCTGTCCAGCAGTTTTTCTATGTACGGCCTCTCTCTAAGCCAATCACCTACCCCCACCCCTGTGTACTGACGTATTGTAACGGAATTTCCAAACATGGGGGTACAGTGGGGTTAGGCTGGGTTTAGCGTTTCCAGCCTATTCATCCGGAAATGACCAGGGCCGACGAACACCAAACTGGACTAAAAACTACATATTGGACCGTTTAATGTGATGCGCAAGCATATACGTCTTTATGAAGCGATTTATGGACGGAGCGAACACGCAACGCGCCCATGCTTTTCATGGCTAACAGATGCTCATGGCTACCATGCGCGTCCGCGAATCGAAGTGCTACTTATGTTTTCTTGCGTAAAATTACGGTTTTTGGGCCAAACTTTGCGCGAGTATCGCGTCGTTCCCGAACAGCTCAGATCCTCGAGGTCACGTTAAAGTAGCTGACTCGTTCCAACTATTATGCGCGCCGGACTCGGCGACTCGAAAACTTCGACGGCCAGTTGGTCGAGCTTCCGGGTTGAAACCACTCTTTGTGCGCGAGAACTCTTTTTGTTTTCCGGGTCGTCGCTAAGCTGATTCCGAACCAATGTTAGACGCCGCAGAGGTCGTTCTGGGCTGATCATTCCAACCGATTTGCCCGGGCTACCGCGCACGCGGCGTACCCTGTCGGCGGCCATGGGACGCAAATCCGTATGAAAAATTCGTGTCGCGGGAGTTATTACGGAGACGTGAGGAACACCTAGCGGATTTTGTCATACCCGCGGCGCGCGACGTGCTTGCTGTTCGGACGCGTATCCCGCTACGCAGCAGAAAAAGGGGGTACGCGTCGAGTGTCGCGGGACTGACACGAACCATCGAAAACCATTAAATCTATAGTATACCTATTTCACGCCTTTCCCGCTTCTTTTTTCAATCGAAACCACATCACCCCAGCCCACGTTTCGACCTCGCGTTCATTTTTGCCAAAAGTACGATGGCTGGGGGTTTTTGAGGGCCAAATCAAACACAGTTCCAATTACGTGTCGCCCTATCCCCTCCAATGGATTTTGACGGCCATCTCTTTTTGGTTGCCCCGGCTCTCGGGTTCGACACCTCCCCACCCTCGCTTCACCCCCAAACTACCCAAAAGCTGCGCCCAATTAAAATTCGAAAATTCGGGCGGCTGTGGCTCGCCCCGGTTGCTCGATGGCCATCGTTTTGAAGGGGGAGTGGAAGGTGCGAAATGTGGCACCTGCGCGAGGATGTTGATGTAAAAATTTATCGTTTTATTTGAAAAAGAGACGTTTTTAGTGACCAGCGAATTTCCGGACGAGACCAAGCACGGCCAGTGCGGAATTTTTTGCTGATTCGGAACCTGTCTTCAGAATTTGCGATGCTCAGTTTTAAAGGGGAGAAAAGGGCAGAAATTTTCCGAATCGGGCTATTTTGAGCCCCTTTTCGCACTTCAAAGTTTCACAACCTTTTGAATCTGATTGTTTTCTAGATTTTGAAAGCCACGGCCACTCCCCCGCAAATCCTCCAAAAGCAAATTGGGCCGTTGAAATCCGTTAGCTGCAAATTTCTGCCGTATAGCGGCACTCCATTCTTTGTCTTATCTGGCGGTTAGGGTTTCGGTTTCAAAATAATTTATTCAATCATGACGGAAAATAAACTCGTTGGTCGCCCTATCGTTATCATGATCGGTGAGCCGTACCATCGCTGGGATCGCAATTCGTGCCACGGAGCGGCGGCCTTTTCGCAGCGAGACGATCACCACTTCGCCGTCACTTCGCCGGATACGGTAGTAGTTAATGGCCCATTTAGCCGCAAAATGGCTTGGGTATCGCTGGAAGAATTGTTCGTGTACCCCGCCAGCCAGAGGAGTGTATGACTCGGCTTCGATTGTCTGGATTTTTCGCTGGCCTCTCAGCCATTCCTCGACCACGATGTGGGCATAGACATCTACTTCACCGGCATATGCAAGCAAGATGCCGGGTATATTTAAGGGCAGATAGTCGGATAAAGGAGCCCGGGGATCGATAATCCATAGAGAGTCTGTCGACTTGTTCAGCCACTCGATCAAATCTCGATCAGCCGGCATCTCGTTTATCAAGAAGTTTTGGTATTTCCTGGCTGGCTTGTGACGCCTGAGAATTGGAACACCTTTTCGTTCGTAGAGGTGCAACGATTCGCAGCGAATGTTGATGTTGTCTGGAATATCGCGATGGTAAAGCACTAGCTTCGAAACGAGCGAATTATCAAAAATCAGCTTCAAGGTTTTCAAGCTGTATAGTGGACGGGTGCCTACCCATGCAAAAGGCGATTGAAAGTCGTTGAGTCCTTGCCATGTGTTGAGTGTCACATCCCAATATTTGTCACTACAGCTCGTCCCGACCTCCATCATTTTCTTGCTTGTGATGGCCGTCTTGAAAAAGCTATTCACGTCCATATTCCGAAGAATGTTGTGTTGTACGACGAAAGGGAAGGCGCAGAAGTCAATCGACATCTGGAATTCAGAATTATTACAGCATTAACGATGATGAAAATGATTGTTGGCGGGAAAGGAAAAGCTAGAGAGAGCGAGAGAGAGACAGAGAGAGAGAAAGAGAGAGAGCGAGATAGAGAGAAAGAGAGAGAGAGAGAGAGAGAGAGAGAAGAGAGAGAGAGTGAGTGATAGGGATCGATAAACTGGCCAAAAAGCATAACCAGATAGAAATTTCAAGCCTTTCCACGTAAATACAGCATGCGATTAGAAAATACTGGATCCGCTGGGCACGACACTGGAAATCAAGCGATCGAATCTATCTCATTTAAAGCACATCTGGTCCAGGGTCATTGTCTATCTCGAATCTCTGGGAGAATTACGAATCACCAAGATGGGGCCGTCGAAATTCAAATTAGCGGTTGTTGCTGGAGACACATCTGCGAATCGTATTGGATTCGGTGGTCATAGGCATCGATCGCCCAAGGAAGCTGGGTAGTAAATTCCTTATAAAATGCGCTTCTAGTTCAGACTATGCCAAAAGTCTGTCTGAAGTGGAAAACGTGGGATACCAAAACAATACGGGGGGGGGGAAGTAATTTTGGTAACTCGGCAATTCTCTTACAGTAAGTGTTTTATTCAGGCCGCAACTTTGAAATGAAACCAAGCTTATCATGTGCAGAATTTTACGCTGGTTCCGAATCTGTTTTCAGAAATTGCGGAATGGCAATTTTTGTAAAGGTACAACGTATTTTAGTGTCCTGCAAAATATAAATAACAAGACGCAAATTTCAATATCCCATAAAAATCGACAGGAGACGATTCCGGAAGTGTTCAATAACGGGTTTTACTCATAAAAATATGGATTTCAGAGGTGGTATTTTGTCGACGCTTAGTCGCGTAATTAAAAGCCAAACCCCGCTGCTTCTCAACCCTATGTGGTGGCCTCCGTCCTAAAAACAAGTATTTTTTGACGGTTCTGATTCTCGGATTTAACATACGTTACTGAGCAAAACCCGCTATTGGATACTTCCCGAATCGTCTTCTATAAATTTTTATGTTGCATTGAAGTTTGCGTCTTTTACATTGTAGCACGTAAAAAACGTTGTAACTTTTCAAAAATTGTCATTATCAATTTCCGAAAACAGATTCGGAATCAGCGTAAAATTCTGCACAAGATAAGCTTGGTTTGATTTCGAATTTCCGGCCTGAGTAAAACACTTTACTGTTCGGGCTTTTAACCAGCGCCTTTGAAAGATTCGGAAATAGTGCTGAAACATTTTGATAGTGCTTTGCCGTTGTTGCTTGCGGTTGGAGGAAAATTTATTCAATCACGATGGAAAATAAACTCGTTGGTCGCCCTATCGTTATCATGATCGGTGAGCCGTACCATCGCTGGGATCGAAATTCGGGCCACGGAGGGGTGGCCTTCTCGCAGCGAGACGATCAGCACTTCGCCGTCACTTCGCCGGATACGGTAGTAGTTAATGGCCCATTCAGCAGCGGAATGGTTTGGGTATCGCTGGAAGAATTGTTCGTGCACCCCGCCAGCCAGAGGAGTGTATGACTCGACTTCGACTTGGTGGATTCCGCGCTGGCCTCTCAGCCACTCCTCGACCACAATGTGTGCGTAGGCATCCACTTCACCGCCAGCTTCCACAGAGAAACGCAGCCGAATATCGGGCATATTTAAAGGCACGTATTCTGATAAGGGAGCACGGCGATCGATAATGAATACAAAGTCTGCCGATTCATTCAGCCACTCGATCAAATCTCGATCAGCCAGCATCTTTACAATCCAGACTTGTGCGTATTTGCTGGCCGGTTTATGATGCCGTAGAATAGAAAGACAGGTGCTCCCATAATTTAGGCGTATCATTTGGCAGCAAATGTCGATGTCGTGAAAAACGTCGTGACCGACAAACCTTAGTTCCCGAATGGTCGAATTATCGAAAATCAGCTTCAAGGTTTTCATATCTAGTGCATGTCTGTCTGCCCTTGTAAGAAACATTTGAAAGTCGTTCTTTCCTGGCTCCGCGTGGAGTTCCACATCCCAATATTTGCCGCGACAACTTGTCCCGACCTCCAAAATCTTCTTGCTAGTAATGGATGTTTTGAAGAAGGTTTGTGGGTCCATATTCCGCAGGATGTTGTGTTGTACGATGAGAGGGAACGCGCAGAAGTCGATCGGCATCTGGAATTTGTAAATTGCTGCTGCATGGGTCTTCAAATAAAGCTAGAGAGAAAGAGAGAGGGAGGGAGAGAGAGAGAAGGGATAGAGAGAGAGAGCGAGAGAGAGAGAGAGCGAAAGAGAGAAAGAGAGAGACAGAGCGAGAAAAAGAGCCAGAGTTAAAGGGATAGAACTATGTAGCCAACGAGCACGAGCAGATAGAAATTTCAAGCCTTTCCACGTAAATACAGCATGAGGTTAGAAAATACCGGAATCGGCTGGGCACGACACTGGAAAACAAGCGATGGAGTCTGCCTGGTTTGAATGACATCTGGATCTAGGGCCATTTTCTATCTAGAATCTCTGGGGGAATTACGCATGACCGAGGTAGCGATTCGAAATACAAATTAGCGCGCGTTGCTGGAAAAACATCTGCCAATCGTACAATCGCACCGATCGCCCGCGAAAGGTGCGTAGTGAAGGAATGGAATTGACCCCTTGATAAAATGGGCTTCTGGTTCTATCTATGCCAAAAGTCTCGGTTCCCTCAAAAAACATGGCCCATACAAAAAAATGTCAGCAAGCGGTTTTCACGGGAAGTAATTTTGGTGATTCGACAATTCTCTTCGGCAATAGCGCTAGAACAGTTTGATAGTATGGTATATGTTTTGCGTTTGTGTCCTTGCGGTTTAAGGGACATTTATTCAAACACGATAATAAATAAACTCGTTTGTCGCCGCATCGTCGTCATAATCGGTACCGTACCATACCATCTCTGGGATCGAAATTCGAGCGATGGAGTCTTCTCCTACTCGCAGCGAGACGATCAGCACTTCGCCGTCACTTCGCCGGATACGGTGGTAATTAATGGCCCATTTTGCCGCGAAATGGTTTGGGTACCGCCGAAAGAACTGTTCGTGTGCCCGCCAGCCAGAGGAGTGTCTGAAAAGGCCTCGATTATCTGGATTTCGCGTTGGCCTCTGAGCCATTCCTCGACCACAATATGGGCGTAAGCATCTACTTCTCCGACATATACACCAAGCCAGATGTCGGGCATATTTAAGGGCAGGTAGTCGGATAAGGGAGAAGGGCAACCGCCAAGTAATAAAGAGTCTGCAGATTTGTTCAGCCGCTTTAACAAATCCCGATCAGCCGGCATCTTGTCTATGCAGACGTGTAGGTATCTGCTGGCGGGCTTGTGACGCCTTAGAATGGACAGACAGTTTGCTTTCTCGATAAGGTACAATTTTTCGCAACGAATGTTGATGTCATCCGGAATCTCTAGCTCGTTAATTACGAGCTCCCGAATGGTCGAATGATGGAAAATCAGCTTCATCGTTTTCATGTCCAGTACGTGCATCTGTTGCCATGTAAAAAACATTTGAAAGGCGTTGTTGCTTTGATCCGTGCGGAGTGTCACATCCCAGGATTTGTCGCCACAGCTCGTCCCGACCTCCATCATTTTCTTGCTTGTAACGGATGTCTTGAAGAAGCTTTTCATGTCCATATTTCGAAGGATGTTGTGTTGTACGATGAGAGGGAATTCGCAGAATTCGATCGGCATCTGGAATTCAGGAATTGTTACGGCATGAAATGATGAAAATGAATGTTTCCGGGAAAAAGAAAACAAGAGAGAGAGAGAGAGAGAGAGAGAGAGAGAGAGAGAAGAGAGAGAAAGAGAGAGTAGAGAGAGCGAGAGATAAAATTAGCCAAAAGGCAGTACAAGATAAAAATTTTGAACCGGTTTTATTGGCAAAGCTAGAAATTGGTCTGAAATCTGAACTCGAAACATCATTATTTGCATATTAGCAGTTGGTGTTTTGAGAAATTAAGTGATGGAATCTGCCTCGTTTGAATGACATCTGGATCCAGGGTCGCTGCGCATATCGAATCTTTGGGAGAATTACGCATCACCCGGACAGGGCCTCGAAATTGACCTTGGTGGGATCTGCCAGTCGCAACAGATTTCGGTGATGCGCACTGCCTTCACCCACGAAAGCTGAAGCAAAGAGACTTTGTCAAAATTCGCAACTGGTTCAGAAAAAAGCATGGACACCAAAAATTCGGGAGCCTTGTAATAAAAGGTGTATTAATTTTGGCAGCTCGGAAGTTCTTTTAATTTACACGATCAGCACCTCGTGCCGGCTGATACGGTTGTAGTAGCTACACCATCGATTGTCAAAAAGGCTTGGGCATCGGTTGAAGGAAGAATCGCTCGTGCTCCCCGAGATGGAGACCACCATGATGCCATGGATTTGTCGTTCACCCCCTCGGCCGTTCCTCGATCACAATATGGGACACAACTTCCCAAGGCGGATTTGACGAAAGGTTAACAAGGGCAATATTTTGACCCATATCGCAAATCGCTATGTAACATACATTAATCGAAAGAGAATTGACAATAAATGCGAGGTTTAAGTAAGAGTTTTTGCGGAACTCCCCCTCTTTAAAAAGTTATTGCAGGTGGAAAGGTTTTCTTAACAAAACTTGCATATTTTCAGGTGCGAATATTTTGGTTTTCCGGCGTGATTTGGCTAACCAGACGATCTCGTTCAGACAATTTTTCTCTCTAGCATGAGCTATTTAACTCAAAAATTCGGAAATTCGTAAATCTATATCTGGGTAATCTTGCCTTCAATTGTGAAGATCTCAACATCTATCGGTATCTAATCCTCGAGAGCTATCGTTTGGCGCTAAAAATATCGCCTGCTATCTGGAGATAACTCAAAGACTATATGTGTCGCACCGATATTCGCGTCGGTGTAGTGTTCAGTGGATTTTGGATGTTATTATAATAGGGTTCAACAAGTTTGTCGGGTCCTATGGAACCGGCGGCAGCCAGGGGCAAGTTGGGTGGGTTGAGGAGTGGCAGCGGGCCAGTTATGGGCCCCCAGGGCCTAGATGCCGGCGAAGTCACCCTAGAGAGGACAATTCGAAACCCCACTCACCGGGGCGACCAGCATATCCGTAGTCACATAAATGACGTTAAAAATTGTATACCCAACTAGTAGCAATTTGTACCTATACTCCAATTATGCCCGGATCTCGGTTCTCCTTAATTGGCAGCCCAGGACCGACTTCCCGTAAAGGTGAAGCCGCGACCTAAGAAATGCCATATCGCACGAGCAGAATGGAGCTAGTTACAATTTAGCTACCCTTCCAGAATCCCGGCGACAGAACTTTCGTTCCAACCTGATACCTAACTACTAACTAGAGCGCAAAGAACATTCCAAAAATTCTGCAGGCCTTTCGAAAGCCACCAAGACAGAGAGCGATTTTGTCGAGGCGTGCGAAAGCTTTGGTCGACCGAGGGAATGACACAATTAAAGCATTATGGTTGGCCTGTCCAACTTTTCCCACCACTTCCGCGTAACGCCCTGCACCTACTTGCCGTCTCGTAAACCTGCGATAGGTATCGAATTTGCGTGATTTTATGCCGGCCAATGAAAACGTCAAGCGCCGACGTTCACTTGGTGCAATGGATGTGTGCGATCCTGTTGAACTTCTTTGTGTTATTCCTGATTCTACGCTACTCGACAAAAGCGATGGGTCGCTACAAATTGCTCCTGGTCGGGTATACAATTTTTAACGTCATTTATGTGACTACGGATATGCTGGTCGCCCCGGTGAGTGGGGTTTCGGGGAACACATATAGGGTAACGGGGGAGGGGGGTACTCATTATTACAATATAATGGATTACTGTGGAATTTTGTATGTGCCATTCGATAGGGCGTCGAAAAATATACTGGGTGAATTAATTTCATCCCGAAATGATGAAATGGAATTTTTTATCGAATAAACAAAGACAGATTAAAATCCATGGGTAGCAGCGTAATGCCGCAGCACAAGGTTGACGGGGCAGCGCGATTTTTGAAATTTTCGCTATTTTGAAAACTCCAACCGATAAATCAGGAAAACAAACAACACGAAAAAATATAATATAGAAGTTTTATAGTGGAAAATTATTGTTGAAAACTATGAGCAGCACATAGGGTAACGGGGAAACCTATTTACGGCGTTTTGAACATTTTCGATATTTTGTAGATGCCACCCAATCGGTGCGGAACAGTATATTAAAAGAATATATAGCCCAAAAATCCATACTTGAAATTATTTTTATTAAAAAACTTTGAGAACCCCCCTCCCTCGTTTAATCCACACTCGTCTTTCGAAACTCATTTTCAGACGGCATATATCGTTGGGAAATCATTCCTGCTGGTATCTTTAACGAGTATCCTAACGGACGATTTTCTCATCTACAGCCTATTATTTATGCATTGTAGTAGCTGCAGCGGGCTGCTTATCTTTCTCACTTTTCAATTTGCGTACCGCTGCGTAGTTGTGTGTAGGTCAGTGTTTGCCAGAAGTACAATGGAAAAGGTTAGAAGGAAGATATTGATCAATTACGGGAATGTAAATCTAAGAATTTTAGGGCAGAATTATTGAGACGACTGACGCTCTGCCGGACGCTACTCCTCGGAATTGGTTATTACATGATCAACTGGTACGCTGCTTTGTTACACGTATGATAACGGGGGGGGAGTCAAAGTTTTTAATAATGAACACATTTTTTAATATGCTTTTTGGGACTATAAAAAAAAGCGCTTAGTTCATTTTTCGCCCCTGTATTGAATAGCTTTTTCAAAATAACGAAAAGATCCAAAACGCTACAAATATCCTCCTTTGTTATCCTGTGCTGCCCATAGTTTTCTAATAATTTTTTAATGCTATAAAACCTCTATATTACATTTATTCGTGCTCAATATCATAATTTTCGTAAAATTTTTTACCTTCTATCGACTGGCGTTTTAAAAAAATAGAAAACGTCGAAAATTGTAAGAAAAGGAATTTAACATAAAAAAGCATTTGCTAACCGCTTTCTGCTCATCGACATCCCGCCTTGATCCCTTTAATTGACGATACATTTCAGGGGAACATGGACGGTGGCCGCGTATTTCACATTACACCCCGAGGCCGAAATTCTCGAAGTGGTAAATGTACGCTACAAGAACATAACCGGAAGGGATATTATTGGGACAATGAGTCTAACGATGGCTTTTGCGGTGCGTTCACGCATCTGATGTTGATCGATACCCAGGATGTCTCGACTCCCCTCATCATCCGATCCTATATCGGCATCAGTATTTTAAGCACGATCCTCGCAATCAATTGGGCGTTGATGTCCTATTGTGCGTGGGCTTTAAATGCTGTAAGTTTGCCGACTCGAGAAGATTCAAGATTATTCTACGGTCTAGTTTACCCTCGCCCCTAGCCGCAACTTTGCAGCCATACGTCCTATTAGTGCATGGACTATCTCAAAACGTTAACGATGGTTGAATCCTTTAGACCAAGTCGTTTCCTTACGAGAATTAATTGCGAGAAATTCTTTACAAGTTTTTAACAGCTAAAAAGATTAAGGTGCCATGCTTCCGTTTACCCGCTGTTTCTAACTCAAACATGCCATTTTTCGACTCAAATGTATTGTGGTCTTACTCTACAGATAAAGGGCCACTTCCTGATACCCTTGCCAGCTCTGTGGGCCCAAGGAAAGCCGAGATAAGAAAACTCACTTTGGGCCAGCAAAAATGATCTAAAGAAAGCCTAGATCTAAAAATGTTATAAAAATTTTCTGAGATTTTGTGATGTGAGGAAACAAGTTTTGTCAAGTAATTCGAGCACCGCGCTCATTTTGATCTACTCCACGCATTAATAGGACCTATGGCCGAAAAGTCTGGCTGGACTCGACAAACATCATGATTAAGGCACTGAACTTTGACCAGAGCCTCAGCCCCAAAACGCGGACGCTGCAGAAAGAGTTGTTTCGGGCGCTCGTTGTTCAGGTACTTCGGTATCCATTTTTCAACCAGACCAATATCAGCTGATCGTGCCGACACTGTTCGTCTTCGGCCCTTTATGTTTCTTCTTCATTTCGGCCGTCGTGGGGTTTGAGAATTGGACCACGGATATCACAAGCGTCTTGATGATGTTTGACCCGATCCTTGAGCCGCTTGTTTTGTTGTGGTTTATTAAACGCTACAGGTGAGGTAATACAGCATGTCCGCAAAAAACAGCACTCTTTAAAGAGGGGGCGGAGATATCAAAGATACGCCCTATTGGCAAGGGCGTTGTATTTTGGGCAGGGTGCCCGGCGGCCGCTGCGGGATGAAGGCCTTGGCTCTTCCGATTTTTGACTGATTTTTTCACCAAAACACTAGAATACGCAGATTCTCAGTTAATTTTTTAAATCTTCACTAAATTTGAAATATTTTTCGCGTTTCAATCTTCAAATTTGGCCGAGAACAGCCAAAAACCTGCTTTGGTGGTGACCACGGGGAATTTCAAATTCACGCGCCTCCTGCCGCCTGGGTGTGCAAAGGCCTTCGACGTACAGGCGGCTCCAGTTATTCAGCCGTAACTAGGTTTTTGCTTATCCGGCACCCTCTATAATCTGTGCATTGTAGTCTGGCGGTTTTCCGCCAGACTACCATGCACAAATCTTGTCACAATTTTTGGCGCAGTAGTGCGAGGCACCCTTTCTCGAGAAGGTCATTGAACAACATTTCAGGACCCCGGTGGTGCGCTGGTTGGGTTGCGGCTGGAACTCGATGGTCGGATCCTCGGTAGAATCCGTCAAAGAATTTTCAGAGCTTATAAATATCTATATATATCATATGAATTTTTTAGAACAGCGCCAAGACCCTCACCAAAGGCGCTAAACCACCAAACCCCAACCTCGTTGCATTACAGCCGCTTGGCGAAAGGATAGCCGAGAAACCTGAGCTTGCTGACCCAATAGATGATGGTTATGGCAACGCGCATAATATCGATACGGTTGAACCGGCTGTTCGATAAATTTGCAAATCTCTAGGAAAGCCCTACAAAATATCCCACAAAATGTTCAAAAATACGGGTGCACTCCGAAGTTTTTTAGTGCTGAAATAAGTCGACCAAAAATTTTAACGCAGCTATAGGACTATTTGGTTATACGCCAGCCACTTGCAGGCTGGACTTCGGGTTACCCCCCTGCGCTCCCTCCTCACGCCGAAACGCGCGCGACCTGGCTCATTTGCCCAAAATCGTGCGATTAGCCGCCCCACTCGTTTTACTAACTTAGTAAGGCGCCACTTTCCAGTTAAATTCGATAATTTGAACAAAAATTTTTCATAATTTTTTTTTATCAGTCTGGGGTTTCTGACCGCGCTCTATCGGATTCCGAAGAGACCTAATAAATAATAAATTAATAAAATAATGTATTAACTCTTAAATGAGTTAATAACTATATGAGTAGAGAGAGGGTGTGAGGTGAAAGGTTGGGCCGCTGGTGCCCAGAGACTTATCAACCGAGGTTGAAAAGCCAGGTCAAATATGCCCAATGTAGCTCACGAGTGAACTCAAAAGACGGTCATGTAACTCCGAAGAGTCACGAGGATATACCTTTCGGTATAACCAGAGGTTGCCTTCATAGGCTAAGTGTAGAAGAAAAAGAGAGAGGAATGCTAGCTAGCTCCTTTCCCCTTCGAGTTGAATTCGGGACCGGACAGACAGACGGACACCCCAACTATAACTGATTAAATTGAACCGAAAGTCCTTAGAATCGAACTCCGGAAATTGCTTTCTAAACATTTGTGGCAAGTTATTATAGAATTGAGGCACTAAGATAACTAGTTCGCGCTACTAATTAAAGCGCACGTTCAGGTAGGGACCGTGTACTCGTACCAACGTGTACACCCTATGGACGTAGCGACCGCGCACACTGCCTACCCGTGCCGTGGCAGGCAATTCCCCTCCTTTGCGGCGTGGGGCGCCCCTCACCCCCTCGCCAGGTTGTAGCTGTGGCTGACTGGTATCCATCCGCGCCTTCCGAGCGGGGTTGAAAAGCTTTGCTTTTTTTCCAAAAAAAAAAGCGTCCCTGAACGTGCCCTTTAAAAGGCCGTTTGCGAGAGACCCGAACAAGGCTTGGCACAGTTTTTTTCGACCCTGTTTTTTGACGCCATCTGAAAGAGCATAGTCGAGTTAGTAGGGTGGGATAATTTTTAAAGTTTAAAAAGTTTAATTTTGGGGTTAAAATGGGCCTCAAAGTCGCCGACAACGAAAAATTATCTCGAAAAGTATCGAACCGATTTTAATGAAATTTTGCGACAATACATAATTTGGGACGGGGATCATTTCTCTAATACATTGCAACACCTGAAAATGGCAGGAACATAGGTATACCGCGTAGTGCAAACAGTTTCGCGGAATTAGTAGTTTTACGGGTCTTCAGAGCGCTTAGCCACTAATGTTAAAAGATGCGCGCGAAATTTCTGCATAAAATGGTGTATCTTCTAGAGCGCTCCGCGCGCCCGTAAAAAGCGAAAAATCGAGTTTAATGTGGCGCCAACGCACCAAATTCGGCTATTTTCTTTCATAAGACAGGCGAGAGGAGGCGAGATAGTGGGGAAAAGAGAGAGAGTGGCCTCCGGGGGCCGATTTGGCTGCAGGCCTGTTCGGCTGTCGCTGTGGTGCATTGGTAGTGGGTCGGGATCCTTGCGCTGGGGCGGCTCTAGATCAATCCCAGCCTACCTTTAGAAAGCTAATTTCTTTTTGCTCTTTTTTGCAAGCTTCCTGACTTGGGCTCCTGAGGTATGGCCATGCTACCCCTGCAAAAATTTTCAGAATTCGGTGCGTTGGCGCAACATTAAACTCGATTTTTCGATTTTTACGGGCGCGCGGAGCGCTCTAGAAGATACACCATTTTATGCAGAAATTTCGCGCGCATCTTTTAACATTAGTGGCTAAGCGCTCTGAAGACCCGTAAAACTACTAATTCCGCGAAAACTGTTTGCACTACGCGGTATACCTATGTTCCTGCCATTTTCAGGTGTTGCAATGTATTAGAGAAATGATCCCCGTCCCAAATTATGTATTGTCGCAAAATTTCATTAAAATCGGTTCGATACTTTTCGAGATAATTTTTCGTTGTCGGCGACTTTGAGGCCCATTTTAACCCCAAAATTAAACTTTTTAAACTTTAAAAATTATCCCACCCTACTAACTCGACTATGCTCCTTCAGATGGCGTCAAAAAAACTAGGTCGAAAAAAACTGTGCCAAGCCATAATGGGGTCTGTTCGGGTGACTCGCGGACGGCCTTTTAATGCCGAAATCGGCAAAAAAGTAAATTGAAACGGGTTGGGAACAGCGGGTCGAGGCGACTTCCAATTCTTTGGAAATCTAACTAAAAAGAAGATTGAAAGGGAACTTCTTGTGATTTTGTGTGTGTCTTGAGTTCATGTGACCGAATCGGGAATTTGATTATGCATAGATTTATCGCAAATACGTATTGGTTCTGAACCCTTTGCTGAAAAGAAAATATTACGGAGCCAAGAATATTCTAAGAACTTTCGGTCCAACCCAATATTTCTGCAATCGGGAGTTGCGGACTGTGATAAATTTATTCAATTACGATGGAAAATGAAGGCCTTTAGTGCCTGACCTTCAACATTATCGGCAAGTACAAAAGCCCTCTCTGAGTTTGAGATTTGGGCCACGAAGAAGTTTTGGCGATCATGTAGCGAGATGATCAGCACTTCGCCGTCATTTCGTCTGATACGATAATAGATTCTCTGACCATTCGTTGAATAACGGTTTGGGTATCGCCGGAAAAATTGTTCGTGTACTCCGCCAGCCAAGGGAGTGGGTGAAGTGACCACCATTGCTGGATTTCGCGCTGGCCCTTTAGCCATTCCTCGACCACAATGTGGGCGTAGGCATCTACTTCACCGCCAGCTTCCTTTTGCCAATGGATCCAGATAAAGGGCATATTTAGGGGAACGTACTCTACTAAGCGAGAACGGCGCTCGTTAATCATTAGAGTGTCGGCGGATTCGTTCAACCACTCGAACAAATCTCGATCAGCCGCCATTTTTATAATCCAGACGTGTACGTATTTGTTGGCGGGTTTATGATGCCGTAGAATAGAAAGACAGGTGCTCCCATAATTTAGGCGTATTATTTCGGCGCGAATGTTGATGTCGTGAAGAATGTCGTGCCGTCAATCCTTAGTTCGAAATAAGCGAATTATCGAAAATCAGCTTCAGGTTTTTCATGTCTAGGGCATGTTTTTTTGGCCATGGAAAAAACATTTGAAAGTCGTTCTTTCCTGGCTCCGCGTGGAGTGTCACATCCCAATATTTCTTACAACTCGTCCCGACCTCCATCATCTTCTTGTTTGTAATGGACGTCTTGAAGAAGGTTTTTATGTCCATATTCCGAAGAATGTTGTGTTGTACGACAAGCGGGAAGGCGCAGAAATCGATCGGCATCTGGAATTTGTGAATTTTTACAGCACTGACAATGATAGGACTAATTGTTGCCGGGAAAAGGAAAGCCAGAGAGGGAGAGAGAGAGAGAGAGAGAGAGAGAGAGAGAGAGAGAGGAAATGAGATAAAATTAGCTAAAAAGCAGAACAAGAAAGATATAAATTTTAAACGGAATTTAATTTTTTGGAAAAATTTAAAGCCAGAAACCGGCAAGATTATTTGCATATTAGCAGTTGGTGTTTCGTGAAATTAATTGATAGAATCTGTCTCGTTTGAATGACATCTGGCTACAGGGTCGCTCCGCATATCGTATCTTTCAGGGAATTACGCATCGCCCCGGCCAGGGCGTCGAAATTGACCTTGGCGGGTCTTTCTACAGATACATCTGCCAGTTGTAACGGATTTTCGCTGATGCACACTTCTTTCGTGCTTCAAAATCGGGAAGCTCCGATGATTGAAATACAAATTGAAAATTTAATTTAAAATTGGTTAAAAATTGAAGAAATCGCGTCAAAATTTCAAATTGACGCGCTTTCACGCCCCAACATTGGCAAAAGATCATGCGGCGTGGCCGCATTGCGATCATATTGGGCTATTTGTCAAGAATCAACGCTGAGGGCCGTTTACCCGATTTAGGAGCCCCTTGGTAGGCAAAAAAAAAATCCAAGAAGTCTTTTTCAAAAGCGGAAATTAAAGTTTGGACATTAAGCATTTCTATGGAAAAGGCCTCTTTGTTCCGAGCAATGTCTTTCCACGCGACTATAGGATTCGGGTCATCGGTTTTTCAAGCTACAACACCAAAAATTTGTTATTAGAAGAAAGCTGCTAATAGATTTCGAAGGAGTCGGTATTTTATCGTGCTGAATTTGGCCAACCGAAAATTTCTAACGCATCCTGTAAGTTTTCTGCTTATATCGCTGCACTTGAGAGTTCCGGCTTATGATCTATTTATTCAATCACGATGGAAAACAAATCGCCCTATCCATTAAAATCCGGTAGTCAAGCGAAACCCGTTTCGGGCTCGAGATTGCGACCGTTCGTATCTGTTCGCCGTCATTCAGGGTGACGATCAGCACTTCGCCGTCATGTCGCTGTATACGGTAATAGGTGCGGCGAGGTTGCGCACAGAAATGGCTTGGGTATCGGCTGAAGAATTGTCCGTGAATTCCTCCAGCCAGAGGACTGCAGGAGAACACCCAGATACTCCAGATTTGTCGTTCGCCTCTGAGCCATTCCTCGAGCACAGCGTGTGCGTAGGCATCTACTGGTACGCCGCCTTCCGCTCTGGTCCCGATCTCAATCTTAGGCACGCGCAACGGCAAGAATCCTGAGAGAGGCGAACCGCTGTTTACATACGACAGTGAATAAGTCGATTGATTAAACCATTCAAAATCTGCGTCCGCTAACATCGTGTGTAAGGTGACTTTCTCATATATTCCAACGGGTTTGTGACGCTTTGGAATTGAAAGACTATTTGCTTCCCCGATCAGCACCAATTTTTCGCAACGAATGTTGATGTCATACGGAATCTGCAGATGGTTAATTACGAGCTCTCGAATGGTCGAATGATGGAAAATCAGCTTCATCATTTTCATGTCCAGTGCGTGCCTTTGTTGCCATGTAAAAGACATTTGAAAGCCGTTGTTGCTTGGATCCGTGCGGAGTGTCACATTCCAATATTTGTCGCCACAGCTCGTACCGACCTCCATCATCTTCTTGCTTGTGATGGATGTCTTGAAGAAGCTTTTCATGTCCATATTCCGAAGGATGTTGTGTTGTACGAAGAGAGGGAATTCGCAGAAATCGATCGTCATCTGGAAATTGATAATTGTCGTTGTATGGAATTTCAAAAAAGCTAGAGAGAAAGAGAGTGGGAGAGATAGAGAGCAAGAGACAGAGAAAGAGAGAAGAGAGAGACAGTGAGAGAGAGACCGAGCGAGCGAACGAGAAAAATTGCGAGAGTGATAGGGATCGATAAAACTAGCCAAAAAGCATCCCAGAAATAGAATTTCAAGCCTTTTCGCGTAAATAACGGCATGCCATTAGAATATAGCGGAAACCGTTGGGCACGACACTTGGAAATCAAGCGATAAAATCTGCCTTGTCTATTGTCATATCTGGATCTAGGACTATTGTTTATCTCGAATCTCTTAGGGAATTGCGCCTCATCAAGGTGGGCCGAAATTCAAGTTAGCGGGCGTTGCTGGAGGTACATCTGCCAATGATATTGGATTCGGTGGTGCGCGCATCGATCGCCCACGAAAGCTGCGGGAAACCGAATTGGCCTATATTTTGTATACCGACAATATTTTGCTGAAAAAATTCAGTTGCAGACAGTTTTTATGGGTCCCCATCGCTGGTAAAAATTAGGTCCCGGTCCGACAGAAGACGGCAAAATGCCGAGGGGCGGTTGTTTTATTGGGACCCTTATACTGGGTGTCCCAAAAAAGCACCACCCTCTAGCGGTCCGGGGAAGCTAAGAACGGGATGATTTTATACCATTCGAAAGCTCTCGAAAAGGCGAGAAAACCAGCGGGCTTTATTTTCTAAAAGTCCTTTTTATTCGCCCGATATACAACGTTTTTTCTGAAAAAAATAGGTAGCTGTGGAATAGAATTTCGCAATTAGCATGCAGATCTCGCGTAAATCCGCCGTTTCCATGGCTTTTGGACGTAAAATCCTACCTTATATAATTTTGGCGTGTATCTTTGTGTGTGTGTGTGTGTGTGTGGATGTCAGTTTCGAGGCCCGATTTGCGGGCCTTCCCTAGGATAAAAGGCCCTAATACTCGGTCACTTAGGGGAATCGACCTTTCTGTTTCCGATGGCGTTCTCAGATTTTCGATAAAATACATGTTTACAAAGTTAGAGACGGTTTTATTCATTTTTGGGGGTACCTGAGGGCTAATTTGCATAGTGAAAAAAATACAAATTTCCTCATTCTTGCAAGTTCCACGCGCGCGTGTTGTGGGGGTCCGCTATGTAGACCCCGGCTATCGGAAAGTGGCTCATGCAAAGGCCGCATTCCAGCGCCCAAGGCCCGCGAAGCGGGTTTTGGGCGCTGGTTCACCAATAAAAATACCTAATAAAAGAAGTCAACCCTCCTTTTTTGTCGCCTTTTCGAGAGCTTTCGATAGATACCTAAATCGTAAAAATCGGACACGACTGCGCGCTGCTAGAGGGGGCTGCTTTTTGGGGACACCCTGTAGTTAGATGTGTAGTATCTTTGAGTGTAAATTTATTCAGTCACGATGGAAGATAAATCTTTCCGTGCCTATGTCCACATCTCCGATAAGTCGAACCATGCTCGGGATCCAGATTTCAACCACAAAGTTTCGCTGTTCTTCCATACGGACGATGAGCACTTGGCCGTCATGCCGCCTGATACGGTAGTAGCAACACCATTGATTGACAAAATGACCTGGGTATCGGTTGAAGAATTGCTCGTGCTCCCTGATGGCCAGGGGAGTGCAGGAGGCGACAATGATGCGGTTGATTTGTCGTACGCCTCTGAGCCACTCCTCGAGCACAGTTTGGGCGTAGGCAACCAAGCACCCGCCGCCCTCCCAAGGCGGGTTCGACCAAATTTCAGGCATCGTTAAAGCCATGTATTCTGTTATCGGAGAACTGCGATTTATGAAAATCAGATGGTCTGTTGCATTGTTCAGCCATTTCAGCAGGTTTTGATCAGCCGGCATATCGTCCACAGAGACGCTTTGGTATTTTCCGGCGGGTTTGTGACGCCTCAGAGTCGCCAAACAAGTGTCTCCATAACAAAGGCTGATGGTTTTGCAGCGAATGTTGATGTCAACAGGGATTTCCGAGCGGGAACCTTCTATCCAGCTGATGAACGAATTATCGAAAAGCAGCTTCACGGTTCTCATGTCGTTGATACCTTTATCCCATGATCCCGGAAAAGCCATCGTGAAGCGGTTGTCTCGACGAGTTGCGTAGAGGTGTACATCCCAATATTTGTCGCTACAGCTGGTCCCGACCTCCATCATCTTCTTGCTTGTGATGGCTGTCTTGAAAAAGTTATTCATGTCCATATTCCGAAGAATGTTGTGTTGTACGACAAGGGGGAAGGCGCAGAAGTCGATCATCATCTGGAATTTAGAAATTATGACAGGACGAACGACGATGCAAATGATTGTTACCGGGAAAGGGAAAGCTAGATAGAGAGCGATAGGGGGAAAGAGAGAGAGGAGAAAGCGAGGGAAAGAGAGTGCGAGTGAGAGGGAGAGCTTGAGAGAGGCTGGTGCAAGAGAAACCGAAAGAGTGTGATAGAGCGAGAGAGTGGGAGGGAGGGGGTTGGAGAGAAAAAGATTTGAATTCATATTTTAAAAGCTTCCAGCCTGCGGGGTTCTTTTCCGTCGCATTCAAACACTTCTTTGCATTCCCATTATTTTCGCAACAGCAGAGGTTTCGTGTCCGGCTTCAACCTGTTTCAGAAAAACAAGTTTTGAGCGCTAACTAAACTTAATCTTTGAAAAATATGGGGGAGTCTGCTAAAAGTTTTTGCACTCGCAAAGCAACGATACTGGGGGATGGAGAAAAGAAAATGAAGGTTTTTACGGCTCACCAAGAAAAATCTTTGAAACACCAGGCTGAGGACCAAATGAGAAAGAGACGAATTGATGCATTTATCCTGGAATGCTGAGATACGTTCTGCACCGAACCGCATTTTTTTCAAAACCTTGCGTTGTTTGTTTCTGGGTGTTGCGTCGACCGGGAATTACACCTCGCCAGGCGTGCAAACTTCAATTGTTTGACATTAGCCATCTGCCTGCAACGATCATTAATGCCGGGGCGAAACCAAATTTTGGGCTCTAACCTTACAGGATTCAGAACGGTAGAATCGAAGATAGTATCGTTAGAAATTCGCTTTTGCCGGCGAAGAAATCGTGCAGTTACTGGGTATCCCAAAAAACCCCGCTGTCGCGCACGATTTTTACGTTTTAGGTATTTATCGAAAGCGCTCGACGAGCTGAGCAGATATGTTCTGTTCAGATACGAATTCTCGGATAAAAGGGCTTTCTTAAAAAAAATCACAATTTATGGATTTAACGCCGTTTGCGTCAGCCTGCCGGCGGCGTTTTTGAAATCCATTTGAGAAAACGCAGCTGGGATGGCGCTTAACACGATTAAATTGAATAAAAAAGCGTGTAACTTTTGCATAAAAAATGCCGAAAGTCGAGCGAAAAATTTCGAAAATCCGAAAACGCATAGCTCCTCAGCTTGTCGGGAGCTTTCGATAGATACTTTCATTGTAACAATAGGACTCAAGTGCGGAGTTCGAGGTCGGGTTTTTCTGGGACACTCTCCTGTATGTGCCCAAATACTCGTCCGCGCGTCACATTATTTTCTAAAATTTTTAATGGGCTGTTTAAAATCATAAACGTGATTTAGCACAGCTAGCTGTCAAGACCTAGGCTCCGAAGGGGTCGATTTTGGCACTTACGATCCCTTTAAAAATTCCAAATTTGTCGAGCACTTCACAATAGAGTGAGGGAGGCCTAGGCTAAAGCCTAGGCTTGCCTAGGCTTCCTCAGGCTTTTTTGATTTGCATCGCCTAGGCTGAGCCTGGGCTATGCAAAACACGCCTGACCTCTAATTAGTCAGGCTTTATCTGGAAATTTTATGTAAAGTCGTAGGATATTCGAAGTTTTGCCGAACAAATAAGGAACTTTTTGAAACTTCCGGGGGGTCGAAGAGCTGTATTGGGTCCAAGAATATTCTACAAAGTTAGGTTACTGTTTTTGACAAATCTTACGGCACGATACGTTAATGCCATGCGGATACAAAAAAGCCAAGCGTCGGTTCGAACGGGCGGGGGATGCAATTGGCTCTCCTGACATCTTGCCTATATTTTTCCCACCTTCGGCATCCTTGTAATTTGTTATTGCGTCAAAGATACCAAAGTTTTAGATGCAAGTGACCAGATTAACATGTTTTTACGCATTACATAAAAAGCCTGCGTAAATCCTTAGGCTTCCGCCAGGCGTCGGCAGGCGCGGAAATGCAATTCGGCCCAAGAAAGCCTGAGGAGGCCTGCCGCTCCCTCACTCTACTTCACAACATCCATTTTCTTATGTTTATGAATTTTCCGGTAATTTCGGGCCGTCGCTACGCGCAAAGTACATTTTCGTCTATTTTTCGTATTCGCCGTCATTTTGTAAAAATTGATAAAACCCAAAAATAACCCACCGTATTCCCTAGAGAACCTTCCCTACCTGCCCGCCCTTCCTCCGCAATTCCAGAACATTCCTCTTACCAAGAAGAAAAGGAAGGAAGACGAGATTGACTGACATCATAAGTGGGATGTCCGGCTTCTCCCCTCCTTACCCTACCTAGCGGCCATTCCCAAAATTGCCCCAAGAAGGAGGTGGCGATTTTGCTCTCGCCTGCCGACGTGTGTTGTGTTGTGCATTGGAATTGATGTGGAATTGGACATCCGGGTGGGAGCGTGGCTTTTTGAGCTCTTTGGAGGTTATGATGCTGTTAGCGGTGGACGTTAGCGATTTGAGCTCGTGGCGGTCACTCCCCCTCTAGTATCCCGTATCGTCCTGGACCTTTTTTTGACGCTTTCAGGCCGTAATGTGTCTTATTTCGGAAAATTCAGAAATTTGGTTTTCAAGGATTTTAGAGCAAGGAGCCCCAATCGATCTGGCTATCCCGCAGATACCCCCCCCCCCAAGGGAAATTAAATATTGTATCTCGGCTCCCTGTTATGATAGTAGTTTGTAAAGTATACCAAAATACTTGGCAAAATGAGACAAACATTATGGTATACCTTACATCGCAACAGCTTACAACGGTGCGGAGACACAAAAACTGGGCCGGCGATGTGGGAGGTGACTTCGGTCATATCCCTTGCTCTTATTTTCGCTTGGTTATCCCCTTTCCGAATTGTCAGAACGTGGCAATTTTAGATAGTTTTCCTCACGCAAAGTTTCGAGGGAAAGTCGTTGTTTTAATGAAATTAATCTATGCTCTAGCTTTATCCACTTTAGAGCTATTTTTGAGCTTCAAAGTAGGCTTAAAACCAATTTTCTCGATCGTAGTAATTAATTTTTTTCCATCGCGTTCAGAACTTTTCAAACCATCCGGTTTTTCCAAACTACCTAACTGTTTGGACGTTTCCTACGCGATAGAAGTTTTTATATTATTGATTATATGGTAAATAAAATCTCTTTAAAAGCCTCTCCGAACCTCACCCGAATTAGCAACTCACGTACGCCAGCATATGGCCGAATCAACAACTAGGAAATGCGCATTTTGAAGGCGGAATGAAAGGCGAAGCGGTGCGAACAAAACAGAATCCTCGCACCCTAGAGCTAAAAAAGTATCGGAAAACTTGGATTAAAGATTTAAAAGGGTCAGGGAGAGAGAGGGTGGCGTTTGGAAAAAGCAGATGACGCATATGGGATTTAATAGCCTTTGGTCAGGGAAATGGGGGGCTAGGATGTAGGGCCACGAGGTGGGGGTACTTGAGAAAATGGGATTTTTAAAAACGCAAGGTGGATAGAATTCCCCATGTGAGAATCCTTGCATTACATGACGGATCGGAAAGGAAGCTTTAAATCTATAAACGTAGAATTTTATTTTAATTCTAGATTAGATAAAAACGATTAAAGAATTCTTCTAACCGAAAAGATCCCGAAAAACTACCCATCTTGCTTGATAAGCAACCCGGAATCGACTCCTTGTTCAGCTGGGGGGTCGACAACTACGCAGCGCTCCCAATTACGGGTCTAGCATAGCTTTACTCGTATTAGCTACGTTAAGTTAAAGCGATAAACCAAAAGTTAGTGCGCAGATCCGTGTCTTTTGGAATCCGCGTAGTTGTCTAGGCCTAGTCAACGGAAAGGGCGATTCTCGCGTGGCTTCCTGATCCTTTAGACCTTCATAAATTTATTTTTTTTTTTGAACTGGTGCTTCTGATCATTGTGTTTTGTTCAGAAGTTTTTTCCCTTCAATCCAGGTTTTTTTGAAATGTGCATTTCCGCTTTTTTTTGGGGGGCGCATGCAGGATTTTTCATTTGAGTTTTTTCTGGGAGTAGGATATACAAAACTGTTTTTTTTTGCCACGTTCGCAAGTTTTAGAACCATCATAATCTGATCGTACTTGGATTTTGAAGTGTAAATTCTTGCAAAAATGGAGATGAAGGCTAACTGTAAAGTGTTTTTACTCAAGTTGGAGTTTCGATTCGGGACCAAATGCATCTTGTGCAGAATTTTTTGCTGATTCCGAATCCGCTTTCCAAATTTGCTGCGGAGGTTTATTCTGAAAGTTATACAGCAGTTATGGTAGTGTTTCTCACCAAAATCAAGGAATCGTTATCGTTTTCGATTTTTCTGATCAATTTCAACTTCAAAATTGGCTAGAGATTGACTAGACAAGCATCTTAAAAGTCAAAACAAGCTTTTTTATAAAAAATTAAATTTTTTATGCAAAAAGCAAAAGAAAAGTGCAGGGCGGGGGATCCGAACCGCTGCCCTGCGCTTGGCAAGCGAGTACTTTGCCAATGCACCATGGTGCCAACCGTGATGGAGCTGTGACAGAGTACTTCAGGGCCCTGGGCCAGACAGAGCCATGGAGGAATAGTGGACCAGGATCCGAATTTTTGGTTTTTTCAAGCTTAATTTGCACAAAATGACTTTTTAAATAAAAGTCTGCAGCAAATTTGGAAAACGGATTCGGTATCAGCAAAAAATTCTGCACAAGATGCACTTGGTCCCGAATCGAAACTCCAACTTGAGTAAAAACACTTTACAGTAAGCCGTAAAAACAGATGCAAACTACAGTATTTTGTTGAAATTTATTGCTGTCTTTTATTCGCTGAATTGAACGCCCCCGGAAAACCGGAAATGCAAACCCAAAATGATCATTTTTTCGGGCGTTAATGGGTTTCCATTTACCAACCCTCAGCCATTCAAGAATCTCCTCTTTTTCGGCGTGGGAACATCCAGACAGACACGCGTCTTCCAGCATAAAACATTTCATTAATGCTATTTCCGGTGATTTGATCCCTCCCTTTTTCGACAGCTTCATCGCCTTATATTGGCCCTGTGATTTTCGGGGCATCTCGAGACTTTCGCCCCAGCCTCACACGGCCCCGATTTCGAGCGTGGCTTGGCGTCTATTCGGAGGGGCTAGGCCCCCCTTTTATTGCCTGCTTTAATTGAATTCGTGACTCTGATTTCGGGAGATATGGTGTGCTTTGGCACATTGCCAAAGAGGCCGACGAGGCAGAGAGGGTAAATACGGGTGAAAACGGCTATGGCTATAGCCTGGGGATTTGAGGCGCTCGAAGCTGCGGCTTTTTAAAAATTAATTCGGCGCCGTTTTTTTTATTTTTATAGTAGTATTTTGTCTGGGAGCCACGCAACCAGATAGGTTAAGATCAGCGAAAAGCGCGCATTATTGTTTGCTACGGTTCCGTACGGTGTAGTACGATGCAATACGACCTAATTAGCTGTTTAATAAGGCCACACGGTGTAGTACGCTGCAGTACAGCCCGGTGCGCGGGAGTACTGTTTAGTACAATGCAATACGACGAGTAAGGCGTTCTACCATTTAGTACGGTTCAGTACGGAGCGAAAACGTTCCGTTTCGGAAAATAGTTCCGTTTGGTATGGCGTAGTACGGTTTAGTATGAGGTAGTACGCTATAGTCCGATGTAGTACGTCAAAAATAAAGTACTGTCTAGTACGGCGTATTCCGGCATGATACAATCTAGTACACGGCAGTCAGTTTTGCGCGGAAATTTAACTACGATTTTTTTGTCGAGTGCTTTCAATCCATGGAATTTTTTGGTCGAAATTTAATTGCTAGTGTCAGAATGGTGGTGTGCGGGTGGCAGGATTTTGAATCCGGCTGTATAAAATACTGCATTTTTTGATTATTGCATACGGTGTCCGGTAAATTTTCAAAATGTCTAAATTATGGGCCTTGATTCTGTCTGCTATACAGCTGGCTCTGCATTTTTTTAATATACATACATCCGCTTATTTTGTTGATCTCATCACTCAGTTATTTTTACTCATTGCCTACTGATTCACGCATAACTCCCAGCCCAACTCCATTCACTCCCGGAAGTTTCCTCCGCCTACCCCCCTCCCTCATCAGCTTTCTGCAAATTTGGGCACTTCGCGAGTCGCGTATGCTAATAGATTTCAGGGGGCCGAAATTAGCCCCATTTGGGCCCCCAAACCTACGCAACACGTCTCATTTTCAGCTTATGGATGGGTGAGTAGGGATGAACTCGGAAAAAATGTTTCATTGATGCTCAAATATGCAAGCGAAACCATTTGGACCGCATATTTATGGTCCAATTTGGGGGCCAGAATTCGTTAAAAAAATGTTGGGACTGCTCTCGCTCCACTCTCTCTTTCTCTCTCTCCCTCTCTCGTTCTCGCTTTCCTCGAACTTTGAATGACTCATCTAGAAAGCACAAAAATCGCAAAACAAGGTCCAAACGAGCCTTCTGGCGTTTTGAGACCCATAAGTGACCCTCGAGTTACACCAGAAACCGAAACCCGCCCCAGCCATCGAGTGTTTTTGAAGCCAATCCTTGAAGGAGAAGTCTCCAACACCACCCCCTTGGATATGTTGCTTTTAGTTTTTACCGGAAAGCGGCCGGAACGAGCCCGAATTTTGAGTGCCGGGACGTTCTTTTTTGAACGTTAAGTATTTTTTAGTCGTAAAATGCTTTTATTTAATTTAAAGCATTTTAGCACCTAAATAAATGTTATTTAATGAATTTTTTAACCGGAAACTCGTGGCTATTTTCGAGCAAATACTAAGGAGACGCTAAGACTAAGGCTATCCCTCTCTTTCGCTTTCTCACGCTTTCTGTCTGTCTGTCTCTCTCTGTCTGTCTGCCTCACTCTCTTGCTCTCTCGCTCTCTCTTTCTGCTCCAACTTTGGAAAACTCCGAAAGTTCTGTGTTTTACCTTTGCAGCCTAAAATAGTGCACCCCGGCTCGGGAGCATCACCTTCGAATCATTAATTTGAAGATACCCGATTCCGTGCCAACCATGCCTGCAGCGCCATGGTTTCATCGGAATTAAAAATTCTAGAGTCACCTGGGCTGCCCTTTAGTTTGACACTCTGAAGCCCATAAAAGGTGAAATACGGGGAGCTGACCTTGAAGAAGGCTTCCAGATGACATCTGGTAATCACTTTTTAGAGCTTGTTCTTGGCTTTCTGTCACTTGTTGACCTAGCAGGCATGGCTTCAGCCGTCTTTCCATCAATTCGGAGTTGTGCGCGTCTGAAACATGATTTGGCCTAGTTTCGGCGAATTTAGCGTCTCTTACCTTACCAGTAGGTAACTACCACAATTGTCAAAACTCGGCAACTCTTTAAACGTTGCTCTGGAAAATTCCGTGGGCCTTCGAGACGGAACTTTCTTTTGTACCGGATGCCATATTCGTGCTGCTTCTGTAAAAAAATCTAGTTCATAGCTTCTTTGCCGGTTTTATAAAAGGCCCGGCGCGCAGACAACTTTTCAATGGCTTTCTGAGTCGGCTTTCGAAAAACACGGTTGCAACGCTCGGGATGACCCTCATAAGAGCATTCCCTAAAGACGCTTGCTAGCCGTCTGCGAAAACCTGAGAGCCGTGAAAATCTGGGCCTATCGCATCGTCGGGTCGGCAGCTACGCGGCACGCCTGAAGGTGCACGCCTTTTGCACCTCAGGCATGAGGTGCAAAAGTCATTTAATCTGTCAATGCCCAATCGATGGACAGGGTAGATTCTGACGCTCCCTGCGCCTTTAAAATGACCTATCGAGAATCTATCCCTCACACTCTTTATCTTTCTATCTGCCTCTTTCTCGCTCTCGCTTGCTCTCTCTCTCGCTCACTCTCTCGCTTGCTCTCTATTCCTATTTTTATCTCTGTAAGTTATGGTTTCATCAAAGATCACTGCTAGCTCGTCCTACACTCTTCCACCAAGCCGTTCAATGCTCAAGTAATCAAGACAACAAGGGATAATAGCCAATCCTCACGTAGAGTTGGTAGATCACAAATTCCCCTCTTCATCTCAAATCAAAATTCTTACGCGTCCACCTCCTCGGCCTCCTTCTAATCCCATTATGAGGAGCCAAAAGCTCTGTGGGGTGGCCATTTACGGATTTTGTTGTTTTCGCTGCGGGACTCCACCCATAGCCTCTCCCTCTCCATTGGTCCCATTATCCTGCACTTGCTGAATGCAATAATGAAAATTATCCCGCTACTCCTGGCTCCTTTTTGGCTAGCAACACTCCCCCACGTCGAGTGGTTTTTTGAGCACGACCCCTTAACGCAAAATCGGCCTATTTCTGGCCTCATTCACGGAAAGTTTTACATTTTCAGGCGCACCTCCCGCCTACGGAAATTAATAAATTGGGGCTTCTCGAAGGCGGGAGTTTGAAAAATTGGACCGGATTAACGGATCCGATCACGTTCCTCCAGTTTTACGTCGAGTGTGGCATTTGAAATTTGAGGTTTCAGGGGCAGTTTTCACGGTTTTACGGCCTTGGTTTTGAGTTCAAGGGATTCACCGCGCGTTTCACAAACTCCCTGAAAAATCCGAAACTTTTTGCGCGTGCCAAAAATGCAAAACGGGAAAAAAGCGAAAAATCCGTTATCTGCAAATTTGAAATTTTTTGGAGATTTTTGAAAACTGAAACTTGGCTTTTCCGCTTCAAGAAGCTGATTTTAGACGTCGATCAGGGTGTTTTTAACGCGAATTGAAAAAAACACACGTTGAATTGCAGAAAAACTCTCGGAAATTTGAATGTTTATAATCTAGGACACCATTCGTATAAAAAGTAATTTCGGGCTAATTTTTCGAAATTCGCTACTGATAAACAGCTCCGACTAAAAGAAATTTTTGGAAATTCGGTTTTTCGGCCAATCTGGGCTCTTTTGCTTCCATAATGTTTTTGGCGCTATTAATTCCTAATATTTCTGTATTTTTCGAGGACGAAAACCCGCCCCTCTGGCGCTTCTTACTCCCTTTAAATCAACCACCGCCAAAATTGCCTGGTATTCCTGATTTCCAGGCTTCGTTTTTTCTTTGACTTCATAGTCCCGTTAAAAATTTTAACCCTTCCAGGCGCGGCCCTATCCTCAACGATGGTTTCGTGGCGTGACGGGGTGTTGGCTGTGTTGATGGTTGTGGCCCTTCTATCGGCCACTGCCCATTCTTCCCCTTCACAGGAGGCCATCGATCGATTACGGTTTCGATTCAACCATATGCCAGCGGTAAATTTCGAATATAAACAGCTTTCCATGCCGTAGAATTTCTAAAATTAAAAACGTATCGAGATTTGGAAAACTAGTGCGTTAGCGTAATTTTGCGGTTTTGCAAAACTTTGTTTAACCCGAGTACGTACGGCGTTATGACGATTTTTGGCCAGCTGAATTGGCTCGAGGGAGTAGCTAAGCTAGAGCTAAAAAGGGCACTTTCCATGCGCAACGCTCCAAAAGTGGATAGGCATAATGAGTTTTGCAGGGAAAAGCGTTTTCTAAACTAATGGGGGCACGTGAGTAGCTGGCAAAATAATCCTACTATATATAAAAAAATAGTTCCTGTGTGTAGGTGTAGGTAGTCGGGCCAGTGGAGGTCTGTAAGACTAATGTATGCCAAAAGATTGACCCTGCAGACCATGAATAAGATCCAATGCGATTACCACTAATAGAGACGTGTGGATAAGAATGGTTTATTAGTATAGAGAAGAGAAAAGGCAGTGTGTGTGCATTTGAATGCAACTTTCGTCACCGTGTCCGGAGGATATCTCAAGAGGGGCAGGGCGTTAGGCTACGTATGATACGTCATTAGGTGTGTAACGTCCCCGAGATGACTGCACGCATATCTGATTTTGCAAATTATGCTATTTTCGACATTAAAATTGAGTTTTTGTTGAAAAATCCGGCAGCCTTCTTTGTTAGGAAATAATTAGCATACGCCGGAAGTTGCGGAAGCCTATATATAACGTGAGAGAGTGGAATTTCTCATTTTTTCCCATAGGAATTCGAGACGTATGCAGAGTGAAGAATTTCATCAAGTTAGAGTTAGGTTGAAAAGTCGCGAAGCGACTTTTCAACCCTGGTGAGAATTTAAGAATATACAATTAATATAACCTCACTTCATTCAAACTAATTCAATTAAAAACTGGACTTGAGGATAGAAATAATAGAATTCTTCTAATCTGAATAACAGATAACTCAAAAAATTTCTAACAACCTTTATTCTTATGGAAATTAGGAACCGTTTTATGCCTTTTCCATACCGTAATCCGTTTGCAGTCCTTCTACGAGGCCCCCGACCCGAGCCCCGAAAAATCGAGAACATGGCCGAATTGCAAACCCTGCTCCGCCGCTACCAGGACTGGAAGGCCAAACGCTTCATCTGAACACCCTATTGCCGTTTTGCTCTAAATTGTTTTCCCCTTGAAAGATACTCGAGCTTTTTTCGTTATATTTGTACATTGAATTTTGAACATGATTCCCGAAAGAACGGCATAAAGGTTGGGCAACGTTTTCGAGGGGGTCAAGCGATTTATTGCGGCGACAACGTGAGAGAGAGAGGGAGAGAGAGAAAGAGACAGAGAGACAGAGAGTGGCAAAGAATCAAAAAAGGATTAAATAAAGCAAACATGGGTTAAAATAAAGGCAAATACGAAAATTGTATTTTCAAGGCCCTGTTGAGGAGCATCAGAAGTCGTAGTAGAATTTTCCGAACTCAGAGATGCAGTTGGAGAGAAACCCAACATAGTGGTTTCGTTATCTGTTCCGTTTTGCCGTGAAAAAGTCAGCTTGATCAAGAAGCCGATCCGATCCCCGGGCGAGCGAGCATCATCGCCTTGCAGCTAAAAACCAGATTCAAGCAATAGCTAACTTATCGCTGTAGTGCGTTTTCGTTCGTTTTTCGTTTTAAAGGGGTGATGAAGTCTAGCCCATGCTTTTCCCTGGTCGATTCCGGGCCAGCCAAATCAACAACGAGGGCCGGAACGCGGCTTGGCGTAAGGGTCATAAGGGTTCGTTCGGTCAACTAAAGGATTCGCTCCTCAAAATGTTTATTTCTAACTAGGGAAGTGCAATAAAAAACCCAGCAAAAATTTGGAACGTTGAAAAAGGCTTAAGTTGTTCCCTTTGACCAAAAAGCAAAAAATTCTGTATGACCGGGGGATTCGAACCAGAGACCCTCCGCCCCAGAAGCAGGCTGCTTAGCCACTATACCACTCGGCAGGCGGGAACCCTTCGTTGGGAGAGGCTGAGAAAGGAGGGCTGCCAAAGTACCGCAAAACTTAAAATGCTCATAACTTTTTTGTATTAAGCGTTTAGCAGATTCTGGTTGCAGATTCGGAATCCCCCGTCGTCGACTCTATCAGCCCCTAAATTTTTGCTAAGCGGTCTGCTGGGTTTTTGATTTGCACTTCCCTAGTAAGCTAAATGTTTCGTTGAGAGGTCCTTGAAATTCCAGTAAAAATGTTTAGCCAATCAATAATACTTCTAAAACCTACATCGATGTAGCTGGGCTTTTCAAAGTGCCAGATGGACTGATTGTAGCTGTTCGACGAATTGAAGGCCAACCTGAACGAAAGTCAGATCTGAAAAAAGCTTCTCAAAGGACCCACGTTGTGTTCCCCTCAACTGAGGTTACATCAATAAGTACCCTCGACCCAGGCAATAACTCAACGATTTCTAACTGGATGTCAACAGGCGTGACAATTTCTGAAGACGAAAGTTGCTCCAGGCATGTTAAAAAGCGAACCCTGCCAAGTGCATCCGATCGGCGTTTCCACTTTGTCGACGACGAATGTTGAATCCCCATATCCGACCGAGGCAATTACAGAGGTACCGTACCCCGGGATCCCCGGCCCGTAGTATCCCGTGGCTATAGGTTCATTATAAGAGCGAGGCAAGATAAATCTTGGTTCCAGCTCAGCATTCTAAAAGCTGACCTCACTGCCGTATGCCGATGGTGGGCGCGCAGAACGGCGGGACCTTCACCGTGTACACTGGACCGGGGATAAACTGTGGAAAAGATGCCTCGCTGTCGCTGAAGGCAAGGATTATCAGTTTCCCAATTTGAATAATTTCGTCCTTTTTACTCTTTGATCTGTGTTTACTTTAAACCAACGCCCAAAACTCGCTTCGCGGTTCTTGGGCGTTGAAATGCGGCCTTTGCATGAGAAATTTGGCTTTCCGACAGCTGAGGCCCTGTGGTCCCCCTGCCCCACCTGCCACACACAAGCGCACAACCGAGAAGAAAAAGGAAATTTCTATTTTTCAAAGTCTGTAAATTGGCCCTCCCGGGCCACCAAAATGAATAAAACCGGCTCTAACTTTGTAAACTTGGATTTTAACAACATTCTGAAAACGCCATCGGGAAAAGGAGGATCGATTGCCCCAGGTGACGGAGAATTAGGTTATTTTATATACGGTAAGACCCTCAAATCGGGGTTCGAAAATCATAATTGCACAAACTCACCTGCAGACACGCCAAAATCATCAACTATAATAAAAAAGTTGAAACGTCCGTCCGTCTGTGTGTGTGTGTGTGTGAAGCCGAATTCAACTCGAAAGGGAAAGGAGCTAGAACTTAGGTCTCTTCGGATTCGGATAGAGCGTGGTCGGAAACCCTAAAACTGATAAAAAAATTAGGAAAAAGTTTTAGTTTAAATTATTAAAATTAACCTTAAAAGTTTTTTCCTTAGTAAAAGGAGGGGGACGGAGGTTTGCCCGATTTCGGACATAGTGAGCCAGGTCGCGCGCGTTTCGGCCAGGGGCGCGCAGGGGGTAACCCGAAGTCCAGCCGCTTGCAGCGGCGAAGCCGCTGGAAGCGGCTGGTTATATTAGGAAGGATGAATGCAGGGTCCCAGACCTACTTGTAAGTGAGTAGGTACCGTCCCATCGTCCCAGCCCACAGTTCATACGAACACGGCGCAAGATTCCGGCCCTGAATATCGCGTCTTCTCTTATTTTGTTTTATCTCACTTCAAGGTTTGTGGTTCATTAAAATATAGGGTATTCCAAAAAAAAGCAGCCCCCCTATCCGGCCGCAGACCTGTCCGACTACCGACTCCGACTCTATCGACAACTCTCTGAAAGGCAAGGCCAGCAAACCTCTCTGATTCACAGAACTTCGCAGCTTTCTAACATTACGAATATTTTTGTGAAACGCGCGGATTTTCGGATGTCTTTTTGGCCAAGGGGTTTTTTTAGAAAATCCCAATTTAAGCATTTTTACGTTCCTTTCCGGGCCGCCTAAGGACAGATTTTTGAAAGCCGTTGCCGAAAACACAGTTTGGATCAATCTCAAACCGGTTACATTGAGTTTTTGGCAAAAAAGTCTGTTCTTTTTGCATGAATGGAAAAAATCGAACTTGGCTCGCCTTTTCGAAAGCTTAAACCGCAAAAGGGGCAAGTCTACGGCCGTGTGGGGGGGCGGGGATTTTTGGGACACCCTGTATTAGCAAACCCCCAGAAATGATGAGATCGGGCGAACCCCTGGGGGCATTGAACTCGGCATGCGAGAAGTAGACGACGGTCCCGTTTGTGCCACTGTTTGGCACAGCAAATCGCTCGAACTCGTAAAGTTCTTGTTTTTTCGTGAAGCTGAGCGTGATCACGTTGAACGGCTCTGGAAGGGATCAAGGATTGATTTCTGGCACTTCCTGGCATCGTTTACAGGGTGTATCAAAAAAAAGTGCCCAAGTTTGCCCCCAATTTTCTCGAAAAGGAAAAATATTTCACCGTGCGTTACCATGCCAGAATGCTTAAATATGTCAGGAATAGGGAAATAACTCAACTTGATTTTTTCGATTTTCCGAAAACTGTGCGTTCGGGAAACTTCAATTGCATTTTTCTCAGTTTTGTATGGTGACTAGCCTCTCATTTTTACTATGTAAGTTAATGTAAGCAGCAGATATGCACCTACAAAATTTAAGAATTTTTGAGGGTCTGGTCGAAAAGTTATTTAGGGCTGAAATTTTGTATGGAGAAATTTCGTAAATTTCGGATATTAAAAAAACTGATGGTGGAAATGTCAAAATAAGTGTTTGTAGATTACCTACGACCCCAACACAATCGCATAAAATTATTAAAGAATTTTTTGAGATCGATGATTTTTCAAGTTTTTCGACGACCCCCTGTTCATGGATTTTTTTGGGCGACGAAACCGCATTTTGGAAAAATATTTCTAAAGTTCCAGATGGAACTCAGCTATTTTCTTTCTTTTAATTATGCAGGCTGGGGTTTATCTATCATAGATAAAACTTCGAGCTACTCGTACCCTGAAGGGCGCCTTTTAAGACCTCCTAAACGTTTGGTGCGTGCGGTTTTGCAGACCTTGCTACCCTCCTATAAAATTTAATTGCGACGTTAAAATTCTCGTTATAATTTTATTTGATACTATTTAACTGGCGCATTCTTGCATTACATTCACAAATTGATCGGGCCATCCAATTTGTCAAAAGAAATTCATGAGGAGCCCAAATATGCCGGAGTTTGAGGCCAGGTAAAAAAAATTCTCGAGGCTCTGGTAGCCGCGACACTTCTAGCATAAACCAAGCTTGGATAGTCAACTAGAACCCATGCAAATAAAAAAAGCTTTCGATCGCAATCGAATTTCGAAGAGCTCCTCAAAGTCAGCTTTTGAAAAAACGTCATTTTTGGTTTTAAACCAAAATGAACCATAAACTTCTACCAGTTCATTCCAGAATTTTTCTGTCATGCATGTTTTGATACAGCCTTTATTTGTATCCACTAAACCCTGGTGTTTTTTTCATTTTCAAAAATTGGATATTCGACCCGGGGCCTCAGATCCAAAATCGGGGCCCGAGGAGGGTTTTCCTCTTTCCTCTATAACTTTGTCATTTACCACAGAAAATAAGTAATTTTTTGCCTGGGCTCTTACAATCACCCGGAGAACAGTCTAAAATCGAAAAATGGGCACTTTATGGAATTTTGTCTTGGCATGCTAAAATGCGCTCCAGACGGGTTACGGTAGAAAACAGAAAATTGCGGTTTTCGTGGTTTTTCCACCACAGAATCGTTTCAATCTTTTGGGAAGAGAAATAATAGTAGTTTTCGGACCGATCCATTCAAGTATCGAGAAATTTCCGTGGCTAAATTCTAAAATAAGTTTTTTGCATATTTTTGGAATGTGTGTGGCTAGAGCTTCGCGATATTTAGCCCATAGGTGACCCTTACTAGTGTTTACCAATGAAAAAATTTTCAGCGAGATCGCAGCTTTGAGTCAAGAGAAAAACGCGAAAAACAAAAACTACAGTATCCCTCTGGGGCACGTTTTAGCAAGCAATAATAAAATACCATAGAATCAATTAAAATTTGGTATTGTACTAAAGATTATCATTCGGAGACACCAATTGCAAAAGATCAGCCATGGGTAGCGGATTTGAAGCGAGTTGCGAATTAAGAAGTAAAAAGGTGAAAATTGCTGAAATTTGTTTTGCTTGTAAAAAAATAACAAGACCTTCAAAAATTCTAAAACTTTGCTATTACCCTTCTACTAATTTCAACTATTTTTCGGCCAAAAATCAGAATTTTTCCACCACCCGTTCAATAACGCACAATTTTCGGTCGTAACCCGCGTCAATAGTACAGTTGCGTACTCAAAAATCGAAAAAATCAAGTTGAGTTATTTCCCTTTTTCCTGACATATTATTAAGCATTCTGGCATGGTAACGTACGGTGAAATATGTTTCCTTCTCGAGTTATTCGGGGACAAACTTGGGCACTTTTTTTTGATACACCCTGTACGTGCCACAAACTACGATGGTATGTCATGGCCATACCTGTTTTCTCATCGATGGTCCGGAAAAGTAATGAAGGTCGAATCCAGTCGACACCCTGCGGTTCAAAAGGGGCGACACCGCCAGCAGACAGGTTTGTTTTGAAACGTGCAGCAATATATCGGTCCATTTCCCGGGCCTGTGGCTAAAGCGATCTAATTTGCGTTTGCAGATTTTTTGCATAGATTTGCTCGTTTTCCCCGGGGAAAATTTTGGGTTTTATAAATTTTGGGCAAACCAGTTTTTTGTGCCACGAAATTTTCACCCGGCAGGGTTCGAAACGGGGTAAAGATCCTGAAACTTTCGTCTTGCTGTGGCGAGTATTTTGGTAGACTTTACACACCTGTAGATCAACCGGGAGGCGAGATACAAACGTTGGGTGCCGGCTGGGGGGTGGGTATATCTGGAGTCTTACCAAATTTTCACAGTGAGATTTTCTGAAATCCTGATTAAAAATGCAACTACAACCCGGCAAAAAATCTTTTCAATCTCGGAGAAAGAAGGAGAAAAGTTGTTTGATGACCCACGTCGGTACACAGTCCGCCATTCCATGTTGAGCCCCGTCAATTTTGAAGAGGGGTTTTACGCAGAAAATAGTTTCAACCCTTTTTCCCGGGGCTTATCCGGAGTCGAGGCGCAGAACAACATTGATCTGAAACACGACGATCACTACGATATGCATGCACGCACATCTCAAATCTCCTCATTACTAGCAGGACGGGTACCAGCATCGCCGGTCTGTCAACACTCAATGCATACGTCATGGGCGGCCAGTTGCCAAAGGGGGGTCCTGGCATGACGAGGCCATCGCTTGATGATCACCTATACTGTTTGCGCTCTTAAAAAATCCAGTCTGCCCGCCTGATTAGGACAAAAACACAGTTTTTAAACAACGACAGAATGAGGATTATTTTTCACATGATGCAAATTAGCCCTCCACGACCCCAAGGCTAAGTAGAACCGGCTTTAGCTTGTAAATTTTATTTTGCGAAATTCTGAATAGCATAGAAAAGGGGGATCCTCCCTAAAAAGGAGAAGATTTGGGGTTAGGACGGCCCTCAAATCGGGCCTCGAAAGTGATAGCCGGCCACACTCACACACATAGAGACGGCTAACATTACACCAGGGTTGAAAAGATATTTTCAGCAGAGACAAAAGGCAAATAAGTAATCAGTATCGTCTCTTTCCCATATCCATTGCATTCAAAACAAAATAAAGGTATATTCGCTGTTGAGAGGCCTAACGTTTGGGTTTTGGTCAACTTCATTAATGGAAAGAAAAACCATGTGCTCGGGGCAACCATCCTCTCGTTCGTGGTCACGGCTTAGGGAAAAGGACCCATAGTTGTTGATGGATCATCCGCCGCCTTCTGCCTCAAGCTCCGACTTACAATCGGTTTAGAAATTTAAATTTTGGGTATGGTTTTTGTCGTCGATGTGGTGATTTGGATTTCCCTTTAAAACCTGCTGGAATATTTCCCCGGTGCGTAACTTAGCACAGTATAAGTTTACAAGTTCAGCGCAGTCGAGCAGAATTGCTTACCTTTTCATTGTTCAAAGCTTTTCCCATGTGGGGGCGTATGAAGGATTGGCCGTGTCGCTCGTTTTTAAAACCCCAATCCAAAGCAATTATGATGCAAAAGCAGAGCCCAGCAATTTGCATCAGGCAAAAATTCAGGGATTCAGTCTGCACTGCAAGCCTGCAGTATTCAAACACGGGGAATTTAAGCGAACGCCAGCGTCAACACGCCCCAAAAAACGTCGGTTTTGAACACATGGATTACGAAAAAGATGTTGCCGACCATCATCCAGGGATTACAAGAGATTTTTTACCCACATGAAAAACAAAAGACTAGAAGCCAGGACCCGAGTGGATAGAAGATGATAAAAGGGTCAACAGGGAAATTTAAATTTGGGGTTAATTTGAACCTTCATCACAGCAGAAAATAGCAGGGTAAATAAATCACAGAACGGGTAGGAGAGAAAGTCAGAGAAAGCGAAAGAGACACAGAGCGAACGAGAGAGAGACAGAGAGAGAGTGAGAGATACAGAGAGACCGAGAGAAAACGGCATAAAAAGCCAGCCAGCAAAATCGAAAAACCCTATAAAACTAGAACTAGAAATAAGAAAAATATGAAAATGAGCATTTCACGGCTATGCTGAGGAGCATCAGAAGTGGTGGTAAAATTTTCCCAACTCAGAGATGCAGTTGCAGAAACACCAGAAATAGTTGAAGCATTGTTTGCCCCGTCAGGCCGTGAAAAAGTCAGCTTGATCAAGAAGCCGATGCGATCTCCGGTCGATTGAGCATCGTCGCCGGATAGCTAAAAATTTCAAAACAAAGTTTTCTGGTTCCTTTAACAATGTTGAAAAGTTGCTTACATAGACGTAGCTGGGTTTCTGAAAGTTCCAAATCGTCTGGTTGTAGCTGTCCGTCGAATTGAAGGTCAAACTGAATCCAAAAGAATTACGATGACACTGGACTCACCTCGTTTCCCCCTCATCTGTCCTGAGTTTAAAGCCTAGGGTTGAGCCAGGGAAGAAGTCGACGATTTCCAATTGCACGTCGAACAACGTGGTGATGTCTGAATTCATCGTTATTTTCGTGAAAAGTGTTTCAATTCCAAGACGACTTTATGAAGAACAAACTAGTCCAACGGCATTCCACCAAGGTTTCTTCGTCGTCGTCAATGAACGCCGGATCACCGTATCCAGCCGAGGCAACCACAGAGGTGCCATATCCAGGAATTGCTGAGCCGTGATAGTCGGTACCTAATACAGGATTTCCCAAAAAAGCACTCAGGAGTTATAGACAGAGGGATACAGAAGCCTTCTCGCATCATTTTCACTTAATATTTTCAGGGTCGACTCTGACAAAAAATGAAAACGCATCATAAAGTTTATTTTTGTTGTATCTGGAATCTTACTGTAGCTATGGGGCTGTAAGTCAGGATTGTGCTTATTTGGGGTCTGATACACCTCTGTTACAATTTTGGGGCAGATCGGATGGCAATCGGACGAAATGCCAGGGTTGCTTTTTATTGGCGACCCTGTAGAGACCGGTTGCGGAGCGGAAGCTGACGTAGAAATCAAAGCCAATTTTGTTTTTCCAATGAGTATGCCCGGTACTTATTTCCATCGAGAAATTTCGCATCTGAATAGGCAAACCTCCCTGCCGCACTCCGATGGTTGGCGCGCAGAAGGGCGGTACTTTGACGGTGTACACCGGACCGGGGATGAACTGTGGGAAAACAGCGTCGGTGTCACTGGAAAGGTTAAAAACGGCATCACAGATCAGAGAATGAAAGCCATAAGGCAATTTGCAATGTTAAAGAAAAGTAAGAATAAGTATCCTTGAGCTTATAAAACACGTGCCGCCTGGTCGAAAAACGCTAGTTTGGTGATTTCGTGATATTTCGAAGCGTTGCAAAAGGTCGCTACAGTATGAAAAGCCTACTGGAAAGTAATTAGGTACTGCCCCATGGCGCCGGCCCAAAGCTCGTAGCTGCATGGGTCCAGGTTTCGATCCTAAATAGATCATCAAGGTAGCCGAATCCTTAAAGGGGCTATCAAGTCAAAATTCGTGAGCACAGTGATAGAACCTGCTGGTCAAAAAACGAAAAGGTCAATGCCGGGAAGTCCCAGAAAAATTGATTTCGTTGCGAAAAAAAAAACGTAAAATCTTTGAGAAAAACCGAAATGTTGCGAATTGCGCGGTCGCGTTGCGGGGCATTTGACCATTTGCCAGGAATCGACGCAGGGGGCCCGTGGACCAGATTTAGGAGCCCCTTTAAGCGCCCGAATAGAATCAGAAATTTTCTTACGTAGACAGCAGCAACCAATACCAACCCCAGAAATAATCAAATCGGGTGATGTAAAGACGGCATCAGTTGTGCCGACCGAAAGATAAACCAGCGTCCCATTTGCGCCACTCTTTGGAACGACAAATCGCTCGTATTCGTAAAGTGTCGTTGCATTTAGGAAGCTGATCGTTATTTAATTTCCGACGGGTCTAGGTATCAAATTATCAGGGAACGGGCTGTTGGCAAGTACAGATCGTGGTCAAACCTGTGTTTTCGTCGATTATCCGAAAAAGTAATGATGGCCGAATCCAGTGCTCGCCTTGCGGCTCAAAACTGACGACATCGGACGGGGATAGATCGTTTGGAAAATGCAGCAGTAAGTTCCAATAATTTCACTATAATGTTCAGTAATTTTTCAAGATGTGGCACAGGAACCTTCGCGAACCGACTGCGCGCTAACAGAAATATCTAGTACTTCCTACTAACTGGTAGGCCAAACAAATGGCGTCAAGGATTAAACTTGACTTGAAGGCTGAACGATCTGCTAGGATTGCAAAAAAACCATCGGTTTAGCTTTAAAAGGCCGTTTGCGAGTCATCCGAACAAGGCTTGGCACAGTTTTTTCGACCCCGTTTTTCCGACGCCATGTGAAAGAGCATGATCGAATTAGTAGGGCTGCATAGTTTTGAAAGTTTAAAAAGTTTAATTTTGGGGCTTAAATGGCCCTTAAAGTTGCGTACCCCGAAAAACTATCTCGGAGCTCACTCGCCCGAACTGCATGAAACTTTGGGACAATACCTAATTTGAGGCGCTGATCATTTTTGTAATACATTGCAAAGCACGAAAATGACCGGAACATAGGAATATCGCGTAGTCAAAACAGTTTTTCCGGATTTTCGTCATGATGGAAAGTTTGCTGTAAGCTGAAAGTCTTATCAAAAGATGCGCAAAATTTTTCTGCATTGAATGGTGTATTTTTTAGGATGCGGCCAGTTTTCCATCATGTCGAAAAATTCTATTTACGGAGCCTCAACTAAAAAAATTCAAAAATTGCAAATATAAAAAACGTTTCCCGATTTCTAGAGACGAAATCATATCACAAAAAAGAGCAAAAAGAAATTTGGCTTTTGAGAGGGGCTGATTGAACTCGGGTCGTTCGCCTGGGACATGGTGGCGCCCACTAGTGGCTGTTTCCTGTGCCCCCAGGCGAACCATCGCGGGTTCGATCCCGGCAAATAGCCAGTTCCGCGTAGGAAGTGAATTTCTTTTTGCTCTTTTTTGCCTTTGGTTTTGGCTAGTTTTTATATGGGGCTCCATTTACAGGTGTTGGAAAAGAAGCTTTCTTATACATTTTGAGATGGTTTCTCTTGATTTTAGAAAAGCTAATTTTTCGACATGATGGAAAACTGGCTGCATCCTAAAAAATACACCATTCGACGCAGAAAATTTCGGCGCATCTTTTGATATGACTTTCAGCTTACAGCAAACTTTCCATCATGACGAAAACCAGGAAAAACTGTTTTGACTACGCGATATTCCTATGTTCCCGGTCATTTTCGTGCTATGCAATGTATTACAAAAATGATCAGCGCCTCAAATTAGGTATTTTCCCAAAGTTTCATGCAGTTCGGGCGAGTGAGCTCCGAGATAGTTTTTCGGGGTACGCAACTTTAAGGGCCATTTAAGCCCCAAAATTAAACTTTTTAAACTTTCAAAACTATGCAGCGCTACTAATTCGATCATGCTCTTTCACATGGCGTCGGAAAAACGGGGTCGAAAAAAACTGTGCCAAGCCATAATGGGGACTGTTTGAGTGACCCGCGGACGGCCTTTTAACTGATTTCCGACTCGTATGTAATCATTCTTACTGATTAGAGGAAGGCGAACCAGGTTTTCGTCTCTTCAGTGTAATATATACAGGGTGTCCCAAAACAGCACCCGTCCGGCATTTCGCCGTATTGCATTCGAGCGGCCCCAAAATTAGACCAGAGGTGTATCAGACCCTAAATAACCACAATCCTGAGTTATAGTTCGTCCAGCTACAGTAATTTTCGGGATACAACAAAGTTAAGCTTTATAATGGGTTTTTATAGGGTTTTCGTCGGATTCGACCCTTGGGATAGTAAACCCACTCGAATTTTTTTCTGTCCCAATTTTGCCGAAATTAACGCTTCGTTCAGCGTTTTTACACGCAAAAGTCAACCCGGACCATAAGCGAAATGAGGGATTCCGTCCCGATGCGAATCGATGCACCAAAAAGCTGAGCCGAAAACTGTTAGAAAATGCATAGAAAACAGTATTTTGACTATAACCCGAGAAACACGGTAGCGATCATATAACTATAATTCAGGATTGTGGTTATTTAGGGTATGATACACCTCTGGTCCAATGTTCGCACCAATCGGATATAATACGTCGGAATGCCGTGGTTTTTTGGACACCCAGTGGAAGAAAAAGCAAAATTGGTTCGCTTTCAAGCCCAGTAGCCAAAGGAAAAGGCCGTACTGCACCTCTGCTCGCACTCGGACATGTGGTGCTCAACGCCGTCAATTTTAAAAACTTCTGTTTGTTGCGAGTCGCAGAATCTCGTCTCGATTGTCTTCACCGATTCAGTTTCCGCGTTCGAGGCACAAAACATCGTTGAACTGAAGAGGTGGACGTATTAACATTCTGCGGATAGCAGGAATTCTTGCAAACGTCACCCACTCTCGCGTTCGGAACATCAACAGAAAGACGGGGAGCATCATCGCCGGTTTATTGCCGCTCAATGGATACGTTTTGCTACAATTGACGGGTGCTGAAACCAGACATTGTAAAGATCATCGAAGCGTTATTGACGTGAAAAATGACTTACGTGTGCTGCTCAGACTAGTGGCCAAGAATCCATGCTTTCCAGTTGCGTTGGCGAGCGGACAAAAACGGGCCTGTAGAACAGCCGTTAATAACTCATTTAAAAGACCTTGAAATGCCCGGTGACGAATTCAATGCTTTGCTAAAATTGCCGGTGAAGCGTGTTTTCTGGCAGCTTGGGTTTCCCAAACCCGCCCGTGAGGTCCGATTTATCGAGCAGATCCAGGGTGCCGCCTTCAAGACGAAATGATGAAAGACTGAATTAAACTTGATGGGGGAAAGAGAAGAGAGAAAGGGCGTCAGAAAGAGAGAGAGAGAGAGAGAGAGAGAGAGAGAGAGAGAGAGAGAAGAGAAAGGGGGAAAGAGAGAAAGCGGGGACGAAAAGAGAGAGCGAGGTAGAGAGAGAGCGAGCGCGAGAGAGCCAGAGACAGACAGGAAATCCCCCCAAAAACTCCGGGTTGCGTACGATCAACAACATCCATAAAACAGTCGGTGATTTCTTCAGAATGATCGAATTTCCATGGATACAACGGCTGGAGAGTAGTATCCGATATGGATCTGAAAAGGGGCTGTCTGACTCAATGTACGCTAAGTGTTGGGCCTGCCTGACCTAGAACTCTGTTGACGCCTAACTGAGCCACTATCGTATCGTCTCCCGATTCGAGAAGGCACGTTACAACCGAGGAGTAAAAGATCAAGTTTCGAATATCGCTAAAAAGATGGTTTATAGAGCAAAATATTGCCGTCTATTGTATTAAAGCGTACTTGAATTTCACCAAAAAGTTCTTCTCATTGTCCGTGTCCGATCCGGCATATATTGTTATCGAGAAGTTTGCTGGTTTTGGCATTGGCTCCAGGTCGACCATTACAAATGGATAATCATCATCGGGTGCACTAATGATAGAGAGGAGGATATTGGGAACAAGCCGCGGATAGGACATGGTGTCGAGGGGGTCGACTGCGAGGAGGTGGACTGGTAGTTGGCCTGAATGTTAAAGTAATAGCGTAAATATAACTTGACTTAGTCTCGAGAGAGCGAGTAAGAGAGAGCGAGAGGGAGAGAAAAGAGCGAGAGAGCAAGAGCGAGAGTGAGAGCTACAGAGATAGAAAGAGAGAGAAACATAAAACATAAAGCACAGAGAGGGGGGGGGAAGGGAGAGAAAGCGAGAAAAGCGATTGAGCGTTTTAAAAAATTTGCAATCGATTGGCCTAGAAAGTAGACCATAAAGTTCGAGTACGACTATTGTCGAAGACCAACCATATGGTCCTGCACCCCTCTTTCGGGTTAAGTTCCTGGCCGTCAACGTTGAATGGGATCGGATCCTGGCACGTTTCGGGTCGTCCATCATCTGCTTCTTGGCCCGGTGGAAGCTCCTGCTTGCAATCAGTTTTGGAATAGTTGATTTGCAGGGTTTTTGCGGTTGAAGTGGTGATTTGTAGTTCCTGGAGGATCAGTTTAAAGGTTATTCGGGAAGTACCAGCTTATATAATACGGTATAAAAGCGCCTTTAAAGTAATTTCCTGTAAAATTACCTTCACATTATTCAGTGCAATCCCATGAAGAGCGTAAGAAGGATTGGCCGAGTCAAGCTCAATTTTCAAAGCCAATCCAAAGCCAATTAGGAAGAAAAACACCAGAGCCAAGCGAATTTGCATCGAGCAACTATTCATAGTATTTAGGGTGCACTGACCCCGTGTAGTGTTCAAACCAGGGTTGGTCACAATGATCGGGGGTCCGCGTCCGTCCGTCGTCCGCGATAAGCCGTCCGCGTCCGGACGCGTCCGTCCGCGTCCGCTATGCAAATTACGGACGCGGACGGACGGGTCCGGACGCGGACGCAACGGACGGTACAGAGTCCGCCGGACGCCGGAAGGTCCGCGATGCAAAGCGCAAAAGCGGATGCTAATTACAGGGGGCCTTGCTTTGGGAAAGCATAGGATCATAATCTGACTTGCATCCTTGACGTTGTCTTAGAATAAAACACAAAAATTACTGTCACTGTCCAAGGGAAAGCGCTAAAAAGTTTGAGCAAACGAAAAGCTTTGAGATTTTAGTGCATATTCCATTGTTCTTGAGGTTTAGTACTAGTTTCTTCGTTTCCGACTTGCTTTTGTGTGACTATTTGGACAACTGACGATTATTTTTTGTCATAATCCAAGTCGACACGAAATATTCAAATTAGGTCTGCCTTCCTAAGCCGCAGACTATTGAATTAACATGGTTATCTGCACTTTGCATCGCGGACCTTCCGGCGTCCGGCGGACGGTTTAGCGTTTCAGCAGTTCCGCGTCCGGACGCGTCCGTCCGCGTCCGCAATTTGCATGGCTGTCGGACGCGTCCGTCCGCGGACGGGCGCGGACGGACTTTCGATCATCATGACCAACCCTGGTTCAAACACACGATCCCTGAGCTGAATACTGCCGTCATTACCGCACCAAAATGCAGTCGGCGCGCCAACGTGCCTATTTCGATAAGACGTTGCCAATTCATAAGCCAGGCATTACAAGGGATTTTTTATCTCACAAAAATAGGTCAAAAAGACTGTAGGGGCAGCGAAACTGAGCACTGATAGGAAATGCCTTCGGTCGTGTCATTTGGAAAGTTAAGCGCAGTTGTTGAGAAAAAGATAGAAAGAGAGTGAGAGAGCAAGAGAGAGGGATAGAAAGAGAGTGAGAGAAGGCGAAAGAGAGGCGAAAGAGAAAAGACAGAGAGAGAACGGCATAAAGTGCCAGCAAAATCGAGAAAACCTATAAAACCAGAGCCATAAAGAAGCAAAATATGAAAATGGTATTGTCGTGGCCTTGTTGAGCGGCATCAGAGGTTGTAGTAAAATTTTCCGAACTCAGAGATGCAGTTGGAGAAAAACCCAACATAGTGGATTCGTTTTTTGTTTCGTAGTGCCGTGAGAAAGTTAGCTTGAACAAGAATCCGATCTCATCCCCGGCCGACCCAGCATCATCGCCAAGGAACTAAAAAATGCGACGGATTGTGTAATCGTAATTTTTAAGTTATTTTAAGATTCCCATGCTTACATCAACGTAGCTTGGCTTTGAAAACTTCCAGATTGTCTGGTTAGCCGTTCGAGGAATTGAAGGCCACCTAAGTTTGCTGGACGACGTATTGAGCTACGTTGATCATCTGTTGCAAATACGAAACGAAACTTCGAACCAGGAAGCACCTCGACGACTTCCAATTCAACGTCAAAGAATGTTACAATATCTGGAATTGCTAAGTTATCAAAGCAAAAGTAAAAATTCGTATGCTCGGGGAACATACCTACAAGTCAAAAATTAAAGGGTTCGTCTGCATAAAAGTAACAATGAAAAGCTACGAGTATCAGTTGCGAAGAAACGTGAAGAATTTGAGCAAGAAAGCCAATATTTTAGGGCGCTATATCGCGTCTTTACACGTCGTAATGCCCCGTAAAGCGCCCAATCCACCGGGCCCCTTGATTACGGGGCCACTTTCGTTCGGTCCGTAAGCGATTGAGGTGCCAGGAATTGACGACAGAATTTTCAAAATTCAAGCGTTTCCATGTCAAAACTTGCGCCAAAAGAACGTGCGATGCGTAACTGACCAGGAGGATCGCTGAGGGGCCCTTTAAAGCAACATAATTGTCTCCGTTGCAAACCAACCGTTCCACAAAACAAAAACAAACAAAACAAACCGTTCCAGGTGCAGCCAAATGCCATTTGCAGTTCCCCGTAGTCGAGCATTGGATCCCCGTATCCTGGAGAGGCAATAACAGATGTACCGTATCCGGGAAATCCTTTCCTTCCTAAACGTAATCTTCATAAACGTAACCCGGGAAGCCGTTCCTAAACGTAATCTTTTTTTAGACATTAATTATGCTCTAAAGTCTGGTTTGAAACTTAAAGTGTAGAGTCAAACCTTTCTCTCGTATTCCAATCGTTGGCGAGCAAAAAGGGCGGAACCTTTATGGTATAAACGGGGCCGGGGATAAATTGCGGAAATTCTGCCTCGCTGTCGCTGGAAAATTTGTATTAGGGATTTCCTTGAAAGAGATAGAAACAGGGATTATTTCGCATTTTCGGGGGCATTAAATTTCGAATTTTAAAGGGTTTTTGGATGGTTTTTCTAATTGAAATATAGTTAATTTTACTAAAAAATAAAAACACTATGAAAAGTCGTCCTGTTACGTTACAGTTCTCTGTCAAAAGTTCGATTTCCCCAAGAACCCCCCCGCCCCGATAATGCGAAAAAAACCAAAATTAAGTTGTTAAAACAGCTGAAACAGCTTTCCGGAAAAACATAGTTACACATACTTGTAAGTGAACAAATACCGCCCCATCGTGCCTGCCCACAATTCATACGCACATTGGGGCTGGTTACGGTCCTAAATACGCGATTTCTTATTCGCAAATCGGCCGCAAATTCACACTGCAAAGCGTTTTTACGCAAGTTGGAGTTTCGAGTCGGGACCAGGTGCATCTGTGCAGAATTTTTCGCCGATTCCGAATCCGCTTTCCAAATTTGCTGCGTACTCTTGCCAGGAACCATGAAGTACGCTCTCCCGGCTCGCTGCGCAGTTGGCGCCATGGCGCATTGGCAATGCCGTTGCCAACGCGGGCGGGCGGTAGTTCGAACCCCCGCCCTGCATCAATTCTTTTGCTTCTTGCATAAAAATTGAATTTTTTATCAAAAAAGCTCGTTTTGGCGTTAAGATGCTTGTCTAGCCAATGTCTAGCCGATTTTGACGTTGAAGTTGATGAAGAAAATCGAAAACGACAACGGTTCTTTGATTTTGGTGAAAAAAACTACCATAATTGCTGATTTCAAAATAAAAGTCCGCAGCAAATTTGGAAAGCGGACTCGGAATCAGCGAAAAATTCTGCACAAGATGCACTTGGTCCCGAATCGAAACTCCAACTTGAGTAAAAACACTTTACAGTAGGAGAATTGCCGAGTTGCCAAAATTAATTGCCACCCCTACAGAACCGCTCGTTGAAATTTTTGGTATCCCATGTGGTTTTTTTTCAGCGAATGGAGACTTTTGGCATAGTCTGAACTAGAAGCGCACTTTATAAGGGGGTCAATCCCATTCCTTCACTATTCAGCTTGCTTGGGCAATCGATGCGCGCCCCGCCGAATCCAATACGATTGGCAGATGTGTCTCCAGCAACGCCCGCTAATTTGAGTTTCGAGGCCCTGGTGATGCATAATTCCCAAAAATTTGAGATATGTTTCAATGATCCGCCTCCAGGGGTAATTCAAACAAGGCGGCAGATTCAATCACCTGATTTCACATGACGCAAACTGATCTTAGTATTTATAATGGAAATTGCTGGTTTGACACGGCAATTTATTTGTTTATCTGACTTCTCGCGGCGGCTTTTTCGCTCTCGCTCTCTCTATCTCGCTCACTCTCTCTTTTCGTCTCTCTCTTCCTCACTCTCTCTATCACTACCTCTCTTTTATCCGCCTTCCTCGAAGATTTATACAAAAATGGTCAAATTTCAGATGTCGATCGATTTCTGCGGATTCCCGATTGTGGTACAACACGCCATCTTTCGGAATATGGACCTGAAATGCTTCTTCAAAACAGCCATTACAAGCAAGAAGATGATGGAGGTGGCGAAGTGCTGTGACGACAAATATTGGAAAGTGGGACTCGACGCAGGGCCAGGAAACAACAGCTTTCGAATTTCGCCAGAGAAACACACACTGGACATGAAAACCATGAAGTTGATTTTCGACAATTCGCTCATTTGTTTTCTGGCGATTTCCGGCCACGATAGTCCAGACGACATCAACATTTGCTGCCAAATGATACGTCTAAATTATGGGAGCACCTGTCTTTCTATTCTACGGCATCATAAACCCGCCGGCAAATACCTACACGTCTGCTTAAACAAGATGCCGGCCGATAGAAATTTGCTCGAATGGCTGAACAAATCGACAGACTCTCTATGGATTATCGATCGCCGTGCTCCCTTATCAGAATACGTGCCCTTAAATATGCCCGATATTTGGCTGCGTTTCTCTGTGGAAGGTGGCGGAGAAGTAGATGCCTACGCCCACATCGTGGTCGAGGAATGGTTGGGGGCCAGCGAAAAATCCAGACAATCGAAGCCGAGTCATACACTCGACTGGCTGGCGGTGTACACGAACAATTTTTTCGGCAATATCCGAACCATTTTGCGGCTAAATGGGCCATTAACTACTACCGTATCCGGCGTAGTGACGGCGAATGCAGCAGTATAATGGACCATCCTCCGTCATGTGGCTTCATGGAAAAATTAAAAAGTTTGCAAATTTTTCTTAGGCAAACCGGTTCTTTGGCATTATCGGGGGGGCGGCGGAGGCAACAGGAAAACCCATTTTTTCCAGCTATTGTTGATATATTCTGTATTTTTATGGTGTTTTGGGTAGTTTTTGATTGCTAGTAAGTTATAAAACGCGTTTTAAACATCTTAAAAATTCGAAAATATTTCATTTCATTCATATTTCATTTATTTTTGACCAAGAAGTGAAAAAATGCGTATGTAGGATAAACTTCTGCTTCTGCTGAAACTTTTTGCCCCTCCCCCCCCCCCGCTAACAGTCCAGAACTGCGATAGGCTCGCGGTCCATTTTTTTAAGCGCAAACCTCTGCTCGCACTCAGTCATGTTGTGCTCAACCCCATCAAATTCAAAAATTTCCGTCAGCTGGGAGTCGCAGAAGATGGTTTCGATCGTCTTGGCCAAGTTGCTCTCCGAGATCGAAGCACAGAACGACATCGAGCTGAAAAAGAGGCCACGCTTATTGTCCGGTGTTAAAACGGGACCCAGCAAGGTCCGCCCGAACGCCACCCACTGCTCAGTCCGAAGCAACAGTCGACCAACTGGCACCATTATCGCGGGTTTTCCGGCACTCAACTCGTAGGTTATGCTGCAGTTGATAATCTCTAAACCGTCCATGCCGTAATGGCTTTTACGGAAATGGACCTGGACTGCTCGAGCTCGTCGCCAGGAATCCACGCCTTCCTATGGCATTTGTTAGCGGATAAAAACGGACCTGATAAGTTGCTTGCCACATTTTGAAAACGTCAAACCCTGAACTCCTCGGACACAAACTCGATGCTCTTGCCGACATCTTGGTCAGTGAAGCTGAAATAGGGCTTATGGATGGTGGTATATTGCTTTACTTTCCGAGTGTTGTAGCGGATTCGTCAATGAATTCGAGGGTACCGCCTTCAAGTCGGAACGGTGTGATGCGGAATTTGCGGGCCGTGCCGAAAACTGAAACTTCTGGTGAGTGGAGAGAGCGTGAGAGTGTGAGAGTGTACGGAGAGAGCCAGAGATAGAGGGAAACAGAGAGAGAGAGAGAGAGAGAGAGAGAGAGAGAGAGAGAGAACCAATCCAATTCAGACGTACGGTCAATCACATCCACAAAGCATTCTTCAATTTCTGCAGAATCGTCGAATTTCCATGGGTACAACGGACTTGAAAGCAGGATACGCTTTTCGTCTGCAGATCAGCTATTAGTTTCGCATTCCAGACGTTACGCTACCTTCAACGTTATTCACCCCAATCTGGAGCTGTACGGACGGGTCATCGGATTCGAGAAAACACGTCACCACCGAAGTATAGAGATTTAGCCCGTGAATTCCGCTAAACTGCGCTGGTGCGAGGGGTGCTCGACGTACCGGAACTTGATCAACAGATTTTCCTCGTTGTCCGTATCCGAGCCAGCATAAATCGAGAACGCGAAACCGATCGCCGAAGGGTTTAGTGGCCGCACATCGAGCGTCAGGTAAGGGTAGCCATCACTGGGCGCATTAACGATGGACAAGAGCAGGTTGGGGGTGAGCGTCGGGAAAGAAGAGTAGCTGAGTGGGTCGACCGGGAGAAGGTGCAGCGGTATTGGCCTAAAAATTTATTAAGCAAATCTGTCCTTACATGAGGGTGATAAAGATTGAGAGAGGGAGAGAGCGAGAGAGAGGAGGAGGGAAGGAGAGAAGAGGAATGAGAGAAACAAGAGAGAGTCAGAAACAATGCATAGGACAGAGAGCAGTCGAAGGAGAGAGAGAGAGTGGGAGTTATGAGGAGAGACAGAGAGATAGAGGGAGAGAGAGTGAGAGAGTGAGACAGAAAGATAGAGAGAGCGAGAGAAAGAGAGATAGAGAGAGAGCGAGAGAGAGAGCTAGAGAGAGAGAGAGAGAGAGAGAGAGAGAGAGAGGGGGGGACTTCAGTAAAACTATTCCCCATGTCAACTTACGCGACCATTCCAACACTCTCACAGAAAGTGCGAACACATTGTCAGCAGATACCGAAGGCAGATACGTAATAGAGATCGTCGCTTTGGCCACGATCCATTCACATCCATACACAAATTCCGTGAATTTGTCTTCATCGATGCGCCTATAAACTCAGGCCAATCTGCCACGGGCGTAAACCAACCATATGGACCGGCAGCCATCTATTGGGTCCATTTCCTGTCCATCGACTTTGAAGGGAATCGGGTCACGGCATGTCACTGCCGGACCATCATCCGCGTCCTTCGCTGGGAGACGCTCCAATTTGCAGTCGGTCTTCGAGTAACTGATTTGCAGGCGTTCCCCGGTGGTGGTGGTGGTGATTTGGAGCTCCTGAAAGCAAAATGTGCCGTTTTTTGAGATTTTTTCAGGAGCAGCTGAAGTATACCTTCGCTCTGTTCAGGGCAATCCCATGAAGGGCATACGATGGATTCGCGCGGTCGAGCTCGATATTCAATGCGAAAGTGGAGTAGAAGCAGTAAAATAGGACGATTATACACATCATTAAATCGGGGTGTATAGTATTTGCTCCAATTATTCACTCCGAACCCAGTGACACAACCTGAACCGGCACAGCAAAAACCGGGCGCGTTGGGAACAAGGGGGCTTACGATAAGATGTTGGCCATTCATAATCCGGGCATTACAGCGATTTTCCCTTGCTTACAAAAATAAGTTCAAGAAAACTGTAGGGCTAGTAAAACACGATAAAAGCTCTGATTTTCCTCTCAGCTGATATCAGCGTGGTGACGTTCGTAATAGTGGTCAGAAGTGTGTTTCAAAAAGTTAGGTGCAGATCAACCCTCGAAATCGATATTTCTTACCCGTACTGGGGGACCAAATTTTTTTCCTGCAAGTCCAGAAATTCATGGTACTGTGACAGTAAATGCTTAATAATGTCCTTAGTAAACTTTTCAGTGGAAAAACGATAAACCACCTATATTAGAACATCTTTGATGGGCAATTTTGATGAAAAACCGGCCCGTTTTGTCGAAAACCCGGTGTCTGTTGTAATTATCAAACAAAATTTTTACAGTTTAACGTTTTGGGCACCTGAAAAAAACAGTTTAGGGACACTTACTTTATTCATATTAGAAAATCGGATCTTTAGAAGAATAATGGTTCCCCAATATTACCAAAGCACCAAAAACGTGCTTAAAAACCTATGTTATACAATTTTTATTCACTCAAAAGAATTAAAACACCGTATAAAGCAACAACCATATTGAAAATTCCGGTGGGATACTACCTGAGCAATCTCGTCAACGAAAATATTAATAGGCAGGGCAAATAAGCGTTTGGCGATAGAGATGTTGTGACCGTTTTTGGTGTCGTCATCCATCGATGATGTCGAAATTCAAAACGGGCTTGAAATCCGGTGGGCTCTCCAAGAGCAACAGTGCCCATACTGCTCCAAGATATCTGAAAATGACACTTTAAAGGTGTTGTTGGTCATTAAAGCAGATTTTATTTTTGTGGTGGTAGAATTACTTACATTTATGCAATTCGGGCTTTGAAAGTTCCAAGAAGTGCCATTTCTGAGGTACGATGTGTTGAAGAAGAGCCTTTCAAATTTTAAAAAAATTATTTACTTTTTTTAATAAATGAAGCGTTTTTTGTCTATAACTTCGGCTAACAAGCACTAATTAATGAATTGATTTTTTAAAAAGCCCACTTGTTTTTATCTGTCGCATCGCAAAAGTCGATCGTCAGCTCCCCGGTCAACACCTCGACGACCTCGATCGCCACGTCATAGGTCTCGTTCTGTACTGGAACGACCAACTCTTTCGTAAGCAAGAATTGAGACGTACCATTAACCCAAGCGCACTTCGTCCCCATCCAGCCATTATATGCGATATGCATCGGATCACCGTAGCCTTGGGAGGTGACGATCGCGGTACCGTACCCGGGCATACGCATTCCAGGGCTAATGTCCATGGCTTCTAAAATTCATGTTTTTAAGACGAGAGGCAGCTAGATGGCGATAGAGAGAGAGAGCGAAAGAGAGAGAGAGCGAGAGAGAGAGAGAGCGAGAGAGAGAGAGAGAGAGAGAAACGCTATGGCGTGAGAGAGAAGCTAGAAAGGATAGAGAAGGGAGGTTGAGCGAGAGATGGAAATAGATAGAGAGGGTGATCGAGAGATAGAGCGAGTGAGAGCAGAGAGCGAGAGAAAGAAATAGCGACAGAAACGAATGAAAACCAGAACTTTTCGTAATTTTCAGTCACCTCCAACATCCAAGGCTATCATCGGCGAGCAGTAACGCGGGATTTTCAGCGAATACGTTTCCGAGGTGAGGATTTGCGGGAAGATCGCTTCGTAATCGCTAAATTCGTAATCTTAGCCATAATTTTAAACGTTACATGGCTAAATCATACACTTTTTGAATCCATTTAAAACGGACCTAAATGTCGTCAAGTGCTTTCCCATCGCTCCGGCGTGTAGCTCGTATTCACATGGCATATGATTTCGGCGCTAAATTTGTGCATAATTTTGCGACTAGTCATAGACCGCAAGCTACCCCGTAAACAATTAGTTGTGTGCACACCATATAAGGCAGGTCGGTGCGATGGCCGAAAAAAAGTAAGGTGTCATTTTCCGGATTTGCTGGTATCGTGAGCTTTTCCATCTCGGTTAGCCGGTTAAAAGCAAAGGTGATAAGAGGGTGTTGGCTAAAACGGAGACACTATTCTTTTTTGTATAGGGTATTATTTTGTAGGTGTTTAGTTTTTTAAAAAAGCGAAAAAATAAGCGACGAAAAACATACCCGGTGCCGATTCCAAAATTCGAAAGAACAGGCTTGGTCTCCCCTGATAACTCCCCAGGGTTCGAAAAGTTAAAATTTGATATGGCGAGAGCTTCGTCACGATTCGACAGCAATACAATTGATCATCACCGATAGAGAGACTAAAACGCTAGTATTTATTAAAGGGATACCCATGGTTTTGGCGGCAAATATATACTTATGGATTCCGGGCACTACAAATGACGCTCGAATTTTGTGCGGCAATGGGCCCCCCAATGCCGTACAGAATTCGGCCACCTTTTTCCCTCTTGTGGCGTCCCCATCCCATCCAATGGCTTGCCACTATGGCCGAATGGATAGTATCCAGGCCTACCAAACGGGGGTCCCGGGTTCGACCCCGCCCACGGCATGGTTTTTGCCTTTTGAGCCGCGAAAAGATTTAACATCCCTTCAAACTTTTTAATTTTTCAATTTTTGAGGTTTTGTGAAAGTTTTTGGAGCTAAAATAAAATTAGAATTTTTGGACCTTGATTCGCATCCCGTCATGTTGTACGTCTCGTAGTCGAGCTCAAATTGGTTGCTTTGGGAATTGTCACAGAATCGCGTCTCGATCGTCAACGCCATTGGCGAGGTTTTTGGGATTGTTACGCAGAGCATGTCGTAGCTGTAAAGAAGAAATAAAATACTTTTTCGAGCTTTCATGAGCTTCTTTAGCCCGTAATCTTGCAAACAAACGCTATAAGAACAGCCAAAGAGCGTGCGAATGGCAAAAGGCGAACAGGAATTGCTAAAATATGGAAAAACTCACTCGTCCATGAGCATGACATGGTGATCTGGAACCATCACCATCGAAAAAGTTCGGTTAAGAGGAAATGTTGCTGTGCATGGTATATTTGTCGGGATATACGGCTCGGTGGAGAGTGTAGCCAAAAATCCTCGCCGACCCGTGGAATTTAGATCGGGGCAGAAGCGGATCTGAAAAAAAGGGATGAAAAGGGAATATCGATGATTCTGGGGAACTCTCGTCTAAAAAGACGATGAAATACCCAGCATACTTAAAATTTAATACACTTTTTAAACCTCATACCGTCAGTCCGGTGGTGAGTAGATGGATATTCTTGCCCAAATCCAGCCGCGTGTAACTAAAGATATTTTGCGTCCTGGCCATGCCACGAACAGCCGTACTTTCCAATAAAATCATCCGAATCATTTCTCATCTCGATCGTGCCACCCTCCAGCCGAAGGATCTGCACCGTCAATTGTTCGAGACGAAAATCTGCACAGGGTCAGGATTAAGAATTGTCTTACATTGTGCCGTGTCGTTGAAGCAGAAATCGACCCCGTTCGAGTCGTCGAATTTCCACGGGAATAGTGGGCTGGTCAGTAGGGCCGGGCGGACGACTGAAACGTTTGATCGCGGTTATGGTTGACTTTAAATTAACTATTTGTCATTTTAAAGGGACTGGAAAGGTTGAGGAAGCTGTGTCGCCGGTTGTCGATGTCAACTCGGCGAAAAAGGCCAATTTAGGACTTCCCAGCCCCTTTAAAGTGTAAATCCAGGCTAAAATCCAAAAATCCAGACTAACATTGATGCTGTACACCATAGCAAATCAACAACTCCAGCCGGAAATCATTTGTCGTAGAGTTCAGGATCAGAGAAAATACCGAAGAGTAAAGCGTCACGCTTTCGGGTTGGCTGAAAGTTCATAGAAAATCTTAAATATACGCTTAAATGAAGTTAAATTACCTGAATCCAACAAGCCAATTCTCATCATTGTCCGTGTCGGGCCCGGCGTAGAAATTTAATGAAAACTGGATTCGTGCCCATCGGCTGAGCATATAAGTTAACGCTAGGGAAATTGTCCTCATTAACTCGTCTAAAGATGTCATAGAAAATCTGGAGTAAATAAATATTACTCCGGAACTAATGGTAGAATCGACACTATTTCATTTGGAGCCAGAATCAGGACGATGATCATTTCATCGGCTGGGGCAGCTGGGAGGAGATAGGATGGAAGAGGACCTAATTACTATTTTCATTTTTATTATTTACTAATCATTATTTTTAATTTTTAAAATGTCATAAATAAAAACTAAAGGGGCAGTAATATACGGTTCATATAAAATTTTCCCTAGGATATCGGCGGAATCGCTTTTTTCTTCAAAACCAACTTGTCCATTCCTTAACCCGTATTGAAATTGCAAAAACGTCATCACGAGATGTTAACGGAAGATAGGAAATGTTTAAAGCTTGTTCAGAAAAGTTCCATCGACACGTAAAGAGGAATTCTTTGTAGTCCACGTTCAGGGGCCTGCAACGTCGTTAAATAGGTACCATAATTTATTGTAAACAACAGGATATAAAGGAATAACATTAGCTTTACCTCATCTCCCTACATCCTCTTGCGTCCATAATGTTGTCATTGATTCGAAAAGGAATCGGATCATAGCAAGAACCTTGATTTTCGGGTTTCGCCTCCGGGGGGTTTTTCTTGAGTAATTTCGGATTGAATAGTTTATTTGTAGGGTTTTTGGCTCTCTGATGGTGATTTGGAGCTCCTAAAAATTATTCGGGATTTTTTTGCTTTTTCATTAATGTGGAGCTTTCCTTAAATTTGAAGCTTTTTACAATTTGGAGCTTCTGAAAATCACAAAAAAACTTAAAAATCGAATCGAATTTTCATTGCCTATTTCTAGCTACCTTTTTAAACCTTAAACTGTAGCCGTGAAGCGCGTAGGATGGATACCGATAGCCGAGCTCGATCTGCTCGACGATGATAGAATCGACACTATCAAAAGAGGCCAGAGAAATATGTCCGAATAAATAGAATCATCCAATCATCGATTGAATTTAGCAGAAGGTGTTTGGCTGGGGGAAAGACTCAGCGCTTCCGGAATGATAAATGGACGCCCAACAATCGGATTACCAACCTTGCAGGCGTCATTTTGAAAGGCTGCTATTTTACGAGCCAGGACTCTGAAACGTCAAAAAAAAGTGTAGAAACACGAATAAAGGAGCCAAAAGTCGAAATTTCTGTGCACGGAGATCGAGCGCCGAGTCCAAAAAAACCGAAGGAGCATTCCCTACGAGTATTCGCAAACTTATTTCGCTGCGAAAAATGCGAAAATTTGAGAGAAAAAAAAGGCTGTTTTGGCGTATTTTGGGTATTTGGGAAATTTAAGAAAAATTTGAGTAGAAAATTTCTAAATCGGGTTTTTATGGGCCGGTTTTACCTTTAGTAATGCTCTGTAAAGCTCCCAATTCAGCGATTTCCCTGATTTTGAAAGCTTGACAGCAAGAATGATCGGATTCGCTTGAGGACTAAAAATAGTGTCTGAATTTTCCATTTTTTCGAACTTGCTTGCACTTTTCATGTGTCTTTTTTTGGACGATAAGGCAGGGCAGATGCGGCGTAGAGGGCCCGAATGGATTGCATTTAGCTCGCGTAATACCCGCCCAGCCATGTCATTTGAAACTTTCGTGGGCATGCATTACTCGATCTGTTCTTCCACGTTTGTTTTGCCGCTACGAAATAGAATCCTAATTATCTTATGCGTTTTCCTTATCTCTAGACAGGTTACTAAGCATAGTTACTCCAAAAGTTCGTAAAGCTATCCGGGTAGCGCTAGGTATTTTTTGATTTTGAGTTGCGCAGGGTTGCGCAATCAGAGCGAAGTTCTGCCAAGGGAATTTTTTTATTCTTCAATATCTTCTATTCTTATCTCATCATTTTTATCTCGTGCCAGTTGCCCCGCAGCTGCTCTACCAAGTTAGAAATTTCAGACGATGGACTTCTGCGCGCTGCCGCTCGTAGTTCAGCACAACATGATGCGTCGGATGGATATTGAGAGCTTTCGCAGGACAGCCATGACAAGCAAGGAGTTGCGAATCGCCAAGACTTGCGGAGGAAATATTGGCCCGGGTACTTCCATAGAACATCGCGAGAATGGCAGCTCACTGATCCATGCAGAAAGCAGGAAACTTTCGGGTTGTCCAATAACAGGCCCGCCGCATACAAGCTGCTTTTCGATAATGCCACCGTCACGGGCCTGACACTAAACGGGCCTATCCCCGATGGGATCGATCTTTGTTGTGAATATTTGTGGGTCGAATGTTTTTACCCCCAGGATTTGCTGTCAATTCTAAAGCGACATAAACCGGTGGGAAAATACTCGGTATCAGTGTCGTTCACACCCAATCGTGAATTAATCGAATGGATGAATGCATCCATCGATCGTATTACTCTTCGGACGTGGTGCGATCCTCTGGACGTTGATCTCCAAATTCCCTTACTGGCATATTCGGACCTGTGCGTGCCGGAAATGCGGGTGGAACCCATGGGCAGCACCATGTCTCAAGTCGAAGAATACATAAAACTGCTGATCGATCAATGGCTACAGGAGAAGCGCGAGTTTAAGGAAATTGTTATTTACATGGATCGTCACGGATGGCATTGGGCGGCGGAATTAGAGCAGCTACTCGAAAGGTACGAGAGAATTGACGTCGAGGGAGTGCATCAACCATTTTACCGCATTCAGCGCAGCAATGGTGATATGATGGCGCTCCAAACCGCCGGGTATGAGCTGTTAATGCGAACATCATCGTACTATCTACCTGATCGATGCGATCAAGAATTAAGGGAAGCGTTGCGCATCAGCCCGAACTGAGATTGAACAAATCAAGTTTTTATGCATACTCTACAAATTTTTCTGCAACAAACTGTATTAAACCAGATGGTTGCAACCATCTGGCCTTCGGGCTATCCTTCATGTAATACACCATCACATCCATCCCTAGGCTCTATCAATACCGACGCTAATGGCTACAGATACCTCCCCTAGCCGAAATCCTTAAAAACTACTTGATACCTTCCTGAGGACCTTAGATACCTCCCCAGCGAAATCCTTAAAAAACTACTTCGATACCTTCCTGAGGACCTTAGATACCTCCCCTAGCCGAAATCCCCTTAAAAAACTACTTCGATACCTTCCTGAGGACCTTAGATACCTCCCCTAGCCGAAATCCCCTTAAAAAACTACTTCGATACCTTCCTGAGGACCTTAGATACCTCCCCTAGCCGAAATCCCCTTAAAAAACTACTTCGATACCTTCCTGAGGACCTTAGATACCTCCCCTAGCCGAAATCCCCTTAAATAACTACTTAGATTCCATCCCGATACTTTAAATGATTTAAATAATAAATTAACATAATTAAAAAGTATTAAAGTAACTTAAAAAGCTATTTGGGCGCAGGAGGCCTGGTGAAGAGGGGCCGGGGAAAGGGGGCGTGGCTTGCCGGGAGAGGGGCCCCCACTCGTTTTATTAAGGCGCCACTTTCAAAGTTAATTTTAATAATTTAAATTAAAACTTTTTGATAATTTTTTAATTAGTTTGGGGTTTCTGACCACGCTCCATCCGAATCCGAAGAGAGCTAAGCTCTAGCTCCTTCCCCCTTCGAGTTGAATTCGGGACATGACGGACAGACGGACGGACACCATAGCAAAATTATTATAGTAGATTTGTTGGGCAGAGAAAAGGGTAGTCTATTTTTCCCTACTGCCCATTGCGTGACCCCGTGACCGTAATCCTCCCCAGTTCAAATCACCCCTGTTTACTTGTCGTAATGTCTTTCACCGATGGGATTTTCTCCCCTAAATCTCTCTCTTATCGTTTTTATCCTGCAGCTGGTTCAAATAAACTTCTAACGTTTATTCGAGAACAAGTGATCGATCAAGCGCACCAGAGGCATCCACACTCGCGGACACAACAAAAATCAATTTCCGACTTGAAAACACATTTGATAGCATACATTTGCTAATCTGAATTTGGCGCCATCTAAATTTGCATAAAAAGCAGAGCGCGTCTCTCAAATTTTTTGCGCACCTGTGAAAAAAATAGCCTTCGCCTTTTTCTCCAGTGAATTTTCAATTCGGAAAGGCTACGCCATGGCACTCTTTTTTAAGATGCCGCAGGGCAGATACGGCGCCCCCGCAATCATTGATGCTACCACAAAACATTTGGCGCGTGTAATTCCCCCGGACATCCAGATTTGAAATTTTTTCGGCATGAATTACTTTATCGCCTTGCCACATTTTCATTTCCGTAACACCGCCTCCGCATGATTATCTCATGCATCTCAATTCACCCGATCGCTTTCGAGAAACGTAAAAGCGTTCGAATTTCAGTTCGAGCGGGAATTTTAAGTTTGGTTTGGATACCTTTGATTCGCGCAATACTTTTTAAATTCATTCGGCTCTTCGGTACACACACGAGAACGGGGGAGGGCACTCAAAATTTTTTATAATAAAAATATTTTAAAATAGGGTTTTTTGGGCTATAAAAACGCTCTTACAAGGAGTGCTTTTTGGTCATGGAAAACCTTCAGACCTAGCTCATTCGATAGAGAATTTAATTTTAAACGTAAACCCCGTTGTTCTTTTTTTGCAGAATTGCTATCCCTGATTTTATAAAATTAAAATACTAGTGACCGTCGCTTACCATTAGTGCCTTTCGAGCCAAAAGAGAGGCTTTTGGGTGCAGTTTTAAAATTTTATAAAAGCAGGGATAGCCATTCTGCAAAAAAGAACAACGGGGTTTTGTTCAGAATCGAATTCTCTATCGAATGAGCTACATCTCGTAAGGTTTTGCCGATGACTCAAAAGAAAGCACTCCTTGTTAGTATATTTTTCGACGCGCTATCGAATGGCGCTTTCAAAATACCGAAAACTTCGAAAATTTGATTCCCCCGGTATCTTATGTGCTGCCCATGGATTTTGATAAATTTTTCCATATTCAACAAAAAATTTCCATTACATTATTTCGGGTTGAAATTAATTTTCTCACTGTATCTTTCGACGCCCTATCGAATGGCACTCGCCAAAATTAAAAAGTAATTGAAAATAGAAATCCGCAGATCATTGGTTATGTACTTTTACATTTCTCTCACTTCTTTTCTTGTTCAGGCATTTCCTTGATACAGGGTGTCACAATAAAAAAGGCCCCCCCTCTAACTCGTAGTAGAAGTATTGGATCGGAACCATAATTACACCATTCGAAAGCATTTGAAACGGCGAGTATGCAACAATCTTCAAAACCATGCCTTTATTTAAGTGCACTGTTTTGCAAGCCCTTTTTAAAATTTTGCGGTTTTACGAGGTTGCATACGGGCTAATTTGCCTCAATTTCTCCAAGCAAAATTACCAGAATTAGCCGTTAATTAGATGCAGAGACATTTCCTGAAGGCCTTTCACGCGTTTTAAAATGGCGCGTTCAAATAAAAACATGGCTTTGAAAATTGTCGCGGATTTGCCGTTTCAAGGGCCTTCGAATCGCGTAACTAATGTTACGATCCGATACTACTGTGTCGAGTTATAGGGCGTGTTTTTCTATTAGGTCACCCTTTTGTTTTTCATTTCTCTCGCTTTTTTTCCCCCATTCAGGTATTTCCTTAATATTTCCCTATATTCTGGGCATTATTATCTGATGTACCTTTTTTCAGACAATGGACTTCAGCGCACTGCCGACTGAAGTGCAGCACAACGCGATGCAACGAATGGATATTGAAAGCTTCCGCAGGACAGCTCTAACGAGCAGAAAGATGTTGGAGGTGGCCACGTCATGCCACAAATATTGGTATGGGGAGTTTGTGAAAACGTCGAAAGGGCAGACAATCACGATTTATGACAGAATACATAAAAAGTTCGAATGGTCCAATAACTGGACCGCAATGCACAAACTGCTGTTCGATAATGCTACCATCAGCAACCTGGCGCTTTATGCCCCAGTACCGGATGGAATCGATCTCCGTTGCGAAAACCTGCGGGTTAATTTCTTTCCCGGAGATCTGCTGCCAATTCTGAAGCGGCATAAGCCAATCGGGAAGTACTGGATAAAAGCGGAATTCGAGCCGGAACCGGAAATGATCGAGTGGATGAATAGATCGATCGATAGTGTCACGTTTCTGTCCCTACTATACGATCCCCGACAGATTCAGCTGCGTTTTCCACTGCTTGCCTATGTCGATTTGCGTGTGCCAAGCATGTCGGTGGAACCCGGTGGCAGCACTCTCACCCAAGTCATCGAATACATAAAACGGCTTATCAAGGAATGGCTACAGGAGAAGCGCGAAATTAAGGAAATCACCATTAATCTGTTTCGTCAATTACGATGGGAATCGCCAGCGCCATTAACGCCGTTCCTCAAAACCTACGAAAGAATTGACGTTAAGGGACATCGTCAGCCCTTCTACCGTATCCAGCGAAGAAATGGTGATGTGATGGCGCTCCAAATCTCCGAGTATCGGCTGTTGATGCGCACAACATCGTACTATCTACCTTATCGATTCTATCAAAAATTAAGAAAAGCCTTGCGCATGAGCCATAAACGAACTTGAATAAAAGAACTTTTCAGTTATAATTCTAATAAATATTTCGGAAATGCACTGGATTCAGTTAGTTCGAGACTGCAGCATCTAACTGATGAAATGCGATTGAAACAATAGTCCGGCGACAGACCATAATTTATGTACCTACGATCAGCAAGTCAGGAAATTTTTGCTTGGGTCGCAATGAGATTTTATAAAGCTTTTTTTGGCTGATTCTTGCGGAAATGAAGATGCAAAAGTTAGCTTTGAAAGGGAAAACAGTTTATTAACCGGCATGCGAGTAGAAGCTTATTAATATAGGAATTAAAGTACAAAATAAATGATTAGGATAATTTAAATTTGTTGAAGCAGTGGCGGGAAACACAGCTGGTACGGTAGTGCGACCAGGGTGCCGGAAATCAAAATATGCTAGAAAGCCGGTGGGTTCCCCGAGGGAGCTCGCCATCCAGTTCCTCCAGCTTACCTAGATGATTTTAAAATTCGGAAACTTGGAAACAACTCACATTGATGTAGTCCGGATTTGCGAAGCTCCATGAAGTGCCATTTCTAGTATAGGATCGATCGAAAAATAGGCTAAAGAAAATTATTTTTCTAGAATTGATATTTTGGCATTTGCGACAAATAAGGACCTCGAAAAATTTAGTTGTAGACTAATTTGATAGGCTATAACCTTAATGCAAAAGACCTAGCTTACTCAGTTTGTCTCGCCGCTTCGTGGAAGCTGATCGTCAGCTCCCCCGTCAACACTTCAACGACGTCGATTTGCACGTCAAAGGTCTCGTTGTGCGCTGAAGCAAACAAAATCGATTTCAACGGGGACAGACCATTAATCCACGCAAATCCCACGGTCATTTGTCCGTTGTAGGCGATGTGCATTGGGTCACCATATCCGGGGGCCATCACCGCGGCACTGCCGTATCCCGGTAGAAGTAGTCCGGGCACCGCTCCTTCTGCAGATTTGTATGATGATTTGAACCGCGCATTTCCTTTCGCTCATGTTCGTTTTATCATTGCTACGAGAAATCGTTTGGATTCAATTTACCAAGCATTATCGATATTTATTATCGTTAATCTTTTCACCTACTATAGGTGGCTGGAGAGCTATCGTTGGTGAACAGTTCCGCGGAACTCTTATCGTGTACACCTCGGAAGTGATGATTTGCGGGAATACAGATTGATGGTCACTAAATATACGCGTTCAATCAAACATTAAGTTGTTGCTATAGTTTTTCCATGGCTATCGGTGCGCAATAATTTGGACCCGTAGCCGCACTACTGCCTTTAACGCTCGCCTAAAAGTGGCCAGATATTTTCCCATAACTCCAGCGTAGAGTTCGTACTCACATGGCCTAGGTTTTCGACTCTAAATTGAGGTGACTAATGGGGGTATATAATTTTGGCTGACCCCGTAGACAAGGAGTTGAGAGCACGCCATATTGACGCATTCGGCATTCGTTTAATGCGAAAGGAGCACAAGCGTCTCGTTCTCAACATTTGCCGGCACCGTGAGCTTTCCCACTTCGATTATTGAGACAAAAGTCGCGGTCATCAGGCTGGTGTTGGCTAAATGGATTTGAAGTTTTTAATCCTTATGAAAAAACAATGAGACAAAAATAAGAACCTGGTGTATCATCCAGAATTTGAAAGAATAGACTGGGTCTCAACAACAAGCGGCCAATAATTCGAAAGCTTAGCACTTGATCTGGCGATATTTCTGTGTTGATCGTGCAGCAATACACGTTTTCTCCATCGATCGAAAAGCTAGAAAATCGCAGGTATGTTTCGAATGGCTCTGCGCCTTTCTCAATGCTGCGTGAAATTTTGTGGGGGCGCTGGGTATTTTACGAAATTTTACCTGTATTGGCACTCGGTCATGTTGTGCGTTACGTTTCCCAATTTGAATTGTTGGCTCTGTGATTTGTCGCAGATGCGAGTCTCGATAGTCAACGCTGTCGGAGAATCCGGTGGGATTGTCACGCAGGTCAGGTCGTCGCTGAATTTAAATAATTCTTGTGCTATAACCAATTGAATTGCTAGTGCGAAAAATGATAATCACGAAAATCGGATCCCGAAAATCCCTATCGGCAAGAGCTGAACCACCAAAAATTGTAACTCTGTAAGTCCGAATCGAAAAATCTGAACGAGGAAAAACGAACCTAAGAAATCTGGCCGGGTAAAAACCCGTTAAAAATTCCATAAAATTGTAAAGTTGTGAGTCTCGTTTCTTCGAGTTTTTGCAAATAATTCCATTTGCGAGCGGGATTTGCGAAATTGCGTTTGAATTATTCATCACATTCCAACATCTTAAATGGTTTAATGATAGGAATTTATTCTGAGAACTATCTATCTCCTTGGCCTTGCCTATCTTTTGCGGCAAGTCGCCCTCTACGCACATTATTTGGTGTCGTTTGTAATCGTACGTAACCAAAATGTGCCGGGACTTTACGCGAGGTTTAAGGTACCATCAAAGTTGCCGTTGTATCTTTGTACGAGCCGAAAGTCTGAGGATCAATATTTGCAAGACAATTTTTGGAATACAGAGTTTCGGGAATCCAATTTTCACTTTCTTGAAACAAAGCGTATCCGAAAGTCACCTACACGTCCATTTCCGAAACAACTAGCGCGGGGACTAACACCATCGATGCGGTTCGATTCAGGCGAAATATGGTGGTGCATGGGATGTCTGATGGAATGTAGGGTTGTGTGGTGAGTGTCGCTACGTAGCCCCTTTTTCTGGATGAGCCTCCATCCGGGCAGTATCGGATCTAAAGGGCCCTCAGCTAACTTTTTGGACGCACCTTGAGATCCTTACATATCATCGTTATATGTCTTCCCAAATCTGATGCCGAGTAGCTAAAAGCTAACTTTTTCTTTATATTACGTGCCGGCTAGCAGTAAGCATTTGAGTTTCCAAAATTACTAACTTTCCCACGAATTTCCCTGACCCATCCCAGATCTCAATTGTGCCGCCTTCGAGCCGAAAAATGTGCACCGTTACTTCTTGGAGACTATAATCTAAAGATATAGCATTAATCGACGTCAAGATGTCACTCCCTACACTGTGCCACATCCTCAAAGCAAAAATCGATTTGCTGGGAATCGTCGAATTTCCAGGGGAATAGCGGGCTGGTGAGTAGGGCCGGGTGAACGACTAAAAAAATTAGTATTCATGTTCTTTTAAGAACCGTATGATAATCGATTAACACCAACACTTTTGCCGAGCTCCGTTGAATATTAGGAATTGAATTGAAAGGCCCTTATTTGGGTCTTTGACCCGACACGAGACCACGGAAGAGTAGACCGTTAAACTTTGCGATCCGCTGAACTCGACGAGAAGATTTTCGTCATTTTCAGTGTGAGGGCCGGCGTAGAACGCGATCATGGAATCGACCTCATTGCCTATGGGCTCCACATAAATGTCGACGCTGGGATAGTGAGTGCTGGTGATTGGGCTGGAAATGGTTGCCAAATAGATGGTTAGAAGAATATTTGATTACTTTGGCGTTATGGGGACCAGCGATAGAATCTCATTTGACTTCATCGACATGAATAACATTTTGTCATCGAATGGAGCAGCGGGGAGCAGATACTGCGTGAGGAACGGACCTGTAAAAAGGCGTACTATTCGCGAAAATGATCTATCATTTTATAGACGTTGAGTCAAGCAATGTATAAAAGTCAAAGCATTTGCTTAACAGAAAAATTATGTACTTACATTTTCAGATTGTTAGAATAAAGGTTAAAACTTAAAGTTACTTGTTAGAGAAAACATTTGGCTAGACATTACTTACCCGCCCGCAGCCGGAAATTCCCAAAGTTTTTGCTATAACTTTTTTATTTTATTTAATTTTGAGCCGTCATTAAAAATTTTAGTATATTTTATGATGCTCTATCGACTGGCGCGTAGTAAAATTCCCAGAAAATAGCGGAAATCCCGAAAAATTACTTGTCCACTCGATAATCCGAACCAAAACCGCAAATATATCATCGGGAGATATTGACGGTATATGGGCAATGTTTAGAATTTTTCCAGAGACATTCCATCGGCACGTATATAGGAAACCATAGAAATCGAACGTCATTGCTCTAAAAGGCAATAATGCGTAGAAAAATAAAATAAAAGCTGCCTCATCTCCTGGCATCCACGCGGATCCATAATTTCATCATTGATCCGGAACGGAATTTGATCATAGCAAGTAACCCGCGGATTTGCGGATTTCTCGCCAACGGGCGGATTTTCTTGACTACAATTTCTCACAGAATAACTGATCTCGAAGATCTGCGGATTTGGTACCGTAATTTGGAGCTCCTAAAAATAGCAAAATCCGGAAAATTATCGGATGCCACCTTTTTCTGCCTTAAACCGAATCCATGCAGAGCGAAGGACGGATATCGATAGTCCAGATCGATTTGCTCGAGTGAGAGAACAGGAATTATAAGGAGAAGGTACAGAATTAGAAGCGGAAAAATTAGTACCATCTAGCGATCGATTGAATAATGGGCGTTGATTGGAATTGGTCTAGGTTCCGGCATGATAAATTGTTGTGGCCGTTATAATCCGATTATAACACCACTTGGACTACTCATCATTTTCAAGCCTTACTCGTGTGCATTTTTGCCTAGCGAAATTATCATATAAATGGATTTATTTATCTTTCATTACCTTCCATGTTTTGTTTGGAAATTGGGAATTGATTTTTATGCTCTGAAAAACCCTGAAATTCGAAGATACCATTAGCAGCGTATCAAACTAATTAATACAAGCACTAATAGATGATGCAAATAGTGATAGATTCCAGCTCGAGACTTGGTGGTGACGGCAGTTGTTGTAACACCAACATCCCGACGTCGAGCAAATTCGAAATGTGCCAAGAATCCAGTGGGTACTCCGAGTCGGATCAGCAGAGAGTTTGTCCAACTTATCTAAACCGGAAATTAATGGCAGTTCTGATCAGTGTAGTGATAGTAAATTTCGAAAAAGATAAAATTAGCTTGCATTTATGCACGCCGGACTCAAGCTCCACCAGGTGCCGTTTTTGGTGTACGAGTGTCGAAGGAGAGCCTAAATAAAACCAGAGTTCAAATTTAGGCATTTTGCGGTTCTTTATTGAAACAGACGTCTGCGAGATCGCTGAGGAGGTAATTTTTCGGAAGAATGAGATGGATTTTTGGGCCCTCATTTAACTTATTATAATGGCCGATACCTAATCCATGCAAGATATCGTTGTCCACAGGGCCAAATAACAATGCGAAGAATTTTTGACTCACTCGGTGCTTCCAGCAGCAGTTCCATCAGAGATACTGATCATCAAGCTACCAGTCAGAACTTCTACCACCTCCAGATTTAAGAAAAACTTCTCGCCGAGCGCTGAATGGTTGCGATTCTTCGGGGTACGTCATCGCTTCCAAACCATTATTCCACGAACACTTTATCTCCATAATACCGTAATATCGCGAATGCATCGGATCCCCGTAACCTGGAGCGGTTACGGTGGCTATACCGTACCCGGGCAGGTGGACTCCATTGGGAGAATCGGCTGAAATCAGTGACTATCTGATTACGACATGTATTTTTTTGGAGCGCTGTAAAAACGCATGCCTTTAAAAAATAGTATTATTTCAATTTTCAAAGGCGTCTTAATCTTAATTATGACAATCTTAGTTTTTTTCCACTTCTCCTTATGAGCGCTGCACGTTGCATATGTAGTGCACTATCCGCGGCCGCGAAACGCAACGCGTACGCCGCTCGGTCGCAACGCAACGCAAAACGTCGCAATCAATTAAATGGCGGCGAGCGTGTGGTGTCCGGTCCGTCAAATCACCATTTCAAAATCCATAGCCAAACATTAGCTTTCAAAATCCCTAGTCAAATCTTGCCAGTGACGTTAAAGACATCAACATTTTGCTTTAAACTAAATTTAACGCAAAGTTATGCATCCAGTCCATTATTAAACTAACTAGCCAGCCGCAGTGCTATCGTCGGAGAGCAGGACGGCGGTATCTTGATCGAATACGTCTCGGATGTGACAAGTTGCGGAAATACGGCATCATGGTCACTAAAATATCATGGCGTAATCGATTTAACCCATTCCATACTTACCTAAAGGTTGCCAAGTGCCTTCCCAACGCCCCGGCGTAGAGTCCGTAGTCACAAGGTGCATTCCGACGATTCTAATTCCATCCCTTATCCGCTAAAATAACGCCAGACCCCGTAGACGATCAATTGTGGACATCCCATATTGGCATAGGCCGTATCCGTGCGATGCGAGAAAAACACTAGCGTCTCATTATCCGCATTTTCGGGTACCGTAAATTTTTCAATTCCAGATGTATGGTTAAAATTGAGCGTCACGATGGTGGTGTTGGCTAAAGCATGGACTAATCAAAGTTAGGCTAGTTATCTCTGGGGGAGTTTGAGGACCAAATTGGAGAGACCGACCCCTTTCTGTCTCACTCTCACTCTCTCGCTCTCTGGCTCACTCCCTCTCTCCCGCTGGCTCCCGCTCCCGCTCGGTCGCTGTCCTTCACTGACTGTCTGTCTCTCTCTCTCCCGAGCTCTCTTTCTTTCTCTGTTCCCTCACGCTCTGTCTTTCTGTTTCTCTCGCTATTGTTCTCTCTCTTTGTCCTTCGTTTCGTTCTCTCTCTAGCTATCTCTCCGGCGCTCGGTCTCGTGTCTCTCGCTCGGTTCAGTTAAAAATGTCCTCACTCTCTGTCTTTTGCCTGGACCATATTCCAAAATTTGAAAGAAGAGACTAGGCCGCGGTAGTCCATTCCCAATAGTACGGAATCCCAACACTTCTTCAGGGGATAGTGTGGTAGTGAGGATACAGCAATATAATGGATCATCGCCGATAGATAAATTGAAACTGAGCAGAAAAGTGGCTGTACTCGATTGGTGAGGTACCTGGAGCCACACTCGGTCACATTGTGCGTCATATATCCCAGCTCGAATTGATGCTTCTGGGTGCTGTCGCAGAATCGTGTCTCGATGGTCAACGGCATCGGAGACTCTTTTGGGATCGTGACGCAAATGAGATCGTAGCTAAAAGTTATATTTGTTTAATAAGTTAAGCTATCTCGACCACTTACTCATCCATATTAATCGTATACTGTTCCGGAACCATCACCATCGAGGCATTTCGATTCAACGGAAAAGTCAGTGTACACGGGACGTTCGAAGGGCCATAAGGTGCTGTCGAAAGTGTTACCAGAAATCCTCGCCGACCAGTAGACGTTGGATGCGGGCAGTAGCTGATCTAAAGCGTACTTACCGATTGGAAATTGAAAACCTGAGTACCTTCAGATCCCTGAGCAGCAGTTGTATATTCTTGCCCAAGTCCAGACGGGAGTAGCTTAAAAATGTTGAGTTTTAATGAATTAGGAACCGGTTGGTTCTCTCTCTCTCTCTCTCTCTCTCTCTCTCTTCCTCTTTTTCTCTCTCTCTCCCTCTCCCTCTAACTTCTCTCTCACTTTCCAATCAATTCATCATTATCACCCCTGATCTCGATCGTTCCACCTTCAAGACGAAATATCTGTACAGTCACCTGCTCCAGGCGGAAATCTAAATCTTGGCAAATTTCTAGCAACGGCTACTTACATTCCGCCGAGTCCTCAAAACAAAAATCAATTAGCTCTGAATTGTCAAATTTCCACGGGAATAACGGGCTGGTCAGCAGGGATGGGCGAATAACTGGAATGAATCTTTTTTTTTCAATTTTCGGGACGGTATGCCGACAATGACACTCACATCTTTGCCGGGCCTCGTTGTAGATGAGCAATTCCAACGAGAAGTCCCTGTTGCTGGCGTTAATTATACATGAAAAGACGGAGGAATAGAGCGTTAAACTTTGGGGATCACTGAAAACTAGAGTCGCTAGAAAATTTATAGTATCGATGGCTACGCTTCTTCTAAAATGCCTAATTGGCCTTTCGGTTTTTCGGCGTGAAAATACATTTTTGAAACGGTTAAAAAACCAAAACAATTTTGAAGAATTACCTAAATTGCACGAGTAAATTCTCGTCATTATCCGTATCTGAGCCCGCATAGAAAGCGATCGAAAAATCGTCGTACGCATCCAGCAGCTGTACGTACAGATTGACACTGGGGAATGCCGAATCAGTGATAGGACTGATAATTTGTGAAACATCAGATGAAATCGGCTTCTTACTGTGGCATCAGCGGGATGATGGAGAGAATTTCATCCCGATTTATCATGATTACTAAAAAGTGGCCATGGTAAGGCAGGCTTTCTGCTGTTTTTCACTGATTCCGCTTACGTTGTAGTTCATTATCGTCCTTGCTGAAGCGGGGAGCAGGTAGGTTAGAAAAGGGCCTGAAGGTATTAGTACGTTCAAACCGATAGCTACGCGCTGCGCCAAATTACGCCCATACGTAATTTTATTCCGCTACGGACGCAAGATACAGCGAGACGAAACACCATTGTATGCAAAATTCAATTTTTCAAAAATCCGCCTATGCGAAAAAACTTTTTTTATGGACAATAGCTTTTTTTAGGTTTTTTGGAGCGAGGTGGCTGCGGTAAAATTTCCAGCTGTGCGTAAATTTAAGGAAAAAGGATTTAGGAAGAGTTAACGAAGTTTTGCGGACGGCATTTGGCACTTCGCGTAGTCGTCGATACCTAGCCACTGGAGGGGTAGATTTTGTCATTTTAAAGTCCCGTTAATCCGTCTTTTTAAGGGCTTACTTGTCCACTCCAAAACCCGAATTGAAACGGCAAAAACGTCATCCGGTGATGTGAACGGAATATAGGAAATTTTCATTGTTTGGCCAGAAACATTCCAACGGCAGGTGTAGAGGAATTCGAGGTATCCGATGCTCAAAGGCCTGTAATTCAAGCTCCCAAATGTACCATAAACCCATACCTCATCTCCCTACACCCACTCGGGTCCATAATTTTGTCATTTATCCGAAACGGGATTGGATCATAGCAAGTGACCCGCGGATTTTCGGGTTTTTCACCCTCTGGGGGATTTTCTTGAGTACAATTTCTTGTTGCATAATTTAGCTGTAGAGTCTTAGGCTCTCGGGTAGTGATTTGAAGCTCCTAAAAATCGTGAAATTACGTTATGCGTAAATTGAAAAGCTAATTCCAGCCATAATCCCGATATCCAAAACACCGACAGCCGAAATGTTATATTTCCCGTCGCTTTAGCCCTAAATGGTTTTAAGCTGTCGGAATTATGGCTGTCGGGATTTTGAATGTCGGGATTTTGGCATTTTCCTTTGAAAAGCCATTGACGTTTCGTAGCTACTTTTTTCAGCCTCAGACTGTATCCGTGAAGTGCGTAGGAAGGATAGCGGTAGCCGAGCTCGATTTGCTCAATGTTCTGGAGTGATACAGCGTGGAATACACAGATAGAGCAGAGAAATATAAACAAAATCAACCGAGTCATTCAGCCATCGATTGTATCCTAAGCAAGGCATCTGGCGGGAGACGGACTCGGCGCTTCCGGAATGATAAATTGTCGACGGGAACGCAATCCGATTAACACCTCGTTGCTCTCGGGGCTTTGGGGTGACTCTTAAAGAAATTGCTCAAAGCTCGGTGATAAAAATGAGTTGAATTACAGCAGATCATCCAAATTGAGTTTTCCGGTGGTTCTTGGAGCACGACATCGTCCCATTTAGGACTCCGCGGGTGGTCACACATTCTTTTTCAAATTTTATCGTCGATCGTCGTATAGCTGCGAGCGAGAGGGCGACGGCGAGAGAGAGGGATAGCAAGAGAGATAGGGACAGAGAGTGAGGGAGAGGAAGAAAAGCGGGAAAGCGTGAGAAAAAAAAGAGAGAAAGAGAGAGAGAGAGAGAGAGAGAGAGAGAGAGAGAGAGAGAGAGAGAGAGACTATCTGCAGGACATCACACCGATACCACAGTCACAGAGCCATTGGTGCTGTCATGGGCTCACGTTTACTAGCATAATTCCCGCGCGACAGTTAGATTTTAGAGGTCAGTGCTCGTCCCATTGATCTCATTTTTGGCTACATTTGCTTCTTCGCTGCAGTTTTCCCCCAGTTTTCTTAGTTAGGCGCATGCCTTTTGCGTTCCCAAAAGCATTTGTTTTTAAGAAATTTATTTTCTTGCATTCAACCTTTTGATTTGATCTATTGAACCATCCATTTTTAGACGATGGACTTCTGCGCGTTACCGATTGTGGTGCAACACAGCGTGATGCGCCGCATGGATATTCGCAGCTTCCACAGGACGGCCATGACAAGCAAGGAGGTGCTGGAAGTGGCCAAGACTTGCCGAGACAAATATTGGGATGTATGGCTCGACTATTCAGAAGGCGATCGAATTTATATGAGGACCGATCGTTACGAAATAGCTGGGCCAATCAACACGCTGTTTTTGAATAATACCATCGTCACCAAATTGGCGCTTAGTTGCCCCATTCCGGATGACATCGATCTTCGTTGCCGAGAGTTGAGCGTTGGATTCGATCCGGAAGATCTACTATCGATTCTGAAGCGCCATAAGCCGATCGGAAAATATAACGAAGTCACAGCGTGCTTCAAGCCTCACCGGAAGCTGATGGAATGGATGTCCGAATTCATTCATTCAGTTTCGCTTGAGATCGTTACGATTTCCCCGGAGCTTCCCCTGACGGAATACATCGACCTGCGCGTCTCCAAACTGAGCGTCATTTCCACGCGCTATGGGCATGACCCCATAGATGGTGTGGTCGAATACCTAAAATTGCTGATCGAAGGGTGGCTAGAAGGAAAGCGAGAAATCAAGCGCGCTGAGATTTTCTGCTATCCGCTTCCGGATCTAGATCCACTACTTCAAAGCTATCCGTCCATTAGCGGTGGGCAGGACCAAGGCTACCGTATCCGGCGGAGTAATGGTGATGTGATGGAGGTAGAAACTGGCCGCGAATTTGTGCGAGTGTTTTGGGTGTCAGACCCGTTTTTGACGGCTTAAATAAATGTTTTTTTATTACATTACATATTTTTGGCTGCAGTCATGATAAATGCCTGTGAACTCAATCAATGGCCGCATTTGAACAAATCGATTTGACCGAGAGAGAGACGAGAGAGAGAGAGAGAGAGAGAGAGAGAGAGGGAGAGAGAGAAACCCCAGGGCATATCACTGACCCCGTAGGCCTCAGATGCTGCCAAGGGGAATTGCGTTTACTTGCGTAATTCCCGCGCATTTTAGGTCACAGATCGCCTGATTGATCTCATTTTCGTTACATGCTTTTTCGCGTCCTGGTTCAGGTTTCTTATTAGGGCGTTTTGTTTTGGCTAGCTAATTTACATTTTGCTCGAACAAGAGGTTTTGGTTTTAAGTTGGTCATCTTGGATCTGTTACGAAAAATTAATTAACTTTCAGAAAGTCGCGATTCGGCAATGGATAACAAGATTCGGCATGAGCGCAAAACTCTGCACAAGATAGACTTGGCCGAATTTGGACCCGGGACCGCATTAAAAACGTATCCTAGTAAGAAAGCTTTTTCTTCTATCTACAAGGTATCCCAATACCCCCTTTCCCGCCCCCCCCTGACGCGAGGAAGAGTTATCGGATCGGAATGAAGTTACATGATCCGAAAGCCCTTGAAACGGCACGTGGTTTGTGCACGCGACAATGGTTTTAATTACTTGCTGTTTTGTAAAATTTTGCGGTTTTTCGGGCTTACAAACTAATTTGTCTCAATTTATCGAAGAAAAAAATGAAGGGAGGCCGCCATTAATTGGATGCAGAGGCTGATCCGCAATGTTTTTTAAATTCGCCGTCAGATAGAGCATTTAAACAAAAGATAGTTTAAAGATTGTTGCAAGCTGGTCGTTTCAAGGGCTTTCGAATGGTGTAACGACCATTCCGATCCGATCCTTCTGTGTCAAGTCAGAGGGAAGCGTTTTTTTATTGAGACACCCTGTACCGAATGATCAAATTCGTTTGCAGAAAATGGACTTTTGCGCGCTGCCGATCGAGGTGCAGCACAGTTTGATGCGTCGAATGGATATTCGAAGCTTCCACAGGACGGCCATGACAAGCAAGGAGGTGCTAGAAACCGCCAAGACTTGCCGAGACAAATATTGGCATGTGTGGCTCGACTACTCAGAGCAAGGCCATCGAATTTATAAGCTGGACGAGCGTCACGAAACAGCTTGGCCAGTAAACAAGCTGTTTTTCGATCATACCACCGTCGCAAAACTGGTGCTTTACGTCCCGGTCCCGGATGACATCGATCTTCGTTGCCGAAAGTTAAGCGTACTATTCGATCCGGAAGACCTGTTGCCCGTTCTGAAGCGCCATAAGCCAATCGGAAAATATACCGAAGTCACAGCGTGCTTTAAGCCTCAGCGGGAACTGATGGATGTCGGAATCGATTGATTTTGTGTGGCTTCACATCGCTACCTTTTCCCTGGAGGCTCCTCTTCCGAAATACATCGACCTGTGCGTCCCGAAACTGAACGTTCATACCTCGCGACATTACCCCATTATTGGTGTGGCCGAATACCTCAAATTGCTGATCGATCAATGGCTAGAAGGAAAGCGCGAAATTGAGCGCATAATGATTCTAGGCGGGCCGCTTCCGGATCTAGATCCACTACTTCAAAGCTATCCGTCCATTAGCGGTGGGCAGGACCAGAGCTATCGTATCCAGCGGAGAAATGGTGATGTGATGGTGGTAGAAATCGGCCGCGAATTTGTGCGACTGTTTCGGGTGACAGACCAGATTTTTCCGGCCTGAATAAATGTTTTTTTTTGGTTAGTCCCTACAAAAATACATACATGTCAATCCATTAAAGGGGCACCGAAGTGCCAAATCAAATCCCTTTTGGGAGTGGCCTTATATTTGTAGCAACTTACCAGAGGTCGCTACGGGACGAGAGCTCTCCCTATTTCGATTTTTGCACGGGTTTTTCAGATGGTGTGCCGTCCAAAAAGAGCGAGAGTAAGAGAGGGGGAGAGAGTGAGAGAAAAGAGAGTGACAAAAACGAAATCATGTATCTAGTTAACTACGTACTAAGTAACAGTTTTGTAACCTATAAACAATTACTTTTTCAACAAAAACAAGGTATCCCTCAAGGACAAAACTGTAGCCCTATGCTAGCAGACCTAACTTTAACGTATTATGAATACATTTATCTCAAAGAAAAAGCTGATAGCAAGATTGTAGGATACAGATACATGGATGATATACTTATACTTTACAAAAACTCCATTGATATTGAAAAATATCTATCCGAAATTTACCCCAAAGAGACCTAAAAATCTACACTCAAAACAATATAACACATACCGAATTATATAATAAAGTAGATGATTATAAATTTAAGGTCACACGCTTACCAAACTATTGCTCAAACATCTCCTACTCTATCAAACACGGGTGCGTGGAAGGAGAAATTATCAGAATAGCTCGAAAATCTAATTAAACACATAAAACTTTTACTAACTCATCTACAAAATAATAGTTACCCTACGCTAGTTTTATATGCCCTTTGCAAAAAAATTTCACTAAATACCCGGTACTTAGTCTCAAACACGAATGCAATCCAAAAAACATAGTTCATTTACTAAAATAGTCGAATATAAACCCTATTAGATAAATTTAAAATATGCACTTTCTATAATTTATCACTTTACCATTTACTTTATCCTTTTCCATTCACTTTTCGACTTCTTTCAACCATAAACACATTTTCTAAACCAAACCCCAGACCATTACGCCATGTATATCTCTTTTCTCTGCCCCCTCTCTCTGCCCCATGATACCTACCCCCACGCGGAAACTCAAAAATTCCCCACCACAATCTAGTTAAACCTTCTCAACCAAATACTTCATTTACCTTTAATTTTCATCTAACAAACCTTTCCTAGCAAAATTTATCTAATTTCTTTCGCTAGGGATTCCAACTGAGGATGACCCGACCCTAGTGTAAATTGCCTGTCTTGGACAAGGGTCGAAACAGGCCAATTAATTTACTTTCTTTAGCCAAACTCCATATTGGAGTAACCATTTCTCTCATTTACATGATTTTCTTTAATCTTAGCTCACTATATTTATCATTTCCTTTCATTCAGTGCATCTCACCGACACCGGAGGCCGCATTGCCATTGGTGCCGCCAAGGGAGCGGGTATATTTGCGTAATTCCCGCCCGGTTATTATTTTACAGGTCACAGATCGTCTGGCTGATCTCATTTCGGTTACATTCGCTTTTTCGCTTCACTTTTCGCAGGTCTTCATAGTAAAGTGGACGCCTATAGCCCTTCAAAATTTGCATTTTGCCCCTAACAAGAGCCGTCTTTGAGTGAGATCCCAATGTTGAGCAGGACCAAGCCTATCGTGTGTGGATTTTGGCACCGATTCGGAATATGTTTACGAAATTCGCGGAATGGCTCAATCTGAGCATATTTTGGTCATTCAAAACTATCGGAAAATCCGCGGTAAGAGTCTAGGAAACCCCCCCCCCCAGCCGGCACCAACTTTTGTATCTCGGCCCCCCTTTGTGTTAGCGAGCTCTAAAGTATATACCAAAATGTTCGCCGTAGGCTGATTAGTAAAACTACATTGCAGTTCAGTCGAAAAAAGTGGAGCAAAATAAAAATAAGGTGGTAGAAAAGTTGAAGAGTCGGCTGGGGGGGGGTCCTAGACTTGAGCCAAATCGCTCATTTGGCGACCATATCCGGAAGCAGCGCAAATTTTCGCACAAGTGGCATGGTCTCGTGCAGAAACTCCGCTGTCATTCAGAAACATCTAGTTTTCTTTTCATGCGTTTGGCCTTTTCCTTGTATCTTTCGAATGATCCAATCCATTTCAGGCGATGGACTTCTGCGCACTGCCGATTGAAGTGCAGCACAACGTGATGCGACGGATGGATATTCAAAGCTTCCACACAACGGCCATGACAAGCAAGGAGGTGCTAGAAGTGGCCAAGATTGCGAGACAAATATTGGCATGTAGGCTCGAATATTCAAAGAAAATCATCATTTTGATGTATGGAAGCTGCAAAACAGTAGTTTTGTCGAACAAGAGGTCCGCCTTACACAAGCTGCTTTTCGATCAGGCTACTGTCACGGAGCTGAAGCTAACTGGCCATATCCCGGATGGCATCATCGGTCTCCGTTGCGAAGGCTTGAGAGTGGAATTCCATCCCGACGATCTGCTATCAATTCTGAAGCGCCATAAGCCAACTGGAAGATATAGGCTTGTCCTGGCGCGCTTCGCGCCCAATCACAAATTAATGGAATGGATGTCTGAATCGATTGATAATTTGCATTTTCGCACCACTCACTTTCCCATCACGAGTCTTCTGACGGAATACATCTATCTGCGCATACCGGACTTCCTGGTTCGCGCCTCGGGCTTCAACAGGGGTGATGTAGCCGAATATCTAAAACTGTTGATCGGCCAATGGCTAGAAGAAAAGCGTGAAATTGATCGAGCAACGATTTTAGGCGGGCAAGGTCCAGAGCTAGCTGCACTATTTCAAAGCTACCCGTCAATTAAAGATACATGTATCTATCACCGTATCCAGCGGAGCAATGGTGAATTGATGGCGGCACAAATCGGTAGCGGTTATGTGCATCTTTTTGCGGCGACACACCAGGAATTAGCGGCTTGCAATCCAAATATCAGAAATTTTTTCCTGGACCGCAATAAGATTGAATAAATATTTGGTTTTGGCTGAAACCCCAGAAATACCTGTCAATCCATTAAAGACCGTATTTGAACAGAATGATTTCTACCGCTCGCACAAGGTTCTTTTTAATTACCTCCAAGATCAAGAAAACTTCATAAAATGGTAAAGGGAAATAACGGGGTGGAAACCATTTTTCCCATAGGACCTGGTCTTGCGAATTCAAGAATGCCATCGGATCGGAGCGTCGCGAAATATCCTTAGAGAATTGATTTCGGCCCCAATAATCTTACTATATATAAAAAATAGTGTTTGTGTGTTTGTGTGTGTACACTTTGCATAAATCGCTCGAAAAACCGGGTTACCAAGTTATCGGGAAGGGGGAAGAATTTTAGGTCCAGGTCGAAAGGTATTTAGGGGTAGTCGAGGGCGTAGATTACTGCAAGCTTATCAGATTTTTAATAAAATGACGATTTATACCTTATTTTAGCGATTTAAAAACATATGGAAATAACCTCATTTGCATACGAGGCGTTAGGAAGCTCATTTCGGATTTTGTCACGCTCTCAGTCGGTCGCTTTTGTGATTATTAGGGTGGAGAGGTTGACGCTAACTAGCTAGAATTATGGAAAGTGCCCAGCCTCGAAAGATCTCCGCGCAAAGGCCAGGGTGAAAAGCCGCATAGCGGCTTTTCAACCTGGTGTAATTTAAATTCATTATTAAAAAAATTCATTATTAAAAACAAAACCGTCGGCTGGTCATCAAGTATAAAGTATAAAGTATCAAGTATAAAGATAAGGTCATCCACATTGACCGCGTTTTCAGATTTCTCGTTGCTTTATTACGTTAAAAAGTTGAAACAATTAAAAATCGTTAAAAATGAGGTTTTTTCGGACTGAAATTAAATCTCTTAGTATAATTTTCAACGATCTATCCGATGTTGTTTTCAAAATAGCAGGATATCCTTTCTAAATAAAAAAAATGGGTTCCACGCCCTTTATTTCTCCCCCCCCCGTTAAGCGACCTTTACCCATAAAACCGTATATCCGTTTGTGACTGTTTTTCATTACCCAATATTCGTTTGTGACTGTTTTTCATCTGGGCTTGTTGCTGCTAGTTAGAAAGCATACTCAATTTGACTTCTGTCAAAAGATGCCGGGGGCATATTCCCCTGCTGCCCGAGGCTACACAGCCAGTCACGCACCCAAAAAGATTCGATTTACACGCGTAATTCCCGCACAGCACATAGATTTGAATATATTTGGCCATTACTCGATTCATTCTTCTTTTTCTCGGGTTTCCCGCTTCTTCTAGCCTTCGCAGTCTTACATCTAACGAGTGCCCCTCTAACCAGAATTTTGTCACTTCACCGAAAACCTTTTCACCGAGTTACAGGGAGAGACACACCTCAACCCGGGAGCCAGTAAGCCAAAAAGATTGGTTTTACTCACATAATTCGCTCGATTGTTATTTTGTAAATCACTGCTCGTCTAATTGATCTTATTTTCGGTTTCATTCGCTTTTCGCTTAAATGCCCGCAGGTCTTTGTAGTCCGCGGCCGCTTTTTGCCATTCCAAATCTGCATTTTGCCTCTAATAAGGAGGCGTTTTTGAGTGACATTCCAGTTTTGAGCCCGACCAAGGCTATCTTGTGCGAAAATTTGCGCTGATTTGGGAACATGTTTACGAAATTCGCGGAATGACTGAATCTGTGCTCGCTGAAGACTATCGAAAAATTGCGATTCCGCCAATTTGGTAACCAGATCCGGAACCAGCGCAAATTTCGCACATTTGGCATGGTTTCGTGTAAAACTCCGCTGCCATTCAAAACATCTGCTGTTTTTTCAGGCATTTTGGCTTTTTGATCTTATCTTTCGAATGATCCAATCCATTTTCAGACGATGGACTTCTGCGCGTTACCGATTGAAGTGCAGCACAACGTGATGCGACGGATGAATATTCTAAGCTTCCACAGGACAGCGATGACAAGCAAGGAGGTGCTAGAAGTGGCCAAGACTTGCCGAGACAAATATTGGGATGTAGTGCTCGAATATTCACAGGATGGCTATCGAATTTGGAACTGGAGGTCGACAATCTTGGTTTTGCCGGAGAGGCCAGCATTAAACAAGCTGCTTTTCGATCATGCTACCGTCTTGATGCTGGTAATTGCTGACCATATCCCGGATGGCATAGATCTTCGCTGCGAAGACTTGAGAGTGGATTTCCATCCCGAAGATATGCTATCAATTCTGAAGCGCCATAAGCCAATCGGAAAATATACCGAAGTCAAGCGTGCTTCCAGCCTCACCGGGAATTGTTGGAATGGATGTCTGAATCGATTAATGATGTGGGCCTTCTCATCAGAACTTCATTCATTCTTCTGCCGAAATACATCGGCCTCCGCGTCCCGATACTAACGGTTAAACCCGTCTGCTATGGAAGCTGCCCCATTATTGGTGAGGCCGAATACCTGAAATTGCTGATCGAAGAGTGGCTAGAAGGGAAGCGCGAAATCGAGCGCACAATTATTTCGGGCCAGCCGCTTTCCGAGCTAGATCCAATACTTCAAAGCTACCCGTCAATTAGAGTTGTTCTGTCGCGCCGGAGTTTTTACCGTATTCAGCGGAATAATGGTGAATTGATGGCGGTACAAGTCACACAGAACTCTGTGACACTTTTTCCCGCGACAGACCGGAAATTTTTTCCAGTTCCAGTATCTTGCAATCCAGATGTCAGGACATTTTTTCTTGGACCGCAATGAGATTGAATAAATATTTTTTTTGTCCGATCCCTCAGAAATACCTGTCAATCGATTAAAGGTGAAATTCAAAAGAATGGTTTAAACCGCTTGAAATTTTTTTTAGTTACCTCTAAGCGCAGGAAAACTTATTAAAGGTTTGCCTGTTTTACAATTAGTCTTTCTCTTGCTAGTTTGGAAAGCATTCTCAATTTGTCTTCTCTCGAACAATGCCGAGGGCATATTCCCCTGATGCCCGAGGCTACACAGCCAGTCACGCACCCAAAACGATTGGATCCACACGCGTAATTCCCACACAACATATCTAGGGTGCCTCCAAAAAACCCCCCTCGGCCTTGGCCGTCTTCCCTCGGATCGGGACCGAATTTTTACCAGCTTTGGGGACCCATATAAACTATGTGCTGCCGAATCATTTAAGCAACAAAATAAAATAGTAATTATAAAACAAAAGAGATCGCTAAAAACTCATTTTTGGGCATTGCTGGTACTTATGTTTTCCCAATTATCATGCCGATTTTGAGTGATTTTCCGAAAAAAGATGACTTTCGAGTCGGTTTCTACCGATTGCGTTAATAAAAAGTGATAAAAACTCGCGCTTCAGACATAATTTTCGTCAATCAAAAACTGGTGTAAAAACGCCTCTTCATTTGCTAAACATTTCGAGGTGCAAATCAATAAAAATCCTGGTGAAATCGTCAAAACAAACCTTGATTTCGATATAACTTCTTGATTTTACATAGAAAATTCGTCAGCACATCGTTTTCGTGGTCCCCATCGGGGCTTTTTGGGGTAAAAATTTGGTCCGAATCGGATAGGAGATGGCCAAATGCCGAGGGGGAATTTTTGGGACGCCCTGTAGATTTGAAGGTGTTTGGCCTTTAATCGATTCATTGTCATTTTTCTCGTGTTTTTCGATTCTTTTCGTCTTTGCAGTCTTATATATCACGGGTGCCCCAATAAAGTCGACCCCGCTAACGGAAGGGAGTGGTGACCCGATTTTGACGATTGGATATCTAAGAAACCCTCTTGAAAGGGGAAAAACACAAAAGTAATTTGTTTTCTAAATTATGAATTCCATTTTTTGAATCTTCGGAACCAAGGAAACTGGAGATTTACGCGAGTTCTACCTCTTAAAAGGGCCAAGAAGTCTGGTCCACTCCCCCTCACTAGGGCATGGTCTCCGCTCGGCTTATGAAGGTCAAAGGGCTGTAACTTTGTTGTATTACAGTATCCGCAGCTAAAAGTTACATCAATCGGTTCGTCTCGTCGAGCTCTAGAACATGAGCTAACTTTCAACCCGAAATTCGAGGCCGAGCGGAGACCATTCCCTGGTCAGGGCGGTTCTCCCTCCCCCGGCTTGGGCGTGGAAACGCGCAAATTTTAACTCTTGACGCCATTCCTGGAATTCGCAGGCGATTTTAGGTATTCTAGCCCTTTTAATTATAAAAATTAGCTAGGGAATCACCGAGATCGAGGGATTAATTCTTCTACAGGGCATTACGACACGCATCGTCGCCCGCAAAAAAAAACTGGATTTCGCCCCGAAAACTCCCGATTTTTCTCAAATCATTTGCCTTTTTTGCACCGATAACATTTTCCTGGGGTTTTCGGGAGGACCCCTTTGGTTTTGTTTTGGCCAGTATGTTCAATCCCGGCTCACGCGTGTTTTCACTTCCGAGCCCTTTATAATTGCTGATTTCACGCTGACAGGCCACGTGGTGTTTAAGAAATTCACTATCGAGCGAGGGATGAGATATTTTTTGCAAAACGGAAGCCGCGGTGTTCTCGGTCGATGGTCATTTTTCCTAAGAACATTTTTCCTAAAAGCGGTTTTTCCTAAGACTTTTATCCTAAAAGCCACTTTGCCTAAAAGTCATTATTCTTAAAAACCCGTTTCCCAAAAACGGAAGCATATGCAGATTGTTGCTTATCCGATTACTATAAGTACTTTGAATCGTTTGTTCACCATTTCGAAGTCCCGAATAAATTTTTCAACCTTTGTTACAAACTCTTTCGAGCTGAGCTGTAAGGATAGACCCGCAGCTAAAAACCATAAAGATGCTTTTCTCTCGCAAAATGTTCATTTGGAAATGTGCGTGAATTTGTAAATTTTGTTTTAGAGTAAGGGCTAAAGCATATCCGGTTTTATTAGGAAGAGCGACTTTTAGAAAAATGGCCTCCAAGAAACTTGGGTTTCAGCCAACGTGGCTTTTAGGAAATGGCTTCAGGAAATGGTAGGGCGTAGCCCCTAACCCCTTTTTTGAGGTCCCCCATACGACTCTTTGGGGTCCTTTTCCGGATTTAAAAAGAACCACGCAGCGGATCGCAAAACTGAATACACCATCGGAACCGGCGACACTTTTTGCATACTATAAGCTTTTAAAATTTGAAAAAAAATTAAATTTCGAATTTTAACAGCCGATTTAAATTGCGTTTCGAGGGGGGGGGTCTGCGTTTGTATGTGTGTGTGTATGTACGCAAAACCTTTGTACGTCAAAAGTGCCTTCCCATGGTCCGTTTGGGCTGAAATTTTCCACATATATCGACTTAATGTAAATGAAGGTGAGGAAGAAGCGTTTTTTTCAAAATAGCTTTTTAAAAAATTTATATATAATTTTAAAGTTTAAAAGCTAAATTGCGGTCAAAACAAGGGTTAGTGATGTCCGTTTGGGCTCAAATTTGGCTCAAATATGCATTAGACCATGCCGGAATAAGTAAAGAAAAAATTGCATCGAAAGAATGCTTCTTCTCTGAGTTATTATAACTTTAAACCTTCGCCATACGGGGCGCCGCCCTCCCCTTTGCGGCCCCAGTGCCGACTCTGGGCGGGCGGGTCTAGCTTCCCCGAGACAGGGCTCCCGTCGCCCCGTTGGCCTAGTGGTTAGTACGCTGGACTTAGAAGACTTGGCTTCCGAGTTCGAACCCCACCCGAAACATGGTTTTTGCGGGTTGGCCCCCGTGCAACCTTATGGTTTCTCATGCTGTTACAAAGCGCCGCAGGCAAATTTTTTTGAAGTTTTGCGTACAAGGGTTCATCTGAATAAGTATTCCTTGGCTTATTTTACGATCTTAACAATAAGATTGAGGCAAAAAGGGCTAATCTCTTAAGGCTAAAAGAGTCTTTTGCTTTTGGGTTTCGAAAAGCGATGATTCGTGCGACAAAAGTGCTTATCTTTCAAACCTTAAAAAGCCACAAAATGGGGATCAACCAAAAGTTGCTGGCACCTTATTAAAATGGACAGATCTAGTTTCTAGCGGTTTCGGCTTGCAAATAATTTCTGTGTTATGATCTATTTGCACTTTCTTGTAATTAATCTGTGTACCTGTGATCTGGGATGGCACCGAGTTTATTAAGGTTTTAAATAGCCAGCAACTTTTTGTTGTTCCCACATTTTGTGGCATTTTTAAGAGTTTGAAAGGAATTTAGCACTTTTTGTCGCCACGAGAATTCATCGCTTTTTGCGGAAACCAAAAGCCCTTTTTTAAAAAGACTCTTTTTAGCCTTAGAGAGATCGTTTTAGGAGAGATGACCATCGGCCCCAAAAATCTTCCATTCCAGGTTATGGACTTCCCCGCGTTGCCGATTGTGGTGCAACACAACGTGCTGCGCCAGATGAGTATCGAAAGCTTCCGCAAGACAGCCATGACGAGTAAGGAGGTGCTAGAAATCGCCAAGAATTGCCGAGACAAATATTGGCACGTGCTGATGGACAACCCACGAGTTTATATGATATCCGGAGATAGAGACATGATATGGTTGTCCAATAACAGGCCCACGATATACAAGCTGCTGTTTGATAATGCCACCGTCACGGAATTGCGGCTTGATAACCGGATTCCGGATGGTATCGAGCTGCGTTGCGAAACCTTAAATCTTCAGTTCGTTCCCAATGATCTGCTGCCCCTTCTAAAACGACATAAGCCAATCGGAAGCTATGCGCAAGTCACAGCATGCTTTGCGCCCAACCGAGAACTGATGGAATGGATGAGCGAATCTATTGATTACCTTGTTTGGCACTGGCCCAAGCTGCTTTCCCTGGCTGATTTGGGAGAGCTACGCATACGAAAAATCCGAGTCGACACATTCGACGCCTCCTTGGATCGGGTGGAAGAATGCGTAAGACTGTTGGTCAAACAATGGCTACAGGGGAAGCGCCAAATCGATCAAATAAGAATTCGTTGCTCGCCAAATCTGGAATTGGCGCGATCCCTTCGGGTCTACCCGAAAATTGAAGTAACGGACCCTTCGAAGACCTTTTACCGTATCCAGCGGCAAGATGGTGATGTGATGGCGGTACATATCACGCCTAATTACCTCGAAATGATCCCCGCAACCGAGCAGCTGTCAAGAGCCTCTGACGCAAAAGTCAAAGAATTCTTCCTCGGATCGTTATGAGTTTTTGCGTGGTGGATCTTCCCAAAATCTTTGATTTCGACTGAATTGCTTTAAAACGCTTTTGCGCTCCTATTTTCGATAATTTCCTCCCTTCTTCAGCTTTTGAAATTTTTACTGAAAAATTAATGTTTTTATATAATTCTTAAAAGACTCGTTTGACAATAAATATTTTAATTTAGTCTTTCACGCCCTCTGGCTGTCATCATTAAAGCAAAAAAGTATAGTTTGCATGCACAAAAATGACCCAAATATACTCAACGGGTCACATCGCAATAGAGCTAAATAAATTAAATATATGGGTTTTGGCTGTGTGTGATTATGTCTCAAATTTTTCTCTTCTTTTTTCTTTGCTGATAGGTGAGAGAGAATGAAAAGAGAGAGAGAGAGAGAGAGAGAGAGAGAGAGAGAGAGAGAGAGAGAGAGAGAGGAGTGAGAGAGAGAGTACCTCCAGGGCATCTCACCGACACCGGAGGCCCCACAGCCCTTGGTGCTGCCAGGGGAACGAATTTGCTTGTGTAATTCCCGCGCGATAGCCACATTTTAGGTCACAGATCGTCTGGCTGATCACATTTATTTCGGTTGCATTTGCTACTTCGCGCAAATTTTCCAGGCTTTCTTATTATAGCGGTTGTCTTTTGCCTTCCGAGTTTGCACTTTGCTTCTAAGAAAATTGTTTTCATGCGTTTGGCCTTTTCCTTGTATCTTTTGAATGATCCAATCCATTTTCAGACGATGGACTTCTGCGCACTGCCGATTGAAGTGCAGCACAACGTGATGCGTCGGATGGATATCGAGAGCTTCCGCAGGACAGCCATTACGAGCAGGGAAATGCTGGAAGTGGCCAAGACTTGCCGAGACAAATATTGGCATGTAAGGCTCGACTATTCAAAGGAAGGTCATCGATTTTGTATGTATGGAAGCTGGAAAACACTAGTTTTGTCGAACAAGAGGCCCGCCTTACAGAAGCTGCTTTTCGATCAGGCTACTGTCAGGCAGCTGAAGCTCGCTGGCCATATCCCGGATGGCATCGATCTTCATTGCCGAGAGTTAAGCGTACTATTCGATCCGGAAGACCTACTGCCGGTTCTGAAGCGCCATAAGCCAATCGGAAAATATACCGAAGTCGTGGCGTGCTTCAAGCCTCTCCGGGAATTGATGGAATGGATGTCCGAATCGATTGATGATTTGCACCTTCACATCGCTACGATTTCCCGGACGATTCCCCTGACGAAATACATCGATCTGTGCGTCCCGAAACTGACCGTTCATTCCTTGCCACACTACCCCACGGTTGGAGCGGCCGAATACTTGAAATTACTGATTGATCAGTGGCTAGCAGGGAAGCGCGAAACCCAGCGCACGGCGATTTTAGGCTACACGCCTCTGGAGGTACCTCGACTAATTGAAAGCTACCCCTCAATTTACGGTTGGCGGGGCCAGATCTACCGTATCCAGAGCAGTAATGGTGGCGAGATGGCGGTGGAAGCCGGGTTCTTTGGTTTCGGCCTGGGTCCGGTGAGAGGCCAGATTTTGCCGGCTTGAACAAATGTTTTCTGTTAGAACCTTCAGGAATGTAAGGTTATAAAAAAATATAATATAAGCGCTGCCATAATTTTTTGTTGGTCTCAAAATTCACGTTATTTACTTAAATGATTGATGTATTTTTTAAAATCATTTTTGGTGCATTTTGTTATGTTTAATATCTTTCAACCCAAATCTAACTTTATCCGTCCGTGTTCACATAAAAATCGTGGGTGCATAAATGTGGATTAAATTCGTGGTGCATAGGAATCGGTCGTTAGAATCAGAATTACACATAAAATCGGAATTTTTCATAGAAAATTAATTCTTGTTTTTATCGTAACGTTTATGTACAATTAATTTGCAGATAAAATCAAGGGGAAAAACAATGGGGAAATTATTAGAAATTTAATTAAATTAAAATCAGTTAAAAAAGAGACAAGAATCTGAAATTGGTGTTGTTGAGATCGGGGGAATGCGGGGTAGAGGTTGTGATATAGAAAACGGCATGTAAAGGTATAAAACGGTAGTAGGGTCATTAGTGTAGAATTGGGATGTCCTTGATTGGGTTGCCTTGGGTGATGTCACTGAAAAGTGGCTGCTTAATGACGTTTTGAAGAGATGATCAAGTCGAATTGCAAATCACTTAAAAAATATTGGCTTTTAAAAAACTTATAAATCTTGGCAAAAGCAATTTATCAATTTAAAAAATGAAAGCTTGAAAAATGGCATCCCCTTAAGCTCATAAAGGCCACGCTACACTACGCCAGACTGCAATAGCTACTAACGCAACGCTGCGCTGACAACGCCACGCAACGTTGCGCAAAGGTATATAAACTAGCGCAAAGGCAGCTAGACAACGCGCTTTGCACTACGCTGCACTCCGATACGCTACGCAATGCTACGTAACGCACGTTACGCTACGCCGCGCTAGGCTTTGAAACTCAGCGCCACGAAATATACGCCATGCACCACTGCGCTACGTTCATTTACCTTGTACTACGCTACACTACGATACGCTTCATAGCGTGGAGCCACCGCTCTAACCGACAGTAAGTTTTCGAGGAAACTTACAGGTCAAGGAACGGCAACACATGCTGGGTATGGCGTCGTACTTGCTCGTTCAACTGCACCGATTCCTCGCGCATCATTTTGGCCAGCTCTTGCAGGATTTGCTGGCAACCGATGACAGCCGCGAAGAAGCGTACTCGGTTTAGCTCCTGGAAATTGCACTTTATGGTGGTTCAAGTATGTGGTAGCATATGGTGGTGTGCCTTTGGTACAAGTTAAAATTGTAGCAATTGTTCTAATTACCGTGGTTCCATTTTTTAATAGTGATTTTAAAATGTGTTATGGAACGGCGTAATTTTAAAGTTGCTTACCAAGTAAAATTGATCCACACGATCCGGCAGCTTCCGGAAATAGCGTAGAATTTTGCCAAGATCGTTTTGGATTCCGCTCGAGTTGATCCAGGAGTGCACTAAAAAATGATATCTCACGCAATAATATATATAGTTTCCACCAAAGATTTCGGCTAGTTTGCCTAATAATTTACCCAAAAATCTGCTGGAATTTTCCCAAAAGAACTGGGCTAGCACGCCAGGATGCAAGCTCCAAAACTTCGTGTTAAATAGCCCCAACGCACTAATAGGCTTAAGAAATCCACCAATTAAATTTGCTCGCATGCCCTAAGGTTCTCGAAAATCTTTGCTAGCTACCACAACTCTTTCTCTTAAAAAAAACTCACAATTAGCCAAATGACTGGCCGGCTCGTCGCACTCCTTCACCACCAAATCCTCATATTGATCGTTTTGATGGGGGATTACGGTCAGAACTGGAAAGAAACCATGACTTCAATGGTTCTTTAATATCCACTGACTGTTAAAATTCGGTACATAGGCCGGGAGGAGGGCCGGGGCTGGGAGGAGACTCAATAGGAGACCGGATGAAGCCTCGCTGTACGTCGACAGGATTCCGAACCGTCCGGAACCAAAACGAACGGTCGCTGTCATGCCCTGAAAATAATATAAATATTCTATGCCTATTTAGTTTAGTCAGTATTTGTTTTATTGTATGATTTTGTAGAATAAATTTAGCGAAAATGACTTTGGCCTTTTTCAGGCCAGAAATTTAATTTTTTTAAGAAATTTTTCATAATTTTTAACTTTAAAACTTTTTAATGTTTAAATTTTAAATTTCGATATCCTTAGCTGAATCTTTTGACGGTAAATATTTGAAGTTACAGCATTTTTGCGTGTTTTTCTGCTTTTTACAATCTTCATTCTTTTCCGCCCACCATTTTAATCTGACCCCGAGCGTCAAACCATTCAGTTCTCCTTTTTAATAATCAGAGCTCTATTTTAAGCCGGGTCCTGAGCCCGGGATCTCCCGTTTTAGCCCTCAAAATTTAACGCGAGATCCGTTCCATTGCGAACGTCTTTGCGACGTCGTGGCGGGATAATCCCACCCTCACCCCCACTCAAAAATGATCACAAAAATTGCAGACGTGTTTGTGACCCCAAAAAAATGCTTGCGTTGAACACCAACCCCCGGGAAAATACCTAAAAAGTGCCGAATAATCTCATCGCGGTGCCCGGCGCTTGCCGACCCGCGCAAAAAGTTGTGAGGCTGTTTGTGTGTGTGGAATTTGCTGGTTTGAGTGTCTGTCACGCAGTCTGCACTTTCCGAAGGGAGCGGAAGGCCCAAAAAAGGCCCGGCGGCGGGGAGCAGCACGGGTGGCCCAAAAGTAATTGAAAGCGGGGCGGCGAGACCGTGGTGTTCGGTCGTCACGTCTCATGTTTTGCTCCGGATAGATGGAAAAGGGGGCCTCGGCAAGCGTTCCGCAAACACACAAAAAATGGAGTGTGGACTGATCAGGGAAGAGTCTATTCCTTTTTTGAGTATTTACTTGTTTTGGATAGGTTTTGAAGGATTAGATCCTTAAAGATCCTTAAATCCTTCTTAAATCTCTCGATCCTCATCCTCAATCGATCCTCAATCCGATCCTTAAAGGATCCTTAAAAACATTACGCGCGGGTTTAGCACGTGTAAAAACGGACCGGGTGTAGTAAATATAAGTTTTAAAGGATATTTTAATTAGACGTTATTTTCTCCCAAAAGCATTTTTACGGAGTTAAATAAGTGAATACAAAGTTTTATTACTGCCTTTGTTACACTACTTATTTTTAATAATTTAAAAGTTTTATTTACTAGCCAAGTGTCCAAAATTTTTCAGATCCAAAATTTTCAAATTTAAGACGATTTAAATGGTTTTTTGGTCCCCTGAGGCTTCCGAATTTCCAAAATTTGTGCGCATTTCCGCAACCATTGCCACGACTACACGACTACCAATAATTGCCGCCTAGAGAGCCATAATTTTCGTAGAAAAACTCGGTGATTAGACACGTTAAATTTTGGATTTTAGCGGGAAAATTGGAAGCAACTTGCAAAATTAAATGAGATGGCATTTCGAACTCTGGAAAAATTTGGGAACGGGAAGGAAAGGCAAAAGCTGTTTTAGGGCAGGCTAGCAGTGAATTTTTGCGGAATATTAATAATCCCAAAACAGCGCTAACTGAGTTGGATATTGCAATAAGATTTCTTGAAACGACTATGAGCTTGTAATGGCTCTAGAAAAAGTCGTGGAAGGGCAATAGCGGGGATGTTTAGGGAATTCTTTCGGATATCACTAGAATCTTGAATGAGCGGATTCTGTAAAAAAGCTTTTTGATGCTTAAAAGAAATTAATTTCCCTAACCAAAATTTTTGGGGTTTGGCGGCGGCCGCTCCGAAATTTATGAAATCTTAAGGCTTCAACTCAGGTTTTAAAAGCCGTATACTTTTGATAAATTTTCTATATATTTTAAATATCCCCGGCTCGATTTTTCAACATCCACATCCCCCATTTCGATGCCGTTCTCCTCATTTCTGGCGAAAACATCTACAACCGCAAAAAACGTTCGCGGGGGAAGTGGGCATGTGAGGGGGAGGGGGGAATGTTTGTGCAGGGCTCCCGGCCAACCCGACCAACGGACCCCACGGCCAGCCAGGAGGCCTAAAAAGTGTTCGCTTTTTCTGCTTTTTGTGGTTGTGGCGCGGCGAGGGGGAGAAGCACGTGGCTGAGTGACTGGCAATAGGCAGGAGAGAGAGAGAGCGAGCGAGAGAGCGAGAGAGAGAGATGGATACGTGACCCTCGAAGCTCCTCACAAATACGCAAAAACAAGGCAATGAGACGGCCCTTATCTTGGCCGTTTGCCAGTTTTTGTCGAGGGATGATGAGGCGGGGGATTAAAGGGAGAGTGACAGTTGCCAAGAAAAAGCTGTAGTTTGCTTTGTTGAGTGTTCACTGGCGCTGCCTCACTTTCTCTTGCCATATATTGCACTCTCCCTACCTCTCTCTCTCTCTCTCTCTCTTCGCTCTCTCTAACCTGTTCTCTTTCGCTCGCTCTCTCTCACTTGCTCTCTTTCTACCGCTCTCTCTCATTCTCTGACACTCTCGCGCTGTCACCATCCCTTTAAACAGACGCCAATGGTCCTTTAAAAATCACTGCCAGGCAGACAAGCCAAAATTATTGGTCAAAGTCTTTGAAATGAATAAAAAAAGCCCAGGCAAGCTAACAGGGTTTCTTTGGGAAATTCCAAGTTTTTCAGCTAGTTTTTCTAATTTGAGTAATCGGCAGCCCAGCAGAGATTCTTCAAGAATCTGAAATTTCGAGTTTGTGCTTCTGGATTCAATGTTAATGCAAGTAATCTAGCAGAGATTCTTTGGGGAAACCATACTTTAAAATTAATAGATACCATTCCAGCAAGTTAGCAGAGATTCTTTGAGATCTCGAATTTGCTGTTGACCGTTAGATACTGAAAAGCTTCCCAAAATTCAGAATTTTTCTAGTATTTTTCAAACATTTTCTATTCATTTTGGGCCAAAACCGCTACGTGCCCCCCCCCTTCCCCCAAACCGCTGAGACTCGACAAAACGCAAAAATGAAAGTGACTGACAAGGGAAACACCTAAGGTCAAGGTGGCGTTTCGTTATGGGACCCAGCCTATTTTGTGTAGAATTTTTTGCTGATTCCGAACCCGCTTTCAATTTTTGCTAAATAGCTCAATTTAAAAAGTTATAGCGATTTTAAGGTCATATCTGTGCCCGCGGGAACTCATCTGTCCCGATGCCCAACTTTTCTATTTTAATAGGGCAGTTGTTTTTTAATCGCCTGCCTTGTAGAGAATTTTTTTCTGATTCGATTGGTATATTTCATTAGTGCGCTACGACCTATCGACGATCACTTGCGGGTGTGAAATAGGCAATTTTCACCATTTCCATACAAACGAGTCCATACCAAGTATCGTCGATTTTTTCAATTTTCAGCAATTTTGAGTTAAATAGTTCATTCTATAGAGAAAATTTTTCTGAATACGATGGCGATATTCGTTTTTGAGGAATCAGACGGGAAAGGCAAGATAAATGACTTTGAAGTTCGAAAATTTGGGAAAAAATGGAACTTTGAAACGCTATAACTTTTTAAATTGGGCTATTTAGCAAAAAATAAAAGCGGATTCGAAATCAGCAAAAAATTCTGCACAGAATAAGCTGGGTCCCATAACGAAACGCCACCTTGACCTTAGGAGGTTCCCTTGTGAGACACTCCCTCCCCCTTTCTTTCTATCCTCGGCTTATCACCATTCCCTCCTCCGTCACCCGCCACATTTTTTGCATGGCTTTTTGCCAGACATCTCTCTCGACTCGTGTCTCCCGAAAGCACCGCGGAATAACACTTTTCAGGCGCCAAGAATTTAGTGGTACTGTAGATTAGGTGCGGAATTCAGGATAGGGACAGGCAGGTTATGGCCACAGATTTCCGCGACGCGCCATGCGTCGGCCTTGGCCAGCGCGAGGACATCGCAATCCATTACGCAATGAAAAGGTGTTTCTAATCAGGGCAAAGTCATAAGAAATCTTGTAAAAATCCATGTCGAAAACCTTTCTGGAGATCGGGTTGCGCCCTGTCTACCCTGGTTCTAAAATTACAATGCTTTGACCGGTTATTTTCGGATTGATTTGGTAGTTTTCAAGGGTTTTTGCCGCTATTTTAATCTTAAAGCCACCAACCTCTGCCTTCATCGCCTCCGCTACCAGCTGCAAAATATGCTGTCCACCTCGACGACTGCGATCGGAATCACCACTCTGCGAGTTCTCTTCTTCCTCCATTGGCACGTCAATTTCGCGGCGTTTATCGGAAATTGTTGCTGGAAATGGTTTTAGGTTATCTTCTGACCCGGTCCCTTGAAAATGATGCTAGCCGAGATTGTTTTTGGGGAAATCAGCATTTGCCTGAATTTCGGGTCCAATTTTCGTAAATTTGCGTCCGGTCTTTATCCATTTAAATAGGAAATAAGATTAATTAGGAAACATGGCTGATTGTTGGAAACGTAGGTTGAACATTTTACCTATTTTAGAAGACTTTTCGGAACTATATCCATGCGTAAATGATAAACTACAATCGAAAACTCACTCTCCAGCAACACAAAATGATTCGACGCTACAGGAATATTCTGGAGATTTGTCGACTTGCAAAATCCGATGGCCTCGATTTCAAAGGGTCGGTCCTCCCAAATTGGTGGCGAGGTCTAAAGGAGCACGACTTATTTAAACCAAATTTTAGCAACATACCGTAATCGTGGCCGTCAGGTTCCCGATTGACAATGAATAGACGGGGACGACGAACATTTCCTCGGCCACCGCGTCGACGATCGATTCCTCTGAGGTATCGTGGCTCATGTAGAAGAGGTGGTAGTAGTCCTCGTAGTCTTCGCCAACCTGGGAATTTGTTTATTGTATTTTACATGATTTAATCGAGTTTCGAGTTTTTTAGGCCGTTTTCCCCAAATCTGATGCTTTTTAGCGTATTGTTACGTACTACGCTTTTTTCGTAATTAGTACTCACTTCATATCCACAACTCTCCGCCGACACCTCTTCGAGCTCTTCAATCTGTGTCGGGTCCATCCCATTCTTCGTCGTATTCACAATAACGAATCGGCACTCGCAGGGCGCGAAAAAGTTGATGTCGCCCTGAATGAATTTTGTTTACTGAGAAACTGCTGTTAAAACGATGCGATAAAACAGCCCAAAGGACTCGTAAATCTTCGAAATCTTCGAAATATTTAATTGTCGGAAAATGTAGGCAAATTAACCGTTCTTACATCATATGAAGTAGCATCAGTGAGGACGATGATGTGATCATCTGGGGTGGGGCTCAAATCGGTAGCCAGGCGATCGAGGAGAGCACCAGTGTGAGATTCACCAAATAATCGAACACTAAAAATGTTATATTTAATGGCACTACTTTTTAATCAAAAATGTATGAAATTTGCCCAAAATGTCAATTTTTAAAATTTTTTAGCTGTTTTTGTAACTTTATTGTACTCAAAAAACACTAAAATCTTGCTTAAAAATACCCAATTTATTATTAACAGGTAAATATAGGTGAAAAGAATCATCCCCCTGCTAACCGCCTAGTACCTTTTAAATAACGAACAACTAAAAGACTTCGCAGTTTGATTAAAACTACATGACAAATTCAGCGAAAACTAGCTGCATTTAGGCATTTAAATGGTGAGGCGGGAATTTAAATTTTTGGAAACAGCTAAAAACGAACCCGTTAGCCAGCATCTTCTGCGCCGCGGCCGCCGACTCGACCTCGGTGGCCAACTTTTCGACCTTGTCACCGGAACGGTACTGAAGAGATCAGAATGGTCCTTTATCCTGGGTATTCGATCATACCAGTGATATCCTGGGCTCTGGCACCATTTTCTTGGCTCGCTGTATAAGTCCACAGGCTATCCGAGACGCGACACCGTATCGTGAGTCTTCCACGGAGCAGGAGGGCTGAAAAAAGTACTAGTATTGATGCTAAGACCGCAATTTCAATGTCAATGTCAATTAGTCTGTTAATACATGTCATAATCGATTATTATGATTTTCGCCTTGCTCAATTTTCCGTATTTTGCTATTTTCAGCAGGTGAAATTGATAAATGAACTGTATTATCCGTCGAAATTGGTTGTCAGGAAATCTTTTTTGTAATTTGTTCAGCTTTTATACTGTCATATCATCTACAAAATTTCCAATCAAAACCGTGCTGCACTTATTTGCTGACCCCCCAAAAAAAATTCGCACCTGTCCATCGAGCTGTAGCCCCATCGTTAGCGACGTGTCGACCACAAAAATGAAGCCCATTTCAGAGGGTGCGGGCTGAATATGAACAATTTATAGCGTTTAAAAATAAAAAAATTAACTATTGAAAGGTATTCGAAATTGCTGAAAATATAGAAAAATGGATGTAACGCAGCAAAGGATGTCAAGCTATAAAACAAAACAGAAAGAGCAGAACCGAACACGGAATTTTAAAGTCTTATAAAATAGGCTGGGGAAAATTCCAGGGCGTTTTTGCATCAGCTACATTCCAGTTTTAAACAAGTTTCAAACTACTTTGTAAAATTAATACACAATGGATGTTGTTCTAAAAAGAACGTAGGAAACCAAGTTTGTAAAGAAAACAGTCAAGACGAGAAAATGATGAACGGATGGAAAATTAAATTCAGGAAATGCTGCAAATAAGTAAAGCTACGGCATGAAAGAATTAAAAATTACAAAAGCTAGAATTAAAGCATAGGATACCAATAAAAACATGAGATTAAAAAGGAAACGGAACTAGAAAAATAGCAAACGAACCAGCACAGGTCGAATAAGATAGCACGGAAATTAGCATCCGATAACCATGATAAGAAAGATACACCTTCTATTAATGCCAATGTCTAGTTAACATGTCAAAAGCCATTTGTCATGAAAGGGTGAAAACGCCGAGAAGCGATTAGAAAGAGGTAAGATATGAAAGCGATAGTGGCAAAGCAATCGAGTCAAACACAGAAACTAGCGCTATTTGGATGATAAAATCACGCTAAAAATAATCAATATAACCTCCTATTAATGTTCCATACCTCAACTTGTCCCCAAAAAGGTCAAATTGCCCGCTCAAGCGAGCAGATGTGTGTGCCTCCCCCCGCCCCGAAGTGTTCCTCCACGCGTTTCTCGAGTTTCTCGAGTCCGGATGTTGTGTCCAAGCCAAAGTCACGCCCCCATTTTTTTGCTTCCACAAGTCCAGTGAAGCCAAAAAGGAAAGGGAGCGAGGGCCACGGGGCAAAAAGTTGTTGATGCGGTTCGGGAAGGGAATGGCTAGATAAAAGTGCAAAGGATGACACGTTCCGCTGCTATAGACACAAGCCAGTGGGGGCAGACAGGCAGAGACACCAGAGGGACCAGAAATCGACAAAAAGGAACGGATTAAAGTGGTCGGGGTATTTGTTGTGTTTGCGAAGGAAATAAAATGTGAACTCTGGCGTTGACGCGTTTTAAAGGGAGTGGAAAGCTCACAAATCTACCCTTTACGACGCCTAGGATCTCGACGGCCTCCCATGGCGTCAGATGAGGCATTTTAAGCATATGTTGTTTGGGTTTGAGGAGGGGAAATCGAACCTGAAGTCGAAAGCTGAGGTACTCTAAAAGGTTCGGGAGACGTGAGAATCGACCCCTTACGTCAATTAGGTCTTGATTTCTAAGAGGGGAATAAGAATATAAGAGGAATACACTTTTTAGTAGGGTAGTTGTTGTGTGCGGAAAGAGGAATCGATTCTGACGAGTTTTAAAGAAAAGGGGAAACGCGGTTTTCGACCCTTTGCGTCGACTAGGTCTCGATAACCTCTCTTTGCGTCAGATGAGTCATTTTAGGCGTATTTTTGTGTCTCAGGAGGCGAAATCCGAACGAAGTCTAACGCTCAGGTATCTTAAGCAAGCTGTTCGGGCAATATCAATGCAAGCTTCCAGCCAAAATACGGTTCGAAAACGCATCTTTTGATCGTTCGCTCCCTTCCCCTTCTAGGGTGTTTCTAGGCGTATTGTGTCCACGGGCCCTCTCGCCCTAGTAGGGTCTGGGAACGGACCTGGTCCCACCCTCTTCCCCCTCTAAAACGTGACACAAAGGGCCACCGCCCGCCACATCCAGCGCGCGAGGGGAGGACTTTCCTGCAAAAACGCGCTGAAAAAAAGGCAAAAAGGGGCCCGCGCGGGAACGGTTGCAGGAGGCTGCATGGTTTGGTGTACTTTGGTTCCAGAGAGTGGGAGAGGGAGAATAGAGTCTGGGAGAAAAAACTGCAAAAAAAAATAAGGAAAATAACTAGCAGAGAAAATTCGAATACAATTCAGGGTATAATAATAAAATTTGCTGACCTCAAAATTGATAAATAGAACTGTACGTTAGAAATTAAGGCACCTTCTAACGTTTTGAAGTATAAAACGTGAAAATTGACCCCCGTTCCTCGACTAGGCCTTGGTAACTACGCGTCACGTTAAATGACACGTTAACGGCTGATAGACGCTAGCGGTTCAGGCTTTCCGACTATTCTATCATTTTGGTTATTAGCTAGCAGTGAAAATCGACCCATTCCTCGACTAGGTCTCGACAGCCACGCTACACGATCTTGGTCCGACCGAAATCGGCAGACGAGCGAAGTAAATCGAATTAAAATAGTCTTAAAATATTTTGGCAAGCAGGACTTTAAAGTATTTTCGCTCGGATCCAAATTGTCGGGACCTAGTAGGTTGAAGGGGTCGATTCAAGCGCTTTCCACCCCTATAAAACTTACATTCGCTAAGTAATTTAAATAAGTACATTTAGACGGTAAGAAAGTCGCTCGAATTGCAAATGCAATGTTAAAATGAGAAAACGCATGAAATGCGAAGCATAGCACGTAAAAGTATGCGAGAAAATTCATGGGGTATTCGTATAATTCAGAGAAAAAAAACAGGGGTTTTTAAGGCATTTTTTAGAACGCAGCAGAAAATTGTAGAACAGTTTAATTTTGGAAAGGAAAAGCAATAATAAAGCAGGAATAGCAGCAAGGTTGACTGAAGAAAATCTAGAGAAAACAGAGTCCAAAAAAGCATTCAAAAGCCAAAGTCCAAAAATCAATCAATATCCATAAAATTCCAGAAAAATAACGATTTTTTTGCAAAGGGCACATGCCCAGTTTTGAGAGCAAGTTGTGGCGAGTGAAGGCCGGCGGAGCACTGGGACCTCTCCGTTCCTTTTTTCCCTTCTTCGACGTGTTGGGAGGGCCCCAGAAAGGGCCCAACCAGGCCACCCCCAGAAAGGGGAGGGGCCCACCAGAAAAATGTATTTTTGAACGCGTCGGTCCCCTCTTTCTGCTTCTTTTTCGCGTTCATCTAGAGCAGCAGCAGCCCCTCAGGGGCACTCGCACTCACTCACTCTCTCACTCTCCCTCTCTCTCTCTCTCTCTCTCTCTCTCTCTCTCTCTCCTCTCCTCTCTCGATCTTTTCTTCTCTTACTTCGCTCTTTCTACTCTCGGTCTCTCCCTCTCTCTAGCTCTAAAATACTCGGGTTCTCCGCAAATTGCCAGAATTGCTCGAATCGACCCCCGGCTCGGCCCATTTTCTGAACCCGAACCGCCGAAAAGAAATCCATTAGGGCGGGTGCGAGCATATTTGGTGGAATGTCTGAGGAATCGGATTTGCTTTAATTTTGGCGTTGTGAGATTGGCAAGGCGGTTATTTGCATATTTTGCATCAGGGAATCAAAAAAAACACATTGTTGTAACTAAAAGGTGCCGCTTTTCAGTGGTAATCAAAGGGATCAAAATCTGGAAAATCGCAAATTTAAATTTGAATTGAACAGTGCATATAAGTCTAACTTAAATTTCCTTATGAAATCATTATTTAGTCATTCAATTTGTAATAGGCAGGTCGTAATTTTTAAACGCGTCAGGCTATAATTAAAACCGTAATGATTTTAAGAAAATGTCGAAATGAAAAGATCAAAAATCCCACATTTGGATGCAAAATCTTTGGGAATTCAGAAGTCAAAGCTGAAACAGATCAAAAAATCATAAAAATGACGCGTGCTGCAGAAAATCACAGTGGGTATGTTAGAAATCAATAAGTTGCCTTAAATAAGCGCCTTTAAAATTTTTACAACCATGATTTTATATTGAAAAAAACAAGATGTGTTTGGCAAATGAAGTAATTTATGACAAACTGGAAAACCTGGTGAGCCAGGCAAAATTTTAGTTGAGAAATGGCCTCTTCCGCGCGCAAATGCTTTGTGAGTTCAGGCGTCAAAGTTCCAGTCAGGAAAAAGCTACAAAGCGAGGTAAAAGCCTGCAAAAACCAGACGAAAAGTTCAGGCACCCCTCCAGATGCCCTCCATTCAGAAAGTAGCCCGAATTTTTGATCGGCTGCAAGGGAAGAAAAAAATAGAAGGGGGGTGAACTGGAGGGGAAGCTTTGCTCAACTGGGGGGCATTTTGGGGAGGGGCCGTTCTGCACGTAGCCCCCGCGGAAAGTACAAGAATTTTTGGGGAAGGGAAAGAGTGGAGGAACGGCTGGAATAGATAGGGAGGCAGACGAATAGACAGACAGACAGACAGGGAGACAGGGAGACAGACAGACAGACAGCTGAAGGAGCTGGTGAGCGCGGTGGCTTGTGGGTTTGGGGGAACGGCTGTGCACGAGGGAGCGATCCTGCGGGAACAGAGAACAAAATTTTGAGAGGCTAGAGAGTTTGTATCGTTTTTGTCTCGTGAAATTCGTGGAACCGGAACTTAGATCAGATCTGTCTACAGAATAAGACGACAAACAGATCAGCGAAGACATATTTTATACGACTTGGGCTGGGGGCATATTTTAGGAAATTTTACGAAATTTTTAGATATCGACACGAGATACCTCATTCGAAAGAATGCGTTTTTCTGGTTTTGGTACGCAAAATCTTTTCATCAACTTGCCGATCCAAGTTTTTTTTTGGGAGGGAAGAAAGTTGGTCATTTTGAGCTTTTTTGCCACTAAATGACGTCTAAACTTTTTCAAAATCATCGATCAAAAGTTTTTAAAAGAAATAAAGAAATACGGGGTTCTGGATGAGCGCAGAATTCTGCACACGATCGACCTGATCCCAGCTCAAAACACCAAGATCACAAAAAAACCCATTCCGCACGGCGCTACGAACACTTTGAAATTGCTTTAAAGACCGTCGGAACGATGAAATTTCGTTAAAAGCAAGAAAGATGCGCACCGGGCGGGGTTCGAACCCGCGATGGTTCGCTCCACAACCCGACGCGCAAGCCATTATATACCACAGAGTCGATTGGAGAAGGGAGTCAGAGGCGTCTCAAACCCCAGTACGGAGCGCCACTAATGACGCCTCTCTCTGCGCGTTCTTGGGGGCACCCTTGGGGTAACAGTGTGCGTTCAAGAGTTCTGGTGGTCTTTAAAGGAGCTCGAAAGCGTCAGGAAGGTATAGGCCAATTTTCATCAGCCCGAAGCGATCACTAGATCATTGGAATTCGCGCCCGATCACACCAGTCACCTGGAGCGCCAGGTAGCCGTCCCTAGTCATTGCAAGGGCCGAATCTAAAGCTTCCTAGCTTAGTTCATCGCCGTGCTGCTCCGTACGCTCTCCGATAAAACGATCTCTCGGCAGTAGACCTGGGCGTATTAAGGGGTGTACTTTACGGGGCCGTACGGGGTAGCACGGAAACGTACTTTAACTGGCACACCGGGTGCACCGGGTTTGTTTTCGAGTTAGAATGAAAGGTAAGGAAATGAATGTCTGAATTCGACCCCCAGAGATCACTGAACCCATGTGTTGGACGTGCCAAGCTCAATCAAAACCAGAAAAAAGCTACCCAAGAGGAATATGGAAAGGAATTCCGTGTCGGGGTCTTCCTTTTCCTTTTGCGGTAAAGTACAGCGTGACCAATGTGGGACGAGGTCATTTACCACACACAATCCCGATTCGGACACCGATTTTTGGAGCTGCGGAAAGGAGAAGTAGGATTGTCAAAAAAATTGTCAAAAAAATAAATTAAAATAGTTTAAGGCTGGCAAAAACGCTTAATAATCTTTAGGGGCCGACAATACACTCTTGTGCATCTAATTACACTAATACAAAGCTTAAATAATTTGTTACGTTGTTTGTTAAGTTGTTAATTTGTTACTGAAAATAGTGAAACGAACTCTATTCAGTGAAAACGACCAAAAACGTTTTTGGGTCTTTTACCTACCAGTATCTGTTAAAACCCAGCTATCAAAATCGTGTCTGACAAGAATCTGAAAAGTACCTTTGCGCGCTAAAAAAGGTAACGGTGTAGTTATAAAATGTTTTAAAAAAAGGCTTTTTTTAATGTCTAAAAGCTACCATATTCCGTAGTTACAGTATCGTCAATAACAACACTATATTTGTCTTGACCGTCCCTTTAAGACCCTCAAGATATCGCAGTTCAACCAGGCCGCCTATCTAATGAATCGAGCCATGGGAATCGGAATGAGCGGGGGGAGACTGGTTTGCCTTGTATGTAGTAGACAGAGCAGGTAAATTGAGGAGAAACAAGCTGGAAGGGGGGACCGGATCTGCTACTCCACACACCAACAGATCTCAGCGCCATCTCAAAACAAAGGGCTTAACGTGTTCCGGAGAGCCGGGATCAATAAAGCCTGACTGGCCACTGTTGATCGAAGTTGTTAGGAATTTATTAGAAAGCGTGGCTTTTTTACAGAGTTTGAAGCAAGCGTCTAGCGTGAAAAATACGGAAGTTTTGACTACAGTAGCCTTTCCAAAAAATGCTAAGCAAATCATCTGACTTAGTCAAAATCTCTGATTTCGAAGGCTAGTCTCAAATAGCACAAATCCATGCCTTTCCAATTCGATTTTAGACTATAAACTACGCAATAAAGGTTTCCGAGACTGTACGGATAAGCTCTAAGTCCCCACCGTCAGCTTTTATAGGTGCGAGCTTGCCCACAAAAAAACATGGTTATCCCTGTCAAACGAGACATCTTGACCACCGTTCGTTATGATAAGGAGCCAGTTTTTCTGGGAGATATTTCTAGCCGAACGCCTTTCTAGCGGATACGAACGGAAAAACCACTGCCCGGTTGGAGTTTTTCTGGCCCGGTTTTTCAGGTGGTGGTTGACCTATTCGGGAACGGGCGTTTCATAAGCGAGAATGTTACTGATCTTATTACCGTTTATTGGCTAGGAAATTTACGGAGTTTATGCGTAAAGTTTATTGATTGAAAGGAAAGTACTGTACTTTTCATCAACGGAATTGTGCCATTGATTTTGCGAAAATCTGCGCTTTCTAGTTGGTTAAAGTTACAATTTGGTCCCACTGTTTTGGTTGCGCCCTTGCAACTAGACACGGGATAGCAAGAAGAGTTACGGTAGGCGCTTGCCGCGGAGCAAACCCGGACCCCCCGACCGCTGGCCTGGGGCAGCGCCTTACTGTAAAGTGTTTTTACTCAGGCTGATGTTTTGGAATGGGACCAAGACTATCTTGTTCAGAATTTTTTGCTGATTCCGAATCCGTTTTCCAAACTCGCTGCGGACTTTGCGTTAAAAAGTCATTTGAGGTCGAAATTAAGCTTAAAAACGGCATAAATTCGGATGCTGGCCCACTATTCCCGGCCTGGGTCCAGGCATTACCGTACCCCTTATCTACCCTCCCGAAGCCCCCTGCCCAGTTCGCATCATGGTGAATTGGCAAGGTGTTCGCTTGCCAAGCACAGGGCGGTGGTTCGAACCCCGCCCTGCACAATTCCTTTTGCCTTTTGCTTTTTGCACAAAAACCCGGAATTTTGTGCATAAAATCGTGCTTTAACCTCTAAAACCGTTATCGAGCCAGTTTTAACGTTTAGGATGACGACAGCTTAAAAATAACGCAAAGAAATCCAAATTTTCGCAATTTTTTTAGTATAAATGTCGAATAACCTTTTAACTAAAGGTCGACAGTAGATTTGGAAGCCAGACTCGGAATCAGCGAAAAATTTTGCACAATGTAGACTTGGTCCCATCCCAAGACGCCAGCCTGAGTAAAAACACTTTACAGTTAGGCCACCAGGCCAAGGGAAAGACGGGAGCGGGGAAGGGGGAGAGGAGTTAGAAAACGTCGGAGGCGCTTGGTCCGGACAACCGGCACACGCCCAAAATTTGCGGCAATAAGGGCCTAAGCGACGCGACACGCCATTCGTCAAGAAAATGTATGGGGCCCGAACTTTGGAGGCTTATATCTTGAAAGATAAGAACTAACTTAAAAAAAGCTTGTTCCAACTTAATAGAATGGGAGACGGCGAGCCTAATGATACTAAGAACTTAAAAAAATTGAGTTCAAAAAGTATCAAAACGGAGGCGGTTTTTATTTCGTTTGAATTTTCCGGGATCTGCCGGGCTTTTGACGGGTCGTTTGTATTGGTGTGGAATGGAATGAGATATCCTAGTGAAAACCTAAAATGGTTATAAGAATCTGCTGCTTCATTGTTGATTCGTGAAAAGTATACCAAAAATTCTGCTTCTCTCGGGCTACAGAAAGAACTACCGGTCATGATGCCTACATGCCAAACCGCCCAAAAAATCACGAAAAAAGTTGAGCCACCTATCCTTTTGTCACAAACTGAAGCAAGAAAGTAAAAGGAAGGGCCAGTTAGTGTTTCTATCGTCAAATATTTTTTTATTTCACTTATCTTTTAAATTTTCCTGTCCGATTACACAACTAAATCATTCGGGCCCAATCTTACTTGCCGTCACTGTCCGTAAGTAACTAGTAGCGTCTCGTTGCCATCCTCTCAAATTGCCGAAAATCTATGGGTTTGATTGGGCCCCAAAAAACCTAGGGTCGCTACCTATCTAGAAACAGGTCTATCCTTCTATGTATTAACTTCTCGGCTTCGGTGGCCATCCAAAACCTAGTTTTTTCCGCCCCGAAAACAGGCAAAAATCCCAGCTTTTGGTTCCACCGTACTATTCAAAATCGGTGTCAGGCTGCAGCGTGAGCATTGTTGTGATGAGGAGCATCATCAGCAGGGGGAATAGTTTTGTGAGGATGGGGTGGAGGAATGCCATCCTCTTCTACCACCAAACAAGGAACCCGTTCCCACAAGTCTTCCTCTTCCACCCCTCGATTTGCCATCCATCCCTCCCTCCCACTTGACCATGTTTTGAGCATCAGCCTCCCCGGCCCCGAAAATGACCACCACCGGTCAGTGCTGTCTGGTATTGGCTAAAAAGTTGTCTGGCTGTCAAAAACACACTAGATATTTTTATTTCGGTACGACTTTACTTTACCCACAGCCGAACGTTTCTAAAAGTTTTCCTCTATAACTTTTTCATATTACATTATTTTGAGCTGTAATTACACCCAATATGATATTTTTTGATGCCCTATCGATTGGCATAGCCGAAACCAAAAAAGATCGGAAATACTATAGAATTTTGGGAACTTTCGGCTAGGGTGGGGGTTAATTAAAGTCTTGCCGATATTTACATCCTTTTTAAAGTAACTCGTAAGCCAGGAATTTCGGGGATAAGACAAAATTTTAATAGCTTGACAAATTCTCTAGAAAAGCAAAAAGTTGAATTTTACCACTAACGGAGTGTCTCAAAAATTTTTCGACGTAAAATTCAATGCACATTTTTTGGATTTTTTGTTAGTTAGCTCGATTTTAGCCGCAAAACGACCAGAAAAATGCCCAAAGTTCCACGTTTTGTAGTTTTATATAATTTCAAAACCCGGGATCGATTTTTTCATACAACTGGGAATCGAATCTAAGCAAATTCCAGGGGTCCAAATTTCCGAAATGCAAAAACAATCTTCTCAAACAGTCTTCCGCGCTTCCAAAAAAATCCGAAATTTTCGAAATTGATAGGAATTTTCATAAATGCAAAAATCGCTAAAAAATCAAAAAAGCGCTTTTAAACGAAGCCTTGGAATAAATTCCCTGCCATTTTTCCAGGGTTCGTATTCCCTGCCGTTTCCGTGCCTACCGTATGCCGGCCGGCGCTGCGGGACCCAGCCATTCAGAGCAAAGAAAGCTCGCCAGATACCGTATTCATGTCGTTTGTTAGTGGTATAATCTCCAAATTTGATAGGACTCCAATGCAATCAAGTCTTTGGTCATTTTCAGTGTTTTCACCCACCAAGAAAATTATATAAATCCATTTATGCCGACGCTAACCGGTTGTCGATATATCAATTTTGTTGATGTAGATATTTAGAGTCTTTGAAGAAAGGGAAACTGAAGAGAAATCACATCCGAAACAACTGAAAAGAGAAACGAGAAGAAATTTGCATAAAAGTACAGTAATAAAAGAGTAATATGTCTGTGGGGACAGGAGAAGATCATTTGTTGTCGAAGTGAACGTTGCAATCGGGAGGACGAGGGGAGGAAGAGGACGAGAAAATTATGGAGGGTATTTGATTGAGGCGGACCATATAAAGTGGATCTTGAAGGTTTTTAAGGGTTCTCGAAGGTTCAGAGGGCGAGACCTAGTCAAAGTAGCAACAGATTCTCGGAATTCTAGTTATTTAAAGAGATGAGCAAGACTTAGCTATGGATTTTTCTGGGTGTGCGTCCCATCTTATATGCCTGCGTATGGTGTGACGCGACCGCAACATGACGCTGCCACTTCAATTACGTAATCGATTACGAAACCTTATCGGCTTTCAAACTGCGTGCGTCGCTTGTCGCGGGTGTTTGGTAGAAGCCTTTAGAATACATTGCGAAATCATACGTGCCGATCCCCTTTAAAAGTACGCCAGGGCCTCCCTATAGATTTCTTCTAGATTTTGCCGCGCCGCGACTCGGAAAGCGCCCTGCTGTCTTTTCCTGACGTTTCCGTCCCGAGTAGGCGAGGCGAGTGCGTCGCTTTTCGCGTTTGCGGGTGTATCCATAGGAAATCCATACCTGAATACAAGAGCTTGCCTTACGCACCCTTTAAAAAGTTTTAGAGGCTCTGGAAGCTACTTTAGGCCTTTTAAAGTACTAAAATTCGTAATGCAAGCTTTTAGACTTTAAAACGCAAAAAGAGTGTTATTAGCCAAATTTTCATTTTAGTCTTTCCCAAATAATCTTCGCTAGCTTCTAGACTTTCCGAACCTCACAAGACTCCTGAAAATCCTAAAAACCCTCTAAAACATAAAAAACAAAGGTGAGCGATGGGGGACACGGGAGAAGGACCGAGGGGGATACCTGTAATCAATGGGGGATACCGCGCAAACAAAGTGGGATTCGAGCTCGAATTTGTGGACGGGTGAGGAACGGGTTGTTTTTGATTTGCATAAAGGTACTTTGTTTTGATTTTAAAATACAATGAAATGGCTGAAAAGGCTCAGAAAATTCTATTAGAGGAGGAGAGGCTCTTTCTACAGTTGTCGCTTGTCGTTTTTTTGGTTAGAACGAGGCTTCGTCGGTCAGCTCGAGCGCCTCGGCAATGTCGCTGTTTCTTCTAAAACAATATAATTTAATTTATTAAACATATTGTGCATTAAATTACTGCTAATCCATATTTACTAAGCCTAAAATACTTTTCATTTCAAAATATCCGGTCTAAAAACCCCACTTTTGATGCTTGGAACGGCGGTGGTGGTGACGTTTTGGCTTGCTAAATACGGAATTTCATAGCGTAAATGGATATTTTTTGTACCTGGCCAGTTCATGCATTAATAGGGGCTCGCGGTGGCCTTCTCGGGGCTCATCGGCTGGCAGGGTGGCGTCCATCTCGGGGAAATTCTCCGGGTCGAAGAAAACCGGGCAGTCGGGGATTGGGACGTGCTCTAGAAGGAATAGATTTAGCTATCTCTCGCTCTCTCTCTCTCTCTCCCGCGCTTTTTCTCTCTCGCTCTCGCTCTGACGCCCTCTCTCTATACGTCTATCTATCTCTGTCTCTCTGACTCACTCGCCCTCACATCCTCTCTATTTCTTTCTCTATGTTACAAACTTACCATCCTTCAAATCCTGTCTACCACACTTCAACAGTCTCTTCTCAGCCTCTATAACTGTTTCTCGAGCCTCTTCAGATCTGCCATCCTCTCGTCGTGCTCATCTTCCACCGGTTCTTCTTCATCCACGATCCGTGCCAGCGTTTTTGGACCATCGTTCGGTCGACGTCGTCACGCTCGGTGTCCGTGCACCGCCTTCCACGTCGGTGCTGAAAGCCGTGTTTTAGAGGGTTTCAACGCGAAAATTTCACAGCGGCCGCGATACGCAACCCGCACGGATTTGTCTCCAGGAACCGTACTTATTGCCTTCTGCAATGGAAGGGCGGACATGCGCTTGCGTTGCGTGTTGCGGTCTGGTAAAATGCCTAAAGGGACACGCAAGACGTCGGATTTCTTTTCTTATGAATATGCCTCCGTGCCGGAGCCGCCACGCAACGCGCGGTCGCGATACGCAACGCAGCCCAAAAGACCGTAATCCATTACGCAATGGAAATGAGGACGGGGCGACGAAAATCCGTGGCTGATCCAGAGCCAAAATCACGACTTCCAGCCTTACTTGGCCCTTTAAAAATGCTGTTAAAGGCCATTTAAAAATTATTACATAGCTGGAAAACGAGAAGGGTGTCCAAACTGGCTACCTCCTTCCTTCTCCGGCTCCATGGCATCTCGTTTGTTACTCTCTTCCAGATGTTTCATCAGCACAGCCACGACGACATTAACCAACACGAATTGCGAGATCAGCACGAAGATGACAAAGTAGCATGGCGCCAGAATTGGATCCACGCAACAGTTCACTTCACAACGCTCCGAGCTGTCACAGTCGTCTCTGAAAAATATGGGTTTTTATTGAACGACCGTCACTTTTGGCTTGAAAATCAGGTTGACGCTCACCTCAACGCATCTTTCATAATGCCATTCCAGTTGTCACCCGTAGCTATTCGGAATAACGTCAAAAATGCCATTCCAAAGTTTTTGAAGTGTGCGTGCTCGCCCAGGCCGTCGCAGGGGTGTTCTTCGGAGCATTCTGGAAAAGCTCGATTTTTATTATAGCTCTGGCATTAAAAATTAGGCTTTTTGAGAGACTTACCCAATTTGCCGAACAGCTCCACACCGAGGGCGGCGAAGATGAAGAACAGCAGGAAAAAGAGCGACCCGAGGTTTCCGACTTGGGGTAGGGCTTCGCCGACGGTGTCGAGCAGCGATCGTATGCCCTTGGCCATTTTTAGTAGCTTGAGGACTGAAAAATCGTGGTTCAGAAGGACTTTTAATCGCAAAAATTTAGATTGAATTCATCCACAAAATCAGAATTAAAATTCGGGTTTTAGTACGGAGAAATCAGGCAGTCAGCCCCGACTTCAAAAACTTACCCCTAGCTATTCTCAGCACTCTCATCACCCTGATGATCGTCGGATTGATGGGCAGCTCAAGGGCCTCGAACTCCTCAAAGATGATGCCGGCGATGGAGAGGAACACGATGAAGATGTCCAGTTGGTTCCAGCTAAAAGCGATCGTCGTTATAAAGCTATTAGAGCCTAACCGTTCCGCCATAAAGCGCTTGATGCCGAGCGCGGTGAGTTTCATGGCAGATTCCAGGGTGAAGACGGCGGTGAAGAAATAGTTGAGAGCCTTCAGCACGTACTTTAGCCCGTGGGGCATCATATAGAATTCCATGGCCATCGAGATAACATTGATGCCAATAACGGCGGCGATGGCCAGGTCGAAATATTTCGAAGTGACGATGCCGTGGACGAACAGTCGAGTTGGGCCATATTCGTAGTAGTAGGGATGGAGCTTAACAGCTGAAAAAATTCGTAGAAGAGTAATAAATTTAGTTATAGTTATAACAATATTTTTATGGTGCTTTTAAAGCATCATTCAAGCTCAAAAAAGTCTTAGAAATTCGATTTTTCGTCATCACATCGATATTTTTTTGCTCCTATCTAGATGATTTTCGATAAAATTCGACGGATTTTACGTGGATTTTAATTATTTTTGAAGGGTCAATACGGTAGAATTAAGGAAATAAAATTTTAAACTCACGCTTCTTCTTCTTGTTGGCCAGACACTCTTCGAATTGCGCTCGCTTCAGTTTTCTCTGCAAAATAGATTTGGAAAGTTTATGAATAGTTCAAATTGATGCAATAAATATTTAGAAGTCGAAAAGATAAAAATTTTAGGTCAAATGCGACCGAATTTACTAAAGTCCCAGGGTGAAATCTGCGGGATTTCATAAAAAGACTGCCCCACCTGAATGCGCTTTTCGCGTTCCTTCTCCATAAGCTCCCGTTCCAGCGCCTCCTTGCATTTGTGGAAATTCTCGACGACGACCCCGACGAACATGTTGAGGACGAAAAAGCCGACGAGCAAGAGGAAGGAGATGAAGTAGATCATTCGCCACTCGTTGAAGTTTTCGATTGGCTGAAAAAATCAGGGATATAACTGCTTTAAAGGCACATACAAGTCAAAAATAAACCGCTTGTGGATTTTTACACTGTGCCAAGTTTACGCCCTATACAGCAACCGCTAAATAAATTTACCTGCACATCAACTGCAACAGCGTCGATCCCCTGGTACATAATCGACACCCATCCGTCCTTGCTAGATAACACGAACAGCGACATTAGTGCTTGGCCGAGGTTGTCGAAGTTGTAGCGGTGGTTGACCCATTTGTTTCGGGTATCTTGCATACAGTCCGCTCTCGTCGTCACGTTGCCAATGTCCGGTCCGACGCAATGGTACATCATTCCCTGAAAAATCGTATCATGGTTTTAAAGGAGCTGTGAAGTCAGCTTTCGCGAGAGAGAGCGAGAGAGAGAGAGAGAGAGCGTGTGAGTGCCAGACGGCGAGGGAGAGATAGTGAGAAAGAAAGAGGAACCGCTCACCTTGAACAACTGCACGCCAAGAATCCCGAAAATGATGAAAAATGTGCAGCAGATGAGCACGATGTTGCCGATGGGTTTCAGGGAGGAGATGAGCGTCATCACGACCAGCTAAAGTGCAAAAATTGACTTTAAAGTAGATGATTAAAATTGCTTGTTTTTTGATCCAGGGTATCTAAAATTCCCAAATAATCTTTGCTTGCTCGCCAAGAACATTTTTCATTTTTATAAAATTAACGTCAGTGCTTTCTGGCTTGTACCTGAAATTCCAAATTTTTACCTTCACACCAGGCGCCCGGTTGATGACTCGAAGTGGTCGGAGGGCTCGTAGTAATCGTAAGACCCGGATAACGCCGAAGATCTTTGGAGAATCTGAAGGATAGTGCTTGAGTAAGAAAATCGCTCATAATTAATTTAAATTTGAAAATTAAAATTTAATTTAGGATCATGGAACTCAAAATCCGATTTCATTGCGCTTTTGACTTCTTTTTTCATTTCCGAGATCTATAAAACAGGAAAAAAGACGAAAAATCGAGAAAGAGAAACCTTTTGAATTCTTTAGATCTTTCAAATCAAAATTTGAGTTCTCAGCCCCTTCAAAAATGCCTAAGGTGCTCAAATTAATCGGAAAAATTTGTTATTTAATAGAAAAAACCAATCGAGTTTAAACTGCAAAAATATATCGACTTGTTAGACGGATCGGCGACGAGGGTCCGGTTAGGAGATTTCGGATAGCAAGGAGAAGCTAATGAATCATTATTGGCTACGTGAGGACCCTGACGCCATTTTGTGTTGTTTAGATAGGGAGGTGCAGAAGGACTAATTCACCACCACTAGCGACAAATTCGAAGAGCACGTTGACCAGCGAGATGACCACCAAGATGCCGTCGAGGATGTTCCAGCCGTCTTTGAAGTAGGCACCTTTACCCATGAAGCAACCGTTGGCCATCACCTGAAAAGGGGATTAAATCCATAAAGGCCCTAAATTGAGCTAAAAAATGAGAAAATCGACCTCATCTGTCCATTAGGTCGGGACAACTACACTGCGCGTCAAATGATACAGTTAAGAGGTGTTCGCATTTCTGGGTCGTTTCTTCGATTATTTGAATTTTTTACTTTTCTCCCGGGCGATTGAAACGAATTTGAATGCGTCATTTGCCGCGCTGCCAGTAGAATCAGAACGCTTTAAAGGATCAAGAACTGTCAGAATCAACCCGGCATGCTGAATAAGTCTCGACCACTCGCTAAACTTCAATTTAGATACAAAAAGGCGGTTACATTGATGTTTTATTTCTTCATCTTCCTGGCTCTTTCACTGAGAAACCGACAATACTGCGTTTTTGCAACGTCACGTGGCTGTCTACACCCGTTAAATGTTAGGGATCGATTTTGCGCTTCCTTTTGCATTTTAAATGTAATGGTAGATTGTAGATTCCATAGTTCCATAGATTCCCAAGGTTCCATAGATTATAGTGAAGAATTTGTGGTAAACTTTTTTGCACATTTTTTAAGCCAAATGCGGCTTTGATTGGTATTACTCACCTTGAGAAACATCTCCATCGAGAAAATGATCGTGAAGATGTAACCGGTGACGTTCAGGAATTTCCTTTCAATGGAATCCGGTGGAATCGAGGGTCTTTCCATAGCCAGAGTGACACAGTTGATGCCGATCATGAACAAGATTGTGTAGTCGAACCATTTCTTTTGAGTCAGGCGGAGGCAACTGAAAGATGAACGAAGTAGAAAATACGGTATCAAATGCTATACCTAATCCGGACCGGATTCTTCGGCCCCAAACAGAAAAGTGCATAGTCAGATCTCGTGTAAAAGCACGTCTTCTTCATCAACTTCCGGCATACGGTATTCTCCCGTTCCTCCTCTCGTCGCTCCTCCTCGGCCAGCGCCAATTTCAATTCTTGGCTTGCCTAAAAATTTGGCAATTTGGAGGAAAATTGGACTTCTTTAGTTTTAAGTGCTGACCCGAAAATGAAAAAAATTGGTGCTTGACGTTGTTGTAAATAGTAGTAATGTGGAGGGTGTGGGGGTGACAGATTTAGAGTCAAAGAAAACACAGGCCCCATTTTTAAAGGGATTGTAACTTTCGGGATTTTGGATTTAAAGGGTCGCGGAAGGGACAATCCGTAGCTTGACGTTGTAGATTTTCCATTTCCGCTTCCGGAAAACCATCCAAAATGTTGCAAATCCCTTTAAAAACTTGTATAACTCGAAGAAGAAGAAGTATACGAATTATAACAAATCGTGAACACCCGAGAGAACCGTAAGAAGCTCTATTTACCGTGCCGTCCTCCTCTAGAATCTGCAAATAGGGCAACTATTCGTAAACGCAAAGCATTTGAAATGGTAGAGGGAAGCATTTTGAAGGGACCGAGAAAGCAAGGTTCATATGCTTTTTTGACCTTTTAAGGCGTAAAAACCAGCATTTTTTTGAGAAGAGTCTGATTTTACACCTGAATTTTGCCTTCCTGGTCCCTTTAAAAGTTTATTTAGATACCTGGATGAACTTCTCGCGTGCGTACTCTTCGATCAGAGCCCTTCTACCGTGCACCGGGCAGTTAGGGTTGAAGAGCGGCTGATTGAGGCCACCCCAAGAATGTAGCCGTTGACGGCCTCGAGGGGACACCTGAAACACACAAAAATCTACTAAACGAGGCCGCAACGAGTAAAATTGCGTAGTTTTAACTATGAACACATCATAAATAGCACACTTTGAACCTCGAACCAAAAATCAGCAAAAAAATTATTCGCTGAATCAATTTGGTAAGTTGGAAAGCTAGCAGAGGCTCTTTAAAAATTTAAAAGTGGTAAAAATTCTTGGTTGCAACAATTGAGACAAACTGGCAGAAATATTTTGCAAAACACGCAAAACGCATTGTCGAAGCGTTTATGAGAAATTTTGACTGACCTGAGCGCCAGAAACCAGTCTAGGCAACGCGAGAGACCCATGTCGATTCAGCCGTCCCATTCTTCTGCTCTCATCTTCTACTTCCGAATCACTGTCCTCGGCTTCTTCATACATGCCTCTTGTCTGGCCGATGATTCTTGTTTGGGCTACGATCGGCAGCAGTGCACGGCTACCACCGTTCATCTCGTAATGGGGCGGGAGCAGGGTTTGGCGGCCGAGCTAAAATAGGAAAATCAGCTAGGAACCCAAATTGGGAAACCGCGAGGCAGGCGACTATGGAATGTTTCAGGCGGCAGAATTCAGAAATATTCTTTTTCCGTAACCTTTGGGCATCTTAGCGACCCAGCCGCCACGTGACCGCGACGTAAGCGTGACGGAAGCGTTACGCGTCTGTTTACGTAATAGTAAACGTGAAAACTTATGGCAAGCTCCCAGAATTCCCCGAAAACAGACGGGGGGCTTTTGAAACTTAGCTCATGAAGCCAGTCAAGGACAAAACCCACCTCGATCTGCGGAGACTGACTCCCATTCTGATGGATATCATTCCCAGGGCATGAACAATCGACGGATCCCCTCGGATGGGCAGAGAGGAACTGATTTGAAGCCGTTCTTGCTAGCAAGAGTTCGAGCTCCTTCTTCTGCTCCTGCTCCTCTTCGATGGCGTTCTTTCGTTCTTCTTCTTCCTAAAAAATGAGAAAAGGGGTCTTCGAGCATGAGAATATTTAAGGGGGAGACCCTTTTTTCCCCTTTCTTACCAATTGCCTCTTCTCCTCCTCCTTGCTCTCCTGAAAGCCCTCGACCAAGATGGCGACGAGCAGATTGAAGAGCACATAGTTTCCGAACGTCATCAGGGCTACAAAGTACAGCGCGGCCCAGGGGGTGGTTTGGGACATTCCGTTGAAAGACCATTTCCAGTCTTCTTGCGTCAGGATCTGAATTTTAATTTCTGGTAAATCAAACAGGCCTCGTTTTTACAGGTTGTTTAATCAATATCAACTTATAAAATATAAAAAATATTAATTAAATAAATTAACGAAACGAGACGACCACTTACAACAGCCCAAAAACCAAATGACAACACAACACCTGGAAGACAGTGACGGTGGCCCAGAGGAAATTGTCGAAATTCATCCGATCGCAGTCACACTCGCCGGCCGCAATCTGGGCACAATTGCACTGGACGCCCGTCTCTTTGTGGTTGCAGAATTTGCCGCCGAAGAACACCATACCCAGTGTACTGTAATTGGGACAACGGATAGGGGAAGTAACAAACGGAACCAAGACCGGATAAATTATAATTTTAAGCTATTTCCTTTTAAATTCAGACCACTCCATACATGTCTGGAAGGTTTGAAATACGGATAGAAAACGACAGGTATTCTATTTAATGGTCTAAACTGACTGACAATAATTTAATTTTGAAGTTAAGTTTTGCTATTAAAAAATTGAAAACCTGTTTTTGGATTACTGCCAAAAGATCTATATAGGGTTGAGAGTCCTATTTTCACTTTGAGTGATTCGAATACAAATTTCAAGATTCAGCTTTTAAAGGTCCCAATTTTTTTTGAAAAATTAATAAATGGAATGTTTACAATTTACGTTCTCAGTCAGTCATTTTAAAGCTCGCAGTTTTAATAGCTAGTCATTTTAAACTAGGCTAAAAATGGAACATTTTGCTTTGAAAACGTAGTAAGTCAAAAATAAAAATTCCCATGCTTTTCCCATGCAACTGAGCCACACAACAACCAAAGATAACATGCCATGCTTTTCAAACTTTCAAAAATTTTGTAAAAAGTCACGGTGCTCACCTGAAATACGGTAATCAAGGCCCAGAGGAGCGAGTCAAAGTTCTTCCTCTCGCACTTCTTCCACGGCAAATTCTGGCCCTTGCCCGGCTCGAGTTTGCAGAATTTGCACCCGAACAGGTTCATTCCGAGGATGCTGAGAAGTGGATGGTATTAGAATATTAGTCTGGGAAAGAGGTGTGAATTTAAAAGGGTGCTGACAGGCCACAATCGACGGTAAAAAGTCAGTAAAAAGTTCAGCTTGGTTTTTAGCTAATTTAAACAGCTTGAATAAAATTTGTTACTTTCAAGGAAGGTTGAAGAACGGCTGGGAACTTCCGAAATCTACGCCTTTATCGACAACCTGGAGATTGGTTTAGCGGTTTTTGGGGTCTTGTCGAGACCTTGCGCATGAGTGCGGTCGATTTCCGCGGATCTAAGACTATTTAGTCCGATGCCGCCGGTTGACTGCTTGAAAAAAGAAATAGAATTCCTTCTTCCTAGCTTGTTTTAGTGTAGGTTTTTCAGCTCTAAAGATGTCGTTTTAAAGGGAAGGTGACAAGCTGAAAATGGACGGCGAAAGGTGTCAAAGGTACAAGCTTCAGATTTTTGTTAATTTTTGCAATATTGCGAAAGATGGTTAGTCTAAAACGGGAAGGATTTGACTATTAAATAGTCTGGCAACCGTCAAAATCGACCCCTTGAATCGGCTGCGTCTAGACAGCAACGTGTCACCCAAAAAATGCAAATTTTTTTTGATTGAGACGCAGATATTCAGGGCAACGAATTAGTGGCTAAAGATGTAATTTCGTTCCGAGCGTAGTTGTCGAGGCCTGGTAGACCGAGGGGGTCGATTTTAACGCTTTCCGTCCTATTTAAAGAGATCGTAACAGCAAAACTCTAGGGCAAATCTTGCGGAATGGGACGAATTGTGAGTTTGTTTTTGGATTTCAGGATAGGAAAGGCAGGGGCGGGGTGCATAAAATCGAGCCAAATTCAAAAATTTACCTGAAGATGAAGATGAAGAGAATGAGCAGCCCGAAGAATACGGTAACGTTGTCCATCGTCTTCAGCATCACCATCAGCTGATATCGGAGGGCGGGCATGAAACGGACCAGTTTCAGGATACGGAGAAGGCGGAAAGTACGCAACACGGAGAGACCGCCCTTGCCTTCTTGGAATAGCTCCAGAACGCTGAAAATTTCGAAGATTACGGTAGAGAATAACCTCTAACATTTTCGTAAACACTAATGATCTCACCTGAGCGCGACGATACCCCCGTCGAAAAGGTTGAACCCGTCGGACAGATAGCCGAATAACCCATCGGCGATCACTTTGAGCAGCATTTCGAAGGCGAACAGACCCGTGAAGAAATAGTTTGAGTACTCGAGGATGTGCGTTAGCATTTCTGGCTGAACATGGGGTTTAGAAAAAATATGGATTTCCACCAAAATTCGCAACAATTATTCTATTTTTGAAAATCGAAAACTTCCCGATTTTCGTATTTTTCTAGCTATACAGTTTTTTAAAACATGTAAAGAACCGATCGAAAAAAGTAGTTTTACAACCGCCAAAAAAAATATTAAAACCCCTGAAAAACGGGCAAAAACATGCTTTTTAATTGAGTTTTTCGTCTATGTCTTTGCTGTCACGCTCCCTTTAAAATACGTGAAATACGTAACCGATTACGCAATAAAATGCCGTACCTGATTATGATATTCGACACCCATTGAAAGCGTATTGACGAGGATGGCCACCAGAATCCCCCTCGTGAAATGGTCACAATTCACAAAGGTTCGGACCTGTTGCCGCAGCCAGGAAACGCTTGCTTTTTTCTGAAATAGATAGACTAGATAGAAACAAAAGCGGTACAAATCTATGAACTCGCCATACCTTTTCTTTCTTCGGCTTCTTCTCATCCCCTTCTCTTCCCGGCAGCTCTTCCTCAGACCATTCGGAGTCGGACTCGGTTTCGGTGAGCGTCTCCCTGGATCTGAATCATTAATGATACGAATATAATTGCAGAAAAATTTTTGGGCACTATAATTCTTTCCAATTTTTTACATTTTGGTCAAAGATGTATGAAAAATCCCCAAAAATATCAAAATTTCGACCTTTCAAAATGTATGTATAGATTTTTCATAACTTTTTTTGCCAAAATCATTGAAGTTTTAGCGTATGTTGTTATACCTGTTCGTCTCCGTATTCTCCGTCTCAGTCCGAACCCTTCCATTTGCCGGTTTCTCCGCAATTCGCATCAATTCCGGGCATCATGTCTTCCGACGCTTTTCGCACCAAAACTGGCGTCCCGCATTTTGAATCTAAAAATCTCGATTAGCACCCAATTTTCTTGGAGCATCACATGTAGAGGCAAATCGTAAAAAATTGGGACAATTTTATTGGTGGACAGTAAGCAGCCGACTGTGTGAATATATGGAACAATGGCAAACCTGTTTTTATGGAGACCAGGGGTACTGTAGGAGGGGAAAGGTATTTTTTACTATCGATTTGACGCTGATTCATAATAAGAACATTAAAGGGACCGAAGAAATAACTATGGATTTTCTATGGATTTTACGCGACCCAGACCCGCAACGCGCGATACACAACGCGCAGTTCCCGCACGCAAGGCGTCGGCTTGCGACATGCGACGCGTGCACGTGACGCTGGCGCCCATATTCCATGGCGTGATGCATTATGACCGCTTGATCAGGACAAACGGCATGCGCTTTGCGTATAGAATCGACCCCGGTCCAAGCCATATCGAATCTATGGCGGACGCAATCCATAGCATGCCCTCCCGCTCCTTTAAAACACGAGTATTTAGTCTTTGGGAATTTTGGAAGCTTTTCTCGTTTTTTAAATCCAATCTAACAAGTTTTAAGTGAATTTGCTATATTTTAAAGGGACCGGAAAGGAAAGCGGCTAGTAAAAAACGGGTAATAAATATATCAGGCTTGGTGAAAACATTACCCAGTTCCTCCTCAATCTTGCTCAACTTGCATCGCTCGTCAATTCCACCCTTCTTCTTCTCTTCCACAGGACCGTTGGCTGCTGCCTTCTTCTCTTTGCTCGACTTCCAGCGCTAAATTTTGATTCATAGATGATGAATATGTAATTTCCTCACCTGTTTAGTGTACTTCTTGACCCGTCTTGACGTCTGGCGGATGAATCGGACCATGGCCGCATAGATAGAGTCGCCGCCTCCGCCTTCGCCGTTCGCAGAAGCGGCCAAGGCGGCCTCACTTCCGGCTGAAAATCGGGGGTTTAGAGGTTTTTGGGTATCTTTCGTTATCGGCAAGGGTGATCGCATCGTAACGTGCATAAATATTTACGCATTAATCGTAGGTATCTCTTGCGGGCTCCATTCTGAATAAACTCTGAGTCTAAGACTTTCAGCATGGATTCCAAGCCACGTTTTGGCGAAGTTAAGTAATTTATATTTGCGCATTAATGATAACTTCTATGGATCGCACGTGCTTTTAAAACCGGTTTAATGGGACAAAATATAGGTTGCTATAGATGAAGCCACCCACAAAGACTGCCAGTCTGACTCTGCATCCTCTTCCTCTCCTGCATCATTCTCTCCGTTTCCCTTCGTTTCGTCTCCGCAAATTGAGTGGCGATGACGACGAGGCACAGGTTGATCATGAAGAACGCCCCGATCTGGATGAACAGTCGACGGTTTTGTATACTATTTTTTGCCCTGATTTTGATTTGCCCACTCAATAAGCGCTATCATCGTTGTCCCAAAAAACTCACGACAATAAGGAGCACGAAGTAGATCCAGTTCCAGAAAGAGTGGGCGTCCTGGACGTAGTACATGATGTCTGTCCAGCCCTCGAGTGAGATGACCTGAAAAAAAGGTCATACAGGTGAATTAAAGTAAATTAAATTTACATTGAAATTCATTCCAAACTTTAAATCGAAAATTACGCTTCCGGGCCTCAAAAAATATCTTTAGGTGATAGATTACTAGGGTTCAGCGCGTTTTTATTTTTTAGAACGTGAAATTTCCGGAAATCTGTCTTGAAGGGTTCTTTAAAACGTTAATTTTAAAGTGGAGAAAGTTTGGAAAAGGATAGTGCTCACTAAAATTTTGAGGTATGACTTTTTAAGGTTTTTTATGCATGAAATCAGCTAAAACCCCGTCCAAAACTCACCAAAAATATGGCCACCCAAGCGAATCCGATATTGTCAAAGCTGACGGATCCCTGGAAGGGGTTACGGTGTTCCACCTCGCATTTGTTGTAATAGAGATTCCAATTTATACAGGCTGTCGGGGAGACCTTGTCGTATTCTTCGAGGGTTAGGTGGCATCTGAAAATATCGGTAGAGCTTTTCTAGCTGCTATTAAGCCTCAAAAAACAAATCCTTACAAGGGAACCACTTAAGGTCAAGGTGGCGTTTCGTTATGGGACCCAGCTTATTTTGTGCAGAATTTTTTGCTGATTCCGAACCCGCTTTCAATTTTTGCTAAATAGCCCAATTTAAAAAGTTATAGCGTTTCAAAGTGCAATTTTTCACCAAATTTTCGAACTTCAAAGTCATTTATCTTGCCTTTCCCGACTGATTCCTCAAAAACAAATATCGCCATTGTATTCAGAAATCGAATGAGCTATTCAACTCAAAATCGTTGAAAATTGAAAAAAATCGACGATACTTGGTATGGACTCGTTTTTTGTATGGGAAATGGTGAAAAACCGCCTATTTCACAGCCCCGTAAGTGATTATCGATAGGTAGTAGCGCACTAATGAAATATACCAATCGAATCAGAAAAAAATTCTCTACAAGATAGGCTTTTAAAAATCGACTGTCTGATCAAAATAGAAAAGTTGGGCATCGTGACAGATGACTTCCCGCGGGCTCAAATATGACCTTATAAACGCTATAACTTTTTAAATTGGGTTATTTAGGAAAAATTGAAAGCGGGTTCGGAATCAGCAAAAAATTCTACACAAAATAGGCTGGGTCCCATAACGAAACGCCACCTTGACCTTAGGTGGTTCCCTCGTTAGTTATAAACTGGTAAAAAACATAAATACAACTAGTAAAAAGTTACCTGACGCCATCCTTGACATAAGGTGGTAATGAAAGACAGGTGTGAAGTCCGGAATGCTCGGCATCAGAACAAATATACTCCATGGAGGTGTCTTCGGGGATGTAGTACCTTCAAGGCATATTTACTATTTTTAAGGCTTTATTTAACGTGAATAATTTTTATTTTCATCGATATTTTTGATTTTTCTAAATTATTTACCATAAAAAATTGGTTATGGTTAAAATACGCTTTAAATCATCTGAATTGCTACCCTAAAGCGTGTTTGTTTTTGGAATTTTTTTAGGTCAGAAATATCTAAATTCTTACCTGGATAGCGAAATATTGGCAAACGACATCTCGGCGTTCGTGACGTTGAAATCGGGCAGATTGAGGATGCAACGATTTCTGTAATTGAGTCAAAAATAGTTAAATCTGACCGTACCTTAACAACCCGGCCCACAGCTGCACCCCGACGATCCCAAAAATGAAAAAGACGAAAAAGCACAGCAGGAGCACGTTTCCCAGCATTGGCAGTGTGTCGAGAAGGAGATTTACTGGAATTAAGGCTTTTTAGGACAGTTTTTAATTATCCGTTTTTTCTTCTACAAACTGCGCTTTTTTGAAAATAGACAATTTTTTTAAAGTTAATCTATGATTTTTTGGATTTTTTTTACAGGCATTTGCGCATTTCACAGCAGCGGTGCGTGTGCGCGTTGCGTGCCGTGGGCGCGGTCGATTTTCAGGGCATCCCTGGTCAGCAAAATGCACAGCTAGGCCGTGGATTTCTCCTTAAATCATAGCCGAACTCCATAAACAAGGTTCAGGAGTAGATGATTCGGTTTATCACAAAAGTAACCAAATTTCGATAGATTTGATTCATTACCCTTGAAATAATGCCTAAAACCCCTAGAAAACGCGAAGATCCTACCCAATATCCTCATGGACGGTATCCGATTGACGGCTCGGAGGGGCCGAAGTACCCGAATCGTTCGAATCGCCGTCAAATTCAAATTACCGATAAACTCCTTCAGGAACACCTCGGCAATTCTGGAGAAATGAACACCTTGAAAATTTCAAAAAAGGCTATTTTACCCAGCAACCACGATGAAAAAGTCGAGCCTGTTCCAGGTATCTGACATGTAGGCAGATTGGCCGTAAAAGCCGAGGGCCACGATTTTGACGACCATCTCCAGGGTGAAGTAGACGAAGATTAACCAGTCGACAACGTCCAGGATTTGGCAGCGGACCGTTTGGCAGTCATCACCATCTTCGCACGGTCGATACATGCCTGAAAAAAGTTATAACTGGATTTAGGGATGTTTGAAAGAGCCGAAATCGACCCTCCCGTTGACTAGGTCTCGGTAACTAGTCAACCGCTAATTATGGATTAAAGGGATTCGCAAGGTATGACAATGCAATTTGCTGGCGATCAATTTGTCACGCTTTTCCTTCGCGTAACTGATTCTGGTGTATTTTTATGGCGGTCAGCCGTTGCGTGTCGCAATCGACCCCTGATATGGACTAGGTCTAGACAACTACACGCTACTCCAAAATTTAAAGCAGACAGACTGTTGGGCTTTTCCATAACTTAATTTTGCAGGTAATTGTTGCGATTTCTGATAAGTATCCGGAATGTAACGTAAAATGCACATAAATCTAGATTTAGGGCCTACCTAACGTCACACAGTTGATGAAAATGACGGCCATCGTGATCCGGTCGAACCACGGACTCATCACCGCTTTCAGGGCCCAACTTCGGGGAGCCTGCGACTGTTTCAAGCAATGCAGGGCTGGCTCAACGAACCTAAAATAGAAGAGGATACTCCTAGAAATATCGAGGGGAAAAACAAATTTATATGGCCTAAAGGCATCGGGTTCTGGGGGTTTAGGTGCTTGAACAAGAAACATCTATCAACCGAGAATTCGAAGGGTACATTAAGGGTATTAAAGGCTATTTTTGCAAACCCGGTTTTTAAAAGGATAGGATTTTCTGAGAACAACGTAAAATACCTAGTTTGAGTAACGATCTATTTTCAGCCATTTCCGAAACCAAATTTCCGTAAAAAATCATAGGTTCGGTTAAAATTTAAGGTTTTGAGGATCTGTTCACGGGAATTTAAAAATTTTTTTTGCAGTACTCTGCTTCAAAATTATTGGGATTTTATGGTAATAACGTAAAATCTCTAGTTTTTGGATATTTCTAGGTGTCTCTCGCCATACGTTTGGCCCTCTTCCTCCGACTCCGTGTCGGTAAACAGCTGAAAATCAAAAAATCGTGTAAAAACGGACCCGGGGTATGGTAGGGCATCCACCTCTTCGTCGAGCACCGAATCGTCTCCCCATTCCACTTGTTTTATTAGAGGAGGGACAGGAGCGGAAGAGGATGAGGCAGGGCATGGAGGGGCGTCTTCTGGACGTGAGGGGGATCCCTCGATTGACTAAAAAGCGATTATGGCGTAATTCATTTAAAGAGACATTTGTCTCTGATTTAACATTAAAGGTACAGGCAAGATTAAAGGGAAAATCCACACTATGGATTTTCCTTGTTATGGATTTTGCATATTTTTTAAGCAAACGATTGATTTTTCTGAAGTTTTAGAGCAAATCTTTCCTTTGTCTACCGTTGATCGACGGTTGACGCCGAACGCAGCCGTCCACTACGTGACACGCAACGTGCCATAAAATACGCGTATTCTTTGCTTGCATTACGTCCTTTAATAAGCGCCCAAACGGCAGGCACGTTGCGTATCGCGACAAATCCGACGGGATCCATAGCCTCTCAATCGAAACTTCTCTGGCTTTTAAAGAGCCGATGCAGGCGGTCATATGGATTTTGTTAGCTATGGATTTTCTCGAGGGTTTTCCTGCGCTGCTTATGTAAGCGTTATTGCCGCATGTCAAAATCCATGAAAAATATTCTGGCTTGCGTCCTTTAATCAATAGATTTTTTGTGTTTTTTTAGACTCACATCGCTATCTGTTCGCCGTCGACATGACTGTGACTGGCGTCGTTGGGCGAGACTTTGGCGTCTCGCGAGGGCCGCCCTGTAAAAATATACTTTAATATTAATGTATATAAATAAGATCCTATTCTTTTTTGTCTATTAATGCACGAATGTCTATCATCCCTATTAAGATCAGCAAAAAATAGATTTTTATGCAAAAAACAAGCTATTTTTCTTACCGAGGTCCCGAATATCGCGAAAGGGAGGAGAAGCTGCGCAGCTCGGGCACCGGCTGTTGGAGCATCTAGAAAAAGCAACAGCTCCTAAATGCTGACCAAATTACCGTATGGGCGGTGACTCAGAAGGCAGCGCTCGCCGTGGATTAGGGCGCATTGGCGCCCCGACGGCGCATTCACTTCTGGAACACGGGCATTGATACTTTCATCGCCAAAAAAAACGGGAAGTACGAACAACTAATTTAGAAAGCGTTTCCTTTAGAAAAATTATTAATAAGTAATTTTTACGCAAAATAAATACAAAGAATCTGCATTTTTTAATTACACAAAAAAACGTGGATGAGAAATCAGGAACTTTATAATAAAAAATGAAGATTATGAAGACATAGATGAATGGATTTTCCAGCGGTCCCTAGCGGTACCTGAAATACTCGTTTTTTGAAAAACTAAGATTTTTTTAGACGGCATACACAAAAAATCTGAATTATAAAAGCGCACTTTAAAAATTAAATTTAAAGGACTTCTTGGAGTTAATTTATGATTTTTTTAGTACATCCTAGCGTGAAAAACGTAACAGATATCCATTTTTGTCAAAAACATTCTATAAATCACAAATACGCTAAACAAACTCGGTTTGGACTTGAGCCATAGCCCTAGTAAAAGGGGAGGAACAATCAGCCGGACCATAAATCACGCTGCTTTTTTCTTGGTCAGCCGGCTGGTGGTGTGGCCGGAGAGTGAACGTATTACAGCAAGAGACAAGTGGAGGGACGGACTAGACTGGACGACTTGTCATGCGAATGGACCTTTAAGCAGCGATCTTGACCGATTTTCGATGCAGGAGGTGTTCGAAAAAATATTAACGAAAGCAGCGATCCGAAATAAGTAGCCAAGTGACCTGGCCGTCACTTCCAAGGGAAGCGAAAGCTCAAGAATCGACCCTTTCGATCGACTAGATCTAGACAGCTGCGCTCCAGGCCAAATAACATGTTCATTGTGGCGCTTCAAGGGACAAGCAAGGCAAAAATCTTTGTGGGCCGCAGTTCGCTCATGGCTTTCGCCGTCTTCGCGACACACTACGCGCACGCCACGCGTCCGTGGTCAAGGGGGTGTAATCCGCCACGGAATTGAAATGAACGTGCGTTTTGAGTGTAACAGCCGCGGAAAAAATCTATGTGAATTTCATATCAAAGAAAATCCGGAACCATGCCCGTCACTTCACGGCCTAAACAAGATTTGGCACTGGCTAGAGCAGTCGACACCTAGTCGATCTGAAGGGGTCGATTTTTTGCCTTATCAACGCGTTTAAAACGCACCAGGGCAAAGGTATTCAGATTCTATAGAAAATAGCTTATCTATTAGGTCGACTTTTGGGCGATGGTTCTGCTTTCTTTTTCATAGATCACCCCTCGTAGGATCATTTCTGGTGCGTGTCCAGGGATCCCGCAAAAAAACGGCAAAAAAGGTATGTGCGCAACTTCCTGAATGGACATGGTGGGCGAGGGTGACCAGGTGGAGGGGGCTAGATTTCTTCAGCAGAACTTCAGAAGGGGGATAGGCAAAGGGCCAAAGTGGGCCCTTCCATGGGCCGATCTAGGAGGGCCATATATCTCCACCCCCACCCCACCCCCGTAGAGCAATTCACGAAATCACCAAGGAATTTTTGCAGGGGGAGGGAAAGGGAAAGCGGAGAGAGAGAGAGAAAGAGAGAAGAAGAGAAAAGAGAGAGAGAGAGAGAGAAAAAGCGCGGGGGAAAGAGAGAGGGAGAGAATGAGGGAAAGAGAGAAGGTAGGTAGCGGATGCTACAGATAAACGGAGCTTCCTACAACGCTGAATTTAACCCGAAAAACTAAGATTATTAAAAAAAGCGAAAAACCTTAGAAACTGTTAACTATTCTCTATCTCTATCTCTTCCCTCTCTCTCTCTCTTCGTCGTCTCCCTTTCTCTCTCTCTCTCTCTCTCTCTCTCTCTCTCGCTGTCTTTCTCTCTCCAAATTTGCTAAAACGTCGCGCTTTAGAAAAATTATGACAGCTTGAAAATCGCAAAATTCAAATTCATTTCCAGAATTGTTTTCCAGAAAAAGAGCTCATCTGGGGCTGAAGGGAGAGAGAAATGGATTTTGGATGGGACATGTTGGCAACATTGTCATCTTGGAAGCCCTCTAATAATAGGAAAATGGGAGAAGAGAGTGTGTGAGAAAGATAGAGCGAGAGAGAGAGAAACGCGAGACGAGAACGAGCAAAAGCACGCCTAGACCATCAAAATTGCTAGAAATCAAGCGCCAGAGATAATGACGGATCGAGAAAACACCAGATTCAGGAGATTCGGGGAACCTAGTGAGCATGAGATAATGAGCACCAGTGAGAGACTTAGAGGAACGTCATCGGCAAGGAGGGCGCCGGTTGACAGATTGAAATGGGCCCCCCGTGGGTCTCCCTCCCCTCCTCCTTCTCTCTACACAGAGCAGATATGGCCATTATTTTGCCCGAACGGGCACCCATTTTTTAGGCATCGCTGCTTTAGGATGGGGGAAAGATGGGGGGAAGAGGGTGCTGAGCGGGGTGCTATTAAAGGGGCTGGCAAGTTTGGAGCGATGGGTTTTATTTGGTGCTTTTATCGTGAGTTTAACGAAAACCAAATTATTTTTGTTTTTTTTTTCAGTTGCGACTAACTATTGCGGCTAATAAATTTTTTTGAAAGATTTGTACAGTGTTACTCCCTAATTTCTTTAAATTTTTGAAAATCTGGCATGAATGTGGTGTTTCGGGTGAATCCCTGATCATCCATGTTTTTCCTTTTTATCAAAAGCTAAAAAGCTCACGCTCTATAGTGCAAATGTATCTATAAGAAATGGCAGTTTCTAACGATTCAGAAATTTTCGAAAACTGCGAAATTTCTTAAAAATATGATTTTTTACTTTGGAATTGTGTTTAATGGTTTTTTAACAAGTGCTTGAAGTAGGGTACACTTTTAAAAAGCATAATTTACGGTGAAAGATTCCTAATTGTTTTAATCTGACTTTGAACAGCAATTTGTTGAATATGAATCGATTTCCAGAAAAGGAAATGGAGCACGTTTTAAAATTTCCTATAATAGAATCGGTCGTTCTCATTAAAAATTTTCATTCGAAATGCGTTGCAGCAAAATCCGCCCGCTACATAAAAAGCCCACGCGCGTTCAAAAAAGGCTCCCCATATACGGCTTCTCCAAAAAAGACAGGCCACACGCAATCCCTTTCAGCCGATCCACACTTCAAAACAACTAGCCGGCAGGCGTATGTGCGGGATGACGCAAAAAGTGCATTTTCTTTTGGAAAAAGAAATATTGCAAATTCCAATTCTTAAGAATGGACTTTCTTTCTGAAGGTTTTCAAACACCGAAAAAGCAGCGAAAATTACAAATTTCGATTTCATTATCTTTTTCGAAATTGACAGACCCGAATGCCCTGTTTTCTTTAGTGGAAAAAAAGATGATTCTTGGTACTCGAAATTTCAGGTCTGGCTCCAAATTATACCCGACCAGCGCCCAAAACCCGCTTCCGGCGGGCGCTGGAATCATGCCTTTGCATGAGAAATTTCACTTTCCGATTGCTCGGGTCCTTCAAACCCCTCCCCGCCCCCGACCAAACTCGCGAGTGCAGCTGGCAAGAATGAGGAAATTTGTAGTTTTTCACATTATGCAAATTAGCCTGCCTGGACCCCCAAAAATGAATAAAACCTTCTTTAACTTTGTAAACTTGTATTTTATCGGGATTCTGAAAACGCCATCGGAAAGAGGAGGGTCGATTCCCCCGGGTGACGGAGTAGGGCATTTTGGAAGGGAAGGCCCTCAAATCCGGCCACGAAAGTGACATCCGCACACACACACACACACAAAGATACGCGACCAAATTATATAAGGTAGGATAAAAAAATGTATACCCGATAAAAAAATGCGCCCGAGAACAGACCGGCGGGAATTTCGGGTTTTTCTGGATTGAGACCCTGGGCCCTTGGTGGTGAGATTAAAGCAGAGAAAAAGTTGTTATGAGTATTCCATAAATCAGAATTTTGCATAGACCGCTCGAGAACAGCGAAATCGCCATATGCGGAGACGGAATTGCTGCCGATCTCGTGTGAACGATATCCAGGCCCGTAGCGGAACCGAAATTTCGGGGGGCCAAAAATTTTGGTGACCTCCCCCCCCCCCTCCCCCCGTCGCCACTTTTAAAACATCCGAAATCGCGTCAATAAAGCGCCGCAGGCAAAAAAAACCAAGCGTTCCTTCAAATTCGTGTGAAAACACGGCAGAAAACGCGCCGCAGGCGAAAATTTTTTAAGAACAATTGATTCACCAATGAAAAACCAGCGCCGCAGGCAAAAAATTTTGAAAAAATAGGCTTCAAAGAAGCAAAAACTGTTAAAGTGAGTCTATGTAAATTTGTAAGAATTCAGAGACGTCGGGAATTCAGAAAATTGTAGAAAAATAACCGCGACGTCTAGGAGTGCTTAAAACTATGCTCATTGGAAAAACAAAGGAGAAAAAGTAAAAGTATGGTGGAAATACAAATTAAAACGCTATTTGGAAGTGAAGTGAATCGATTATCGGGTGGAAAAACAGGCAGGGACAGCCGTGGGTCTGATTTGAAGCGTATCGTAGCGTAGTCAAACGCCTTAAAAACTTTGGAAAACGCTAAGTGTTCGTGGGAGATTAATTGCAAGCAGCCAATGTCCTAAATATACCAGTTAAAACCATGCCAAACATTTTTTTGTTTTTCAAAAAAGAAAGATGGTTAGTTCTCTTAGCAATCTTTTAAGAATTGGATCAAGAGCTCGCGAGGCCGATTTCCGGTCTATAGCCTCGAAAAATCACTAGACCAGCCAGCTGAGTCACATTCCGGCCAATTTCCGGTCACGATCCAATGGATCGGTTCCTCATGGGTCTGGTTGGGGAGACAATAAGCTGCGTAGTGACAGCGCCTCGAGACTGAGGGAGGATATGGCTTGGATGGGCCCTGGTTTGTTCGGCAGGGGGGAGAAACATGTGTTTCTCGCTCTTTTTGGAGGGAGGGAGAGAGAGAGAGAGAGAGAGAGAGAGAGAGAGAGAGAGAGAGAGTGAGATGAGTGTTGTTGGTGGGGGAGAATGAGATGGGCCATTCGATGGGTCCTTGTGTCCCCCGGCTCAGGCTCGTTTTGTGTCCTCATTGGAATGGCAGAAATGCGGAAAATGAGACCCATCTCCACAGCCTCTAGAGGGGGTCCAATGAGGTCGGCGACCATCAACACCAGCGAAATCTTGGTCTCTTAGGGCCATGGATTTTGAAGGATATGGTTTTCTTCTGAATTTTGTGGAAAACCGCGACAGGCGACCGCCCAACGTATTCGGTGCACGGAAGCGGTACGAACCGCGAAACACAACGCTCTCATCACAACTATTTGGTTGCTGCAGACCGTTGCGGAAAACCGCGACGCGACAAGCAGCTAAAACCCGCGACGCGACACGTACCGCAATAAGTAGAGCGGGTGAGGCTCTCGAACCTTACCCGTCTCTTTAGGGGTTAATCTAGCGGGCCGGAACTCTCACAATGGTATCAAATAGCTTTGTATCCTGCTTGGGCCTTATTATTTAATTTTTTTTCGAGTGGAAATTGGCTCCGGAAATTTTGGTGTTCACAAGGAATCATGGCTTACAGTAAATTTGCTGATTTCCGACGCCTACCTCGTAGTTTTCACTTGAAGAAATACAAAAAAAAACAGTCAGGGGAAACAGGGCTAATATCCGATTGTGGGCTGATGCTGACTTCAGCGCCCTCACTCACGTCAGGATCATCTTGATTTCCTGAGGGGAGCGAGAATGAAAAAAATGGAAAAAGAGTGATGAAGTAAGGGGTTTCCGAGAAGCCGCACAAAGACAGGAATTGCAGTACAACGCAAAACGCAAAATGAGAGGCGTTAAGCTTAACCAAACGCACGTTTATCTACAATTGATCATGCCATGCATCAGGTGTTTTGAGGGCTGAATGGCTATTGTTGTGCAGCTATTTCCCAGGGGTCCGTAGGATTTGAAACGCTGAATTAGAGGCTAAAAATATTCCTGGCAGCTTACAGCCTACAGGCAAAATTAGTGCTGAAAATTCTGAAACGAAGAATGCGAAGCAGAAATAGCAAAAGCTTGAAAACGTCCAACGGCTGGCGCTGTAGACTGCGCTTTGACGCTGCGTGAATTACATCCGAACGTCTAACGCATCGCAGGCACGATTTAATCAAGGTGGCATGGATGTTTAAAGGGAACTAGAATCGCTAGAATCGACGGTCAAAACTAGGTGTCGACATGCACAAAAATATTTTTGGAGCGACTGTTAATAATTATTAAACAATTAGTAAAAAATTCTGACGCTTTCTAGTCTATGATTTGAGGTGAAAGTGGTGGTGGTGAAAACGCATCGGTCAAGCCCAGAAACACTTAGGAACTAGATAACCCAATTTCGGAACACTATTGTGTTGGTGATGAGGCAAGGAAGAGAAGAATATATTGTGTGAATGGAAAGAGAGGTCCCCGTTCGTTGCCATGGACTGGTTGTGGCAGTGTGTATATCTCTCCGCCTGAACACCACCAAATCCGATGCTTGGGATCCGAGAAAGACCCTCCCCAACGCGTTTTTTGCTTACATATTTCTTGTTCTCTTCCCCTTCCATTCTATTCTAAACCACACACACACCCAAATACTCCCCTCTATTGTCCATTTTTACTGGGGGAATCGACCCGGAAAATGTGGGGGAGTGGAGGAGGGTTTTTAGGGCAGCAGGGTAGTAAAGAAATCCTGGTTTCTTACAAGGAGTGCCCTTTTGGTGTCATTGGCAAATCCCTTCGAGACCTAGCTCATTCGATAGAGAATTGAGTTCTGAACAAAATACCGATGTTCATTTTTGCGGAATGGCTGTCTCTGATTTTATTAATTAAACAAACTAGTGGCCGTTCCTTACCATGAGTGCCCTTCGAGCCAAAAGATATGCTTTCGGGCGTCGTTTTAAAATTTTATAAAACCAAGGACAGCCATTCCGCAAAAATAAACATCGGTAGCTTGTTCAGAACTCAATTCTGTATCGAATGAGCTAGGTCTCGAAGGGATTTGCCAATGACACTAAAAGGGCACTCCTTGTTAGCTATTTGCGTCAAAATTTTTTTTAATGAGATACTCTGTTTCTGGGCAACGGCATTTATTTTCTATTTTTCCTAATTAAAAAAATTTGCTTTTTAAAAAAATGGGGGTTTTGAGCCATTATTTTGCATTAAGTTTTTATAGCGATTTTTTTAAGTGAAGCAAGCTGAAATTTAAATTAGAGTAGTTCAAGGCGTTGGAAAAAAATTGGTGAACTCTGTTTCGATAAAACGGGAAACAGAGCTCAAACCAACGAACGGCTTCTCAAAACTGCTGACAACTGCGAGAAAATGAGCTATTCCCACGGCTAAATCCTCCTGAAAGGAGTACTTTTGGGCCCCAAAAAACATATCGGTAAAAATGGGGCAAAGCTAACGTCATTCTAAGCCATTTTTTGATAGAATATGGCAGACTCAGTTTAGAAATCTATAGAAAATGAAATTAAAACATTGTTAAAGAGCCCAGTTTAATAAAAACTTTAAATCTATAAAAATACAGTCCAGCCAAGATTCATAACGTATTGAAAAATCTTAAGAAATTTACACGTTAAAACTTTGGTAAGGCAATTTTTATAAAAAATGCCGATTTTCGGACCAGTTTTCTCAAAATACCACTCTACAAAATTTGCGGAAATTGAGATTGTTATCCCAAAAGCAAGAGTTCAGAAAATGAGACTAGTAATAGTCCAAAACAAATGGAACGGCCCCGCCATCCACTTCCGCTAATAATGGGGTGTTCAGGTATTTTCCCGCGCCTCCAAACCTAATATCAATCTGCGGCCGAATGCGGAAATGCCTCGAAATTGGGTAGGTGGTTTCCGCCCCCGGCCAGAAGCCGCAAAATCGAGAAGCTGCAGAAAAGCCGTCGCCGGGAAATCCGACCGGAAAATGGAATGGGGCACTCTGGATCTCTCTCGATCTCTCTCTCTCTCTCTCGCTCTCGCTCTCTCTCTCTCTCTCTCTAGCTCTCTCTTTCCCTCGCTCGCCACGCGGACAATCCCATAAAAAATGTTTCGGAGGGCCATCCACCCTCTCCTGGAGTATCTGTTGCCATTTGAGCCCTGGATTTTTGGATATAAAAAACAAGAACCCATTGCAATCATTTTTCGATAGTTTTTCCTTTTGAATAAAATGCCTCTACGGACTTTAAATTTGAGAACACTTCAGGAATGGACTATTTTAGCCTTAAGAGGTTTTTAAAGGGGCTGGAAAGTCCGAAGTACTACCTCTCCCATCGACTAGGTATCGACAGTTACGGTCCGCAACAAAAGACGCGCTCTAGTAGCTTTTGCAGCTTGACAGCTACGAAATACACTAAACGACGCCGTAAAATCGAGCTGCCGCAAAAATACAGCTTAATGTGTGTAATTTGCAGTATTACGTAGCTGAAGAGACCTAGGCCAGTAAAGGGTTGGATTTTCAACTTCTAGGTGCCTTTAGGCTTTTTCATCACCAGCTTCCATTAGAAACAAGGAAAAAAAAATCGAAATGTCCAAACCAAAACGAAAAGAAGAACTGAAGCCCCGCTGTCCGAATTGAAGCCCCCCAGAAATTGAACGGCTTCTGATTCTAGTGACGGGCAAAAGGAAGAGGGGAGAACGAAGGAATTCAAGGACAATGATGACGAAGGGCTTACAAGGAAAAGCTGAAAAAGAAAAGGGGAAAGGGTCAGCTGTTGTGGTCTCTTTTTGTGCCACTGGTTGTTCCAATCCCCTTTGGGGGTCAATGGGGTCCCAGATTGGGATGAGAGGGCTGGAAGTCGGCGCGTGGCCCATTTGGGAGTCAGACGCCCGAGTTTTTGGCATGAACCAGAGTTGTAGTCACGCTTGAATTTGAACGAAGGTTCTGAACCAGGATATAGCGCCTTTACGCCGATGGTTTTTTTTCTGGGCACGTATCGTTAAAGGGACGGCAAGGCACGACTATGGATTGCTTCACTTGGAAACTTCCAGACTAAGCCACGCCCGCGGCACGCCAAGCGCGACGTAAAACCGCGAAGCGACGCGCAACGCCCGACATGGATGCGCATTCAAAGCGCTATGGATTATGGTGTCCTTTCAGGGTTCGCGAAACGGCGCGTGTGTTGCGTTGCGTGCGCATCGCGTACGCGTTGGGCGCATATCCTGGAGTAAGCGAGAGCAAGAGAGAAAGAGAAATAGGGAGAGGGATCCAGAAGACAGAAAAAACCTAGTCAATCCCGCGAAAACCAGGAACGAATTGCAAAAGTGATTCCAAAAACCATTAGAGATGCTGGCCTCTTGTTTTGTGTTTTGCTTGTAGAACACAACATAAAGTCGTAAGGGGATTCCACTAAAAGTTCGAAGTCGTCGCCGGAGGGGGTCCTCGATGCGCCCCCGAATGGCCGTTCCCTGGATGCAAAAGATGCATAGAAGGGCAGAGAGAGCGAGAGAGAGAGAGAGAGAGAGAGAGAGAGAGAGAGAGAGAAACCGAGTGCTGTTGGCAATGGCTGGTAGAGTGGATTGTGAACGCTAGAAAATGCATGTGTCGCGGTGGGCTGAAAAAGCGAGGACCGCCGCCACCCTCCACCCACAAAATATGGGAATTTTGGTGGTGTCTTCAGGGGTGTCTGGAGGTTTTTTTATTGGTTAAATATAAGGCCTGCATCTGAAAAAGCAACTTTTTGAAGGCGTCATTTGGCGCGAAACGTCGCGGGCGAGATCTAACGCAGGCAAGTGGTCGGTTCCTGCGCTTCACGGTCCCTTTAAAATGCTAACTTTAGGCCACAAAGTAATGTCAAATATTATGAGTTAGAGTTTTTATTGCGAAACGACGTCAACCAAAAATCGGTGGCAATAACCCGCCTAAATCATGAATTATACGGCTTCGTAATGCCGCGCGAAACATTCCAGATCTCACCGAGGCAAGACGTCAGCAACCCCTGATTAAAAATTAAAATTTTCTGAGCTGTTCCCAAAAATAGCGTATGGAGATCCGCGGATAGGGTAGAGATTGCTTCTATGTGGATAGGCTATTTGCTAGACCTCATAAGGTGCTTCCGATGCTCCCCGCTGCTCCTCAACGTGTTGCCCCCCACCCCTAACCCGTCGATGGCATTCCATTAAGTCTGGCCGGGCCCTTAGGTGGTGCTCTATTTGGCGCTTTCCGCTCTTTCCCTCTCTCTATCTCTTGCTCTCTGTCGCTCTTTCCGTCTCTTGCTAGATAGAATTTTCCAGACAAATCCCTTAACGCAACGAAACGAACGGCTTGGCGAGGAATGAGAGCGAGAGAGAGAGAGATAGAGAGAGAGAGACGGAAACATAGGCGTGTCAAACGCATTCAACGACACCGTCTGGTAATGTTGTTTCGGAAATTGGAAAAATCAGGGAAACAATTGAAGCTGTAGAACTTCCGGAATTGGGCCACCAGTGCAGCTAATGGCCAGGAGTGGATTTTTTTGAAAACATTGGGCTACGATAAGCTACTGACTACATTTCACGGTATTTCAAGGTACGGTAGCTCGGGTTTTTCCAGAACTATCCTACCTTATATAATTTTGGCGTGTATCTTTGTGTGTGTGTGTGGATGTCAGTTTCGAGGCCCGATTTGAGGGCCTTCCCGTGGATAAAATGCCCTAATTCTCCGTCACCCGGGGGAATCGACCCTTCTGTTTCCGATGGCGTTCTCAGAATTTCGATAAAATACGAGATTACAAAGTTAAGGCCGGTTTTATTCATTTTTGGAGGTCCCTGAGGGCTAATTTGCATAATGCGAGAAAATACAAATTTCCTCATTCTCGCCAGTTACACTCGCGCGTTTGGCTGCCTCATTGGAGCTGCCTCTCATTGCCTTTGCTCCCCTTTCCCGGTAGACACCTCGGGGCATACAAGGGTTGTTGCACGCGAGCTCCCAAGCGTTTCATGGTATAGTGGTTAGAGCGTCAGCCTGCCAATCTTGCTATCGGGGGTTCGATCCCCGGCTATCGTATTTTTTTGCTTTTTGCTCGGAATGCATGTTTCGAAGTGTATTTTCCTGTAGGGAGGCGCTATTCTGAAGTCAGTCGCTCTAAACTGCGTCGCAGGCTAACGAATCCAGCTAGGCACTGAAACTACCGCCGCAGGCTAAGGATTCAGGCTAATCCCTCAAGCTAGCGCCGCAGGCTTTAGACCAAAGCTAGCCGCTGAAGCTAGCACCGCAGGCTTTAGAACAAAGCCAGCCGTGCAAGCTAGCGCCGCAGGCTTTAGAACGAAGCTAGCCGCTAAAGCTAGCGCCGCAGGCTTTAGAACGAAGCTAGCGCTGAAGCTAGCGCCGCAGGCTTTAGAACGAAGCTAGCCGCTGAAGCAGCGCCGCAGGCTTTAGACCAAAGCTAGCCGTGCAAGCTGCGCCGCAGGCTTTAGAACGAAGCTAGCCGCTGAAGCTAGCGCCGCAGGCTTTAGAACGAAGCTAGCCGCTGAAGCTAGCGCCGCAGGCTTTAGACCAAAGCTAGCCGTGCAAGCTAGCGCCGCAGGCTTTAGAACGAAGCTAGCCGTGCAAGCTAGCGCCGCAGGCTTTAGACCAAAGCTAGCCGCAGAAGCTAGCGCCGCAGGCTTTAGAACAAAGCTAGCCGTGCAAGCTAGCGCCGCAGGCTTTAGACCAAAGCTAGCCGCTGAAGCTAGCGCCGCAGGCTTTAGAACGAGGCTAGCCGCTCAAGCTAGCGCCGCAGGCTTAGGAAGTAAGAAGGTCTCTGAATTTGAAGCTCGCGGCGCAGGCTTAAAGAAAGAGTTAGCCCATCAAACTTGCGCCGCAGGCTTAACCATGAGGTTAACCTCACAATCTTGCGCCGCATGCCAATACAAAGAGTTTTGCATGGGAGATGGGTTTTTCTTTCTTCAAGGTAACTTTTGTGGAAGGGCGCTCGAAGCGGCTCCCCCCCGCTGGTTCACTATAAAATTAACGGTTTCTTTGGATCTAATTTTTTAAGCCTACTAGAAATCGATTTTTGACTATCGGGATGCTGTTATCTTTGATGAAGTTGATAACAGGAAAATCAAAATGAGTGCGAAAATTTAAATAAAATTATTCTTAAGGGATTAACAATTAAAGAAATATTTTCCCATAAAGCCAACCCAAAGCGGATGCAAATCCCAAGGCGGATCGAATCCCGGGCCCAGTGCCACGCGGATTTTACGCTGGGTTAGGCCACGGGCCGGCGGGGTGGAAGATGAATTGTGTGTGCTGTCACTTGCCCCCTGGGCCATTTGTCAAAATTTCGTAGAAGTCGAGGGGAGTGCGGGACGGAGGAGTGGAGGGGGAGCGACACGTACAAATTGTGACAAATCGTGGATAGTTTTGGATGAAAATAAGAAAAACACATCTATGGATTAGAAACCTCCGTTTTGCCTTTCACGCTCCTTTAAAATCACATTTTTTGTTGATTTTGGGCAGGCTAGCAGGGATTATTGGGGCAAAACCTGTTTTGCTAAAAAATTCAGCGAAAAGAGGCTAGCAGAGAAGAATGGAGAAACCAGAATTAGGCAGACCAGCAGTGATGTTTAAGGAAGCCAAGTGCGAATGAAGTCATGGCTCAACTAGCAGGGATTCTTTAAGAAAATAAGGTATTTTGAGCAGCAAATAACAATATAAAATTAAGGGCTATCTGGCGCTGAACTTTGTGGAAGTTTTTGAGCAAGAAGGGAGAGACAGAGAGAGCGGGAGCGGGAGAAAGAGAGACAGCGTCAGGAAAAAGCGTGAAAAATAAAGAGATCGATAAAATAGACCTGGCAGACTAGCAGTGATTATTTTGGAATCCAAAATCCGATTTAAGAAATTTGAAAGCGTAATATCCGACATTTCGAGAAGCACCCCCTCTTGAGGTCCAACGAGGATAATGGTAAATGGGGTCCCATTTTGTGCAGTGATGGGCCGTCTGTATGTCTGTTTGTCCCTCTGTCTATCTCTTTTCCTGCTCCTCCTCTTTTCATGGATGGGCCCCGGGCAATAAATCTCTCGTGTGTTGATTGATTCACAGCTTTCCGCTCTGTCCCTCCGGGCTAAACGGGATTCGCAAAAAATGGCCGCGGCGGGTGAATTTGGGATTCCACCCCCGCACACAGGCACAAAATAATAGAATTTGGGCATAAATCGGCGCTGAAGAAAATTTGACAAGCATTTATTTTTGTTTAACGGCATTTATCGTTTTAATTGACTTTTGGTTCGATATTTTCCGCATTTCCAAAAGATGGCTTTTGATTAAATATTTTTGTTTTGAAGAAAAACTTTGGCATTTCAAAAAACAAAGACAAATTTGGGCGATTATCAATAGATTTTTAACTAGAGCCCTTCCTTAAAAGCCGATATTAATATTTAAATATAACCTTTTAACAAAAGCCACGTTTTTTTTGCTTCAAGAAGCTGAAAAATTTATTCTATTTTGACAGAATTACAATACAAGATTCACAAAAAAACCCCGCTTGTTTAACAAAATGTTTAAACCATTTCTCTGATTCTCTCTATAATAAAGCATCAATAATATCTCCGACCCAAAAATTAGCATGTTTTGGAAGGTCGAAATTTTCAAGTGCCAAGGCAAAATAATTATAAATTACGTGGCCATGGATTTAGCGCGCTGCGAGACGCAACGCAAATGCGGCAAGCGCGCGACGCAAACGCCAGAATCCAATATAATAGGGTGGAAATCGATCGCCAAAAAAGTCCATAGTCTTGCCAATCCGCAAAATACGATGATCCATCAGCAAAAATCAAGAAATACCCGGGAAAACACGGGTATGAACGACGTGAAATACCACCTCAAAAGGTCAAGCCCCCCCCCCCGGCAACCCGGTTCTATGTCACTTGGCGTGTAGCGGAATGTGTGGCTGGTTTTGATTTTCCGCGTTTTCCTCTTTTTTTTGCGATTTTGTGCCCCTCCCTCTTTTCCTGGTTGCAAGCAGACACTATCCGTCCACCACACCTTTCCTCCTCCCCGAGCCGCCGAAATCCGATGCCATCGGGAAATTTTCAAGAAGCAGAGTCTCACCACCGCCACACACACCGCCAGGTCAGTTTTTGCGAGAGGGTTCGCTCTCACTCTCGCGCTCTCTCTCTCTTTCGCTCTCTCGCGCTCTCTCTGTCTCTCACTGTCTCTCTCTCTCGTCTGGATTTGTCGTGGCTTTTCGATGCTGGGGAATTTTTGGGGTATCCAGATGACGAGGGGGTCAAATTTGAGGGTGGGGAAACAGGTAAATATAGAACAAGTCCAAAGTTGTCGCAGACCGCAGCAAAAACACCGACACATGCCGACAACCAAGTTTGGGATTGAAACCTAGCGGGGGGATGTCGTTATCATCTTGATGGGATTTTCTTGCAAAGAATCCTGCTGTTTTTTTGCCGGCAGCAGTTGCTGTGTTGCAACTATCCCGACCGTTTGACCAATTTAAAGGGACCAACAGCGCCAGAATTGCCTCCTGCATACCACTGGGTCTCGACAAACACGCACCGGTACAAACCACGCATGTAAACGTTTACGTCATTTTCGTCGTTATGGCTTCAGTTGGGTCATACGCTATATTTTCAAAGTGTCATTTGGCATCGAACGCAGATGTCGAGGTCTGGCCGACGGGTGGGGGTGAAATTTGGGACTTCCTAGCGCTTTCAAAGGGCTAGTATCATGAGGTTTTAGACGTATAAATTAGAGGATAGACGAGAAAGGAAAACGATAACGTCAAACGTCGGTATTTGGCGTGTTGTATGGAACTGTGCCCGGTATTACAAGCTTAATATTACGCACGTATAGACGTGCGAGGCAACAAATGAGAGTTTTTGAGACTCACAGGATTTTTTTAACACTAAACGGAAACAACGAATGAGATTGTCGGGCCAAAATCCGCCTAGCGCTTTCGGCTTCCCATTTCCTTTAAAAAACCAAGCATTAGCAAGTTAGAATAGAAAACCCCACTGAACACACAACCTCCCAAACTTCGAACGTCGTCGTCCACCCCGCGGGGGCTGTTTTCGGGGATTTCCGCCTCAATTTGGGTGCTGAATCCGAAATGGGCCCCCTAGGGCCGAACGGAGGGGGGCCATTCGCACCTGGTTCCCGAGTCTCGGAACTCTTTTTCATTCACTAGCTTTCTCTCCCGGTCTCTCCCGGTCTCTTTCTCACTATCTCTTTCTCTCTCTCTCTTTTTCCTCACTCTCTCGCTCTTTCTCGCTCTCATTCACTCCTCTCTCTCTCGCTCTCTTCCTCCACCTCGTCGGCACCGATTCGAAAAACAAAATCGCCGCAAAACTGAGCCTTTGGGGTTGGGAAGGGGCAAATTTGAGCATGGAGGAAGCGAGTGGGGGTGGCAGGGGTGATATTGCATGTCATTTGCATTACCCGGAATAACTGGAAGTGGATGGGCTGGACACTCCATTCAGGAGGTTTCCGGCGACGGAAAGATATCTCAGAGATCCTATGCCAAAAAACCCCAGGAAAGGTTCGATGACGGTGAAAACAACTTATTAACCTGTGAGATCTTCAGTTTAGAGTTCGCTCAAGGGCCGGAAAGCCATAACATTGGGCCTGGATGGCTGTGGTTTTTAAGACGGACGCGACACGCAGCGCTTGCGTACCTTTTTCATAGCCGATTCACGTTTCATCGGCGTAGCGACCGTGTGTAGCGGCGTTGCGTGTCGCGGCAGTCTTCGGATTCTTAAAGGGAAACCGCTAGCTATAAAAAATCCATAGCTCATGCCTTGCGTGCCCCTTTAAAGCGAGCGTGGCGAAAAAGGTAGAAATTGACCCCAAATTTTCATAAATGGTATTTCCAATAAATGCGTTACAGTAAAGCTAGAAACTTCAACGTTAAAGGGAGCGTGACAGCAAAAAACCGTGTTCGTATTCGTTATTTTTTGAGGTTTCACGCTTAAATCGGGGCTCGTTTGAGTACGGCAGCCCGGATACGGTTGCTATAGCTTCAGTTCCAAGTCGTTTAAATGGCTGAACAAGCTGCCCTGTGCAAATCCAAGCAAGCTGGAGTACTGTAATCGATCACAATATGAGACTGTATATCTCAAAAACCCCTACTTTACAAAAATCAACATCCAGACCCCCCGAAAAACAAGCAAATCGAAGCGCACCGAGTACCCCTGGGCGGCATAGCGTAAAGGGTAGCGAAGCGTCTTCCATCCCGTCTTCTCCCACCACATCCAGAGTCGTTATTCTAATGAGAGAGAGAGAGAGAGAGAGAGAGAGAGAGAGAGAGAGAGAGAGAGAGAGCTAGAGAGCGAGATAGGGCCCTCCCCAGCCGTGTTCCACCACAGCCCCGTCCCTCGAGAACCAAAAGCTGGAGGCAAGGGGATTGAAAAGGGGAGGAAAGAGAAGAAGAAAAAGCAGAAGAGGTTCTTCCCGGTGTCTGGCAGTCAGTCAGAAACACTGAGAAAAGAGAAGGGAGCTGGTGGTAGGGGTGGTATAAAATATTCTCGTCGAAGGGTGGTAAGGGAGAGGGGTAGGATAAGTGGGAAAATTGGGCCTTTGGAAGGGCTGTCTGTCTGTCTAGCTGCTTGTCTGTTCTCTTCCTGATGGTCTGTCTGTTTTCTAGTTGTCTGTCTGTTTGTTTGTCTGTTTCCGACTGTCGGTATGCAGGGCCGTAGCGATCCCCGATTTTTGGGGGGGGGCAACTCCAAAAAAAAATTTTGGCAATGTATCAAAACTATCAAAACAGCGCCGCAGGCGAAAATTTTTGAAAAACTTAGGGCCATGACAGTAAAAACAGGCTTAAAAACAACTATAAAAAGCGCCGCAGGCAAAAAAATTTTCACGAAAAAAAAATCATAAGGGTCCCCCCTTATGAATTTTTCGGCCTTCGGCCGATTTTGGGGGGGGGGCAACTTGCCCCAGTTGCCCCCCCTTCCTACGGGCCTGTCGGTATGTATGTCTAAATGCTTATTTCTCCTACTGTCTTCCGCCCGTATACGTGTCTGCCAGTCTTCCGGCGTATTATGTCTACTTCCCTATCTGTCTGTATATATCTGACTAGCTGACTAGCTGACTATCCGTCTCTCTCTCTCTCTCTCTCTCTCTCTCTCTCTCTCTTTCTGTGTCTCCGTTGGATCGTTTGTATGTCTTTCTATCAACTAATGTGATTCTTACTCCATTTCAAGGGGCTGGCAAGGCATCAGAATCCCTATTATTTTTGTCGCGTTTTGTATCGCGGAACGGAAAGCTTGAAAAGCTCACGTTGCTAAACGGAATAAACAAGGGATATCGAAAATTGAATCCAGCTAAACACCGACGGAGAACGTCAGTTTCGCCAGATGCCGCTGCCAACTCAGAGTCCGAATTTATTGGCTTCTCGCTCAAATCAAAAAGCTCAAAATTGAATCTCTCAACCAGGAAACTCCATCAAAACACCGACGGTCAATTTCCGCCCGCTATACTTTGCACGCCAAAAATCGAAGTTGACTTGAGAAGGAAGCGAGGCTAGCGATGAGATTGAAGACCCAGATTCTCACGGGGCGGCGGGTGGGTGGGTGGTTAGGGGCCAAAAATTTGGATGGAGCCAAGTGATCTTTGAGCACGAGTTTTTCAGAGAATATTCGATTGCAGAATCTAGTGGACTGAAAGGGCTGGGAACCTGCAAAATCAACCCTCTCCGTGGACTGGGTCTCGACTACTACGCGAGATGCCGAATGACGCGCCGCTGTTAGGTCTTTGTGCGAATTTAGGACCTTTGAGGCCTCTTAATGCAAGATATGTATCCGTATCTGGAGTGAAACGTAGTTGTCGCTACATAGCGAACCGTAAGGTCGAAACTGGGGTATGATAATGCATTTAAGGCCCATTAAGAAAAATTACCGGCATTAAGACTAGCAAAAGAAAATTAATTTCCAATAGAAATATCCGAGAAAAAAGCCTTATAAAATAAAAATTTGCTCCCTAAAATTATCCACTTACAGTAAGATTCAAAATCAAAATAAAGGCGAAAAATTCGATGAATTTTCTGGGTAAAAATTCAACTCTGACGTAGTTCCAAACGTGCGAAACAGGTGTTGATCTCATAGGACACCTCCGATGCGGGGGGTTCCGTCCATAACATCGAGGTGTAGCGGATGGGGCGGGGTGTTAGTGGATGGCAGGAGAAGGGAAAGAGGCAGGCAGAGAGGGATCCCTGGGGAATTCGGAAGCCTCTTATGGACTTCGGTTTCGGAAAAAGAGGGGGAACACTCGCTCTGGAAGGCATTTTCAACTAGATCATCGACTAGGGGAAGGGGAGGAGAAGCCACTTTTGGATGGTTGTTGACCCTCAGGGGCTGGGGGAGGAAAATAACAACCATTTTGGGGGTTGATTGAGGTGGAAATAAAAATTGTAAAAAATTAAAAATCGAGTGAAAAAGAGAAGAGATAGTGCGACAGAAAACGAGATAGCGAGAGGTAGGAAGGGAGAGAAACAGAGATAGAGAGAGCAGGAGGTCATGAGAGTGACACTGAGCTATAGAGAGAGAAAGAGGAGAGAGAAGAGAAACTGATAGAGCTAGAGCTGGCGAGAGAGAGCGAGAGAGAGCGAGTGAGAGAGCCAGGCAGACATGGAAATCCAGCCAGACAGACAAATATAGAAGCTCATCTACAGACGAGATTGGTATCGAAAGCCACTTGGAATCTTGGGGGCGGTTCGCAGAAGACGATTCCGGAGTTTCGGGTAACCGTCTGGGCACTCGATCTGAGGTCTCGCAGGTCGAGTGCGGCAGATCATCTCGATCCGCTTCTCATCCAATTGGCGTCAATATCAAAGGACCGGGTGGATCCCCAGAATTGTCGAGAATGGGAGACTCGGCTGGCTCAAGCTGGCGGCTGATACATTTTGCAAAATTCAGTTCGAACTTGAAAAATTCAGCATATTTTCAAGTTTCCGCTTCTTGCATAGAGTCGGGGCGACGAAAGTGCAAATCAAACATTTTTGACAGGTTTTTAGCTACAAGGACAGTATCTTAGGATCTTAGTAAGGAAGTATCTTAAAGGGGTTGGGAAGCAACAGCCGTTGGCCGAAATCGACTAGGTCTCGAGACCTGCGCGCCGCACCAAGGCACGCCAAGCAGCGAATTTCGGGCGTTCATCTGCGAAGCAAAAATTATATGAGACACGACATTCAGTGCGACACGGATTTGTCGAAACCTAGTCGTGGGACGGGGTCGATTGATTTTCTGGGGCTTCCGAGCACCTTTAAGCAGCACGAAAACTTGACGCAGAATTAAAAGAAGGTACCGCGGGTTTAGGTTGTTTCACATGGTAATTCCATTTTTCTTTCGCAAGCTTCCATCTGCCGTTCTAGGTATCGAAATCATTTTTTCTAGCTACACAAAATCCCGCGCCAACCTGACCCCTCTGTGCAAAAGTGTGAAGCGGGCACTCGATACTGAGGGGGAGGGATCGAGGATTGGGGCAGAGACTGTATGGAAAGTGTCAATAAGGATTGAGTGGAACCCAGGGAAAGGGAGAGAGAGAGAGAGAGAGAGAGAGAGAGAGAGAGAGAGAGAGGAGAGAAAGAGAGAGACGAAATTACTTGGATCAGTTACAAAACGAGAACCCCAAGTCAGAAACTACGCTGGTATATTGACTTTAAACGATTATCCCCTAGCCATGAGCACTTTGGCCCGGCAGAGAGTACTCGAAAAATAGTGGGGGCACTCGGGATCAGTTACGCGATGTGTTAAGTACTCCTGTCTGGCCGGAAAGTCGAAAAACTGCAAAAAAAAGAGGTTTTACTTAAAATAACTTGAGGTTTTGGGGAACTGTGGTGGGAGTCTGGGGTTCGGATCAACGAGCGTTTTACCGGAAATCAAAGGATTTGCATGCCATCGTCAAATAATCAATAGTTGGAAAATCCATGTCCACGCACTGTCGGTCCCTTTAAAAAAGCTAAATCCAGAGCAGAACCAAGGTAAAAAGCTCTTTTCGATTCCGATCTTGTCCGTTCCCTTTTCGATCTGGTTCATACAAACCAAAGAATCCAACGTTTGCCAGCGTCATTCTGAGCGTTTCGTAGCTGTTATGGCCGATATCTAGCCGATATTAAAAATTCTAAAAAAATGTAAGAAAGTATTTTTAAGTGAGTGCGATATGTGTGTGTTGCTGCGATCATCCACTACTTAGAGTAACTCTCTAGCAAAAAAGCCCCCTTTCGAGGCTAGCTAGGAAAGGAGTAGGCACGCGATCATGCCAACTCATCCGTGTCCATCAGATGGATGGAGCAAGACGATACAGAGCGAGAGAGAAAGAGAAGAGAGAGAGAGAGAGAGAGAGAGAGGGCGGGGAAGGAAGAGAGAAAAGGGAAGAAGAAAATACTAGCAGCCTTCTTAGAAATCTCTCGGAAAATCTGAATCTGAAAGGGGAAATTCCATGATTGCATGGCCTTGTGGTGAATGATCATCGGAAACAAATTTTGAAAAAAACAGCTCGTATGACAGCGGCCAAAAATGAGCTGAAATTAGATACTGGAGCGGTTTACTAGATCGGGAATTTTTGAACTAAAAATCCCTCGGATTTGACAGTTAAAGGGGCCAAGAAGCAGCCAAATGACCCCCTTCCATGGGTTTCCGTCACGTCCGAAATACAGGGTGGCTGATAAGTATCCGGAAAAAGTATAAGGTCCTGGTGTAAAAAGGAAAGCACGAATGTAATCAAAACCGATTATTTTATAACAAGTAGATGCTAGATATTCGTCGCAGTAACAAATTTTTAAGGTGACATTTATCTGCTTTGATTTATGCTACAAGTTGTGGCTATCCTAAAATGGCGGTGCGCCGCGGGCGGTTGACGGCTATTTTGCTCAAATTCTTGTTAAATTCTTGGTGCAGATTAACCATATTCTTGATGCTCTGGTTCCTTAAGTCGTGTTCCATGCATTCCCGCACAGAAAAATCCAGTGGATTACGATCTGGGCTTTTGGCAGGTCATATAACCTTCGTCATAAAAGCGTCGATTTTCGGGCGAAAATGACGAATTGTGGTTTTTGGGCCCTAGCCCCGAGCCCGATACTGTTGAAGGCAATACACGGATTATTTCTATTACAGAGCATCACATCTTGCTCCAGAATATCATTTTGATAGAGGTTCATCTTCATTTTAGCGTTTTGATCGATGAAAACCTGTCGGAGACGCTAATTCCTCTTCTGACCATATAACTTTCTGGGATAAGCCTTTTTGTAGTAATTTTTAACTTTTTGGTATTCTTCAGACCCGGACTGACAAGTTATCGGGGTCTTTGAAAGTTTTCAGACACCTTAACCCAGAAAATTTGCGCACCTAAAGTAAGCTTAAGAAAATGAGGCTAAAGACAGCTTCTTGGCGCTCCGATAATTTACTGTCCTAAATCAACTCAATTTTAGTCATGAAATATCAAAGTATATAAAAGAACATCCACAATGGCTAGGAAAACAGAATATAAAACTCGATGGTTTTTTTGTTACGCCATGTCAAAGTTTTTCCGGATACTTATTAGAAAAATGACAAATAAAGTGTGTTTTCTATACCCGTAAAGTTTCAAATTGCTGTAAAATTGCAACCAACGTATTGTCTCATAGCCCTTAATCGAAATATTGATTTAAATTTATATAGAAAGATGAAAATCTATAAATGCGCACTGCAGCCGCGTCACGGTCCAACAAAAATGAATTAAATTGCCTGGGCGGTTTGACCTTCCGCGAAAAATAGTAACATTTTTGCAGGCAATTAAAATTAGCAAAAATCTTTAAAATTCCGCGGATGTGACTACGGTAGAAATAGGGGCATTCACAAATGTAGCCAATAGCCAACGCTTAAAAATCGGCGAACTCTATTTAAAAAATTAACAAAATTCAGATTTTGGTTTTTTTAAGAAAACCAAAACCCGCATCAGCAAAATACATATAGGAGTCCATAGATCAGTGAAAATTACGATTCACGATAAAATTACGGTAGAATTTAAATTGCAGATTGCTGTAGCTGACCTAAAAAATTCAGAAATCTACTCAATTTCATAAAAAACCAAAAAAATGGGATTCTCGGAGATCGGCCGGCTCTGCCGGGGCTAGGGCAAGTGCGTGTCTCGTCGACCCGTGTGTCTTTCTGGTGTTTCCCCAGTTTTTCCGGCTTTTCCTCCTTCTTCTTCTAAGCTGTCTCCCCCTGGCCCCTCTACTGCGAAATGCGATCCACGACCCCACTTCCGTCGAGTCGTCGACTGGCTGCTGGGGCCAAACACAACGCAAATTTATCCCTTCCCGACCACCACCAGAAAGTCACACGATTCGAGGCGAGGCGGTGATTCTGAAGTTGGAGTTGCCCTTTTGAATTGGTGGGGGAATTTTCGGGAGAAACGGGGTGTATTTGAGAATCACGGAATTTACGTTAATTTACTTCGAACCAGACTAAACGCACTAATGACACGTTAGCAGATGGACTTCGTTTGCTTATGCTTGGATTAGCTTCGTTCCGCCTTGACCTTGAGCGCTTTGCTTTGCTTGACTTCGTTTTGCAAGATTGGCAAAGATTGGCGGGCTTAACTTCGCGCTGTCTTGGCTTGTTTGGCTTGGCTTGGTTTTCGTGAACTTCTTGGTTTTTGGTTGGCCCGGTTTCGTTTTGCTGGTTTGACTTGGCTTGTCATGGTTTTGCGCGATAACTTGCTTGGGTTGAATTGACTTCACATGGCTTCGCTGGGATTTAGAGAATTCCTTTTTGGACAAAGTGCTATCTGAGGCTCGTTCTAAAGGTACTAGCAAGCGCAAAAATCGACGATGTCATCGAGTAGGTCTAGACAGCTACGTGGCTTGTCAAATGACGATTTTAAGTTGGGTTAAAAGCGCTTTCGAAAAAAGCTAGAGCAGAAAACAAAGCCGAAACGAGTTAGAGGAAGAATACGGTTTTTTCAAAGTCTTCTGCGTGACGCATAACTGACTATAACCAACCAACGCCCGGAAATGGATTCTCAGGCTTCCCAGTCCCTTTAAAACGGCTTAAAAACTCCCCGAGAAATGAACGCTAGCCGTAGACGGTGCAAAAATAAGGCGACTAGCCTTGTTGCGGGAATGCCCACCACCCTTCATATTGGGGCTCATCGGGGATGCATCCCGAAAAGCCATTTCGAATGGAGGAAGGAGCGGATGCTGGGACCATGGTCCCGGGAGGAACACGTGGAATTACTGAACCGTGTGTAGTCTAGAATATGGAGTTCTAAGAAGCGTAGCAGGCTAATTTGAGCAAGATAACATGCCAAGCGGTAAGCTCTAAGCCTAAGCTAGTCAACAGCCAATATGCTCTAAGCTAAGCCTGAGCCTAAGCTGTGCTATGGCTAAGCTAAGCCAAAATTCAGCTAAACACAGATGCCTAAACTCAGCGTCGGTAGCGCGTAGGTTAAAGCCTAAGCGATGTCTTAAGTCAGAAGTCCAGTCATGAAGTCGGCTTGGATCAATTTGTCAGAACGCAAAAAATGCTCGCTGACACAATTTCCTTAATTGCATTTTTAAGTCCGCAAAAATACCAAAAATGCTATCAAAATACCGACTGCTAGATGATGATATATATATCCAAAGATAAATCTCCGATTGTTGGGTATCCACCCCCAACGGGCCTGGCAATTTATTTACCCCCTCTGCGTGCGCGAGAAATGTGGAAGAGATGATGATTGTGGGTAGTGTCTATCCCGCCACACTAAAGGGGTGGATAACAAATCTTAAAGTGGGGCCAAGATAGGGCCAAGCTCTGGACAAAGAAGGGCCCAACTAAGGGCCAAGGGCCCCGAAAACTTATAGGTAAGCTGTGGGGGCCATTATGAGGGGCATCGAGGCGGAATGGCGCATACTCCAAAACGGAACCTGTGGCTGTCTACACCCCCATTTCAATATTTTCCTGCACGCTGGAGAGTGTGAATTCGGGAAAGGGATTTTTAAAATAATAAAAGAAGTAGATCCTGCCTTCCATTAATTTTTGTCATTTTACTTTTCTGAATTGTGATTTGTCTTCGTTAACAGGCTAGAAGTCTTTCAAAGCATCTTTTCGATGTACAATTTTTATAGACTATAGTCCATTAATCGATGTCTTATTGACTGAATTTATCAATTTATTAAATTTTCTTTGAATTTCAAGTTTTGAATAAATTAGGCAATTGTGTAAATTTTATTTTAAAAAGATTAAGATTAGGTAAGTTCAACTGTAGCGATTTCTTATGATCACACCCAATAAAGTTTGATATTTGTCAGTCGAGGCGAACGTCTTCATGTGTTTCAAAAGAAATTCTATCCTAAAAATTTCGATTTTCCGAATTTCCGATCAATTCTCTTTGTTTTGGCTGCCGACGACGTGACCAATCGACTCCTTTTTCTCCGGTCTATAGCTACAAAAATCGCCGCAGCCATTTGAAACCCAAATATCGCGAAATTGGCTGCTTGGATGGACCACTTGACAAGGGGGAAGGGTCGATTTGCAATATGGCGAAGGGGGTAGTTCCATTCAGGATTGGTGGCTGGATCTTGGTTTCTGGTAGAGGTAAAGGGTCTGACAGCCTACTTGGTCTTTAAAATCCAAAAGATCAGGAAAATGAGTTAGATCGGGGGAAGGAACCATTTGAAGACTTTCAGATTTTCCCAAATTTTGGTCGAGAATGGCCAACACTGGCTGCAAAAACGGGAAAAATTATTTGAACGTTTCCGTTATGTTTACGAGTATGGCTAGGACTTACAGAATAGGATTTATGTCAGGGCCTAAGTATAAAATGACCCCCTCCGTTAATACACCCGCGAAACTAAGTAAATTTTCTTTTTTCGATATTTCTTTTTCTTATATTTTTGATAGTTTTCGTTTCTTATATTTCGAGCGAAGTTTGTATCTTGAATTAAAAGCTTTCTTGACGATGGAGACTGTCAACCACCAAATATGCGGAGAATCAACAATCTAAATTAAGGGTGGCAGAGAGACCGTAACTACGCGCCTTTCCAAATGACGCGTGCAAGCGCGGGGTTCAAAGCCTAAAATCGTCACAAAAATGATCAGATGGCCTTATCAAAAGTAGAGTGTGTGATTTCACCATTCCTAGCTTTTCTTTTTTCCTAGCGTGACCGGTTGACTTTTTGCTAATTTGAAATTAAGCTTTGATCGCTCTGGATCCTCCTAACCTTTTCAAAAACCACCAAAATTGTCGAAAACTACTGGGAAGGAGGGGTCGATTTGAAACTTCCTAGCCCTTGAAAACTTTAGCCATAAAATAGAAAAGCAAAACTTTTTCGAAATTGAATAACTTTTAAAACCAACAAAACCCCATGGAGCCAAAGAGCAGACTGTTGTGATGAGCGGCTGATGATCAAGGGTACTCGACCTCCCCCTTCTCCTCAAGCTTTCCAAAAGACGTGTGGTGTGCGAAGGTGTGAAAAGGAATTTCTTTCCCTGTTGCTGACGCTTCCTTTTTCTGTTGTCTACCCACTCATCATCACCCGGGTGGCCACTTCTTAAACTCCGTTCACAACCTGTACACAAACAATGAATGGCCAGTCGGCCCCTCAACTCTAGCTTCAACGGTCGAACGACACAAAAAGCTTTGAAGACGACGGATTCTTAGGGGTTTTCCAGGAAGATTCGAAGGTTCCCAGGGATTTCGAGATGACCCTTGAGGTCGAAAAAAACTGCAGGTGTCTGTCGGGTTTCTAAATTGAAGAAATTGCCTCCTTAGCCCCAGTTTCAGGGTCACAAATTTTACGGAGGTAATCCTGACGCCCAGAATCGTCAGAGCGCTTTGAATTTTGAAGATTTTTGATGTTCGTAGGATAAAACTTTAAAGACCAATTTAGGGGAACCTCAGTGCAGAGAAGCGCGCTTCATCGACGAGTGTCGGCTGTCGGGCAAAAATAAAACAAATAAAATATTTTCGTTCAGATTTCAGATAGGAATCCTTGTACGAGTTGGCTCAGCGTATTCCGGTAACGATTCTTCCTCACGTCATGGATGTTGGCTTTTTAAAGGGATGCCGACTGCATAGTCAATCGGTTACGCGCGGGAAAGAAAATATCTCTGCGCTTCTCCCCTGCGCGTACTGTCTGCTCTGTTGGCTACTTGCCAATTTGTTGATGGGGGGCGGATCGACACATGCCGTCGGCAGCCCTTTAAGGAAGAGCTATAGGCTTTCTTGAATTTGGATTGGCACCCTGGCGCCGCGCCTCCAACAGCCTGAAAGCCGCCAAAAACCTTTACGCAATCAAACGCCGCTGGTTGGCGTGCGTTACGTCGATAGGCGCCGACAATTGCGGACTCGTAGTTATTAATTTACCAACAAATTGCATATGAACGATTGACGGGTACAAAGATGCTAACCTGCTTCCGGATCTAGAAAGCCCGGTACGCGCGCAAACCGGATATGAATCTGGCACTCATGAACGTTGGACCATCTAGGCCCTTTGCGCAGGAAACCGCAGGCTCGTCAAAACCTTCGAAATTCGGGCTATGCGAAACAGGAAAGGGGAACATTATTATGCAAGGCGTCGAAACTAACTGACTACAGAATGGCTTAAAAGGCATTTGAGCCATTCCATTTTCCTTGAGCGATCGTGATGGCTTTAATAGGCCTACGAAATCATTGTCTTTCGTGTTCTTGGATGGCTTAACAGCTCTTTGAGGTCCAAAGCTCAAAAATCCGATCCGGTTTAATGAATTTTGAAATAAATTGAATAGATAATGAAAACATTTTGAAATAAGGTTCAAGAACTGTCAGATTCGACCTTGGCTATGAGAGGGACAGAACTACCTTTGAGTCGAGAATTCTAAAACTTATGGAAAGCAAATTCTGACAACAACCAACACAGTTTCTACTCAAACTCATAAAATCCCACGAAAGTCAGGGTGAGATTTGCGAGGCCAGTAGGCGACTGCCACCCTGGCGCCCCAACTAGCGCCGGCAAATCCCAGCCCGACCAATTTGGGGATATTACCTTACCTTGAAAAAACCATCAGCAAGAGAGCTTTTAGGCGCGGAAAACAGTGTGCAGCGTACTGGTTCGTACTGTCCGCCGAGATGGGGGCCGACGATTTTTTCGGGTGTGCGGGCGGGGGAGACGGCGCGGGCGTCGAGTCATCAGATGAATCAGGGCAACGAATCACTAATGAGAAGAATGCCTTCCGACCAACCCCCGCAAGGTAGACAACCACCCATACACAACCACCCGAAACACCCCAAAAAGGGCCCGGGCGAATTGTATAGAACTGTACGGTTAGGGGGGCGGCGACGTCCGTTCGTGGACCAACATGTGTTATGAAATTATGCGTTAAAAGCGTATCTTGTAATTAGCCCGATTTGGAGCATTATCGAACTTTTACAAAAATTTTCAAGTCCTTTTTCGGCCTCTACCGGAAAGTACAAGCAAATATCCCTTCAGGTCGTCAAGAAGCCAAAATTGTTATGCTCGGGGATCGAACTTACCAGTCAAAAAAAAACGAAGTGGTATTTCCTACGGGCACCAGAACACCTATTTCATTGGGAAAAACGCAAAGTATTTTAAAAAGCAACGATTTTGGCGCCAAGCCGCGTTTCTGGACGGCCTGAATGACATAACGCGACGCACCGTAAAGCACAGCAATCGGTGATAACAAGTCAATTTTTGAAGTCAAAACAGTTGGAATGTTTGATATCGTTTGACGATTCGAGAAATGGCGTCAGAATTTTTGAATTCGAGTGTTTTCACGTCGAAACTGGGACAAAAGTGATGTGCGACGCCGTCGCGTTGCGGGGGTATCTGAATCTTCGCCAGGAATCATCGCTGAAGGGCGTGGACCAGACCTTGGTGCCACTTCAATCATGTGGCCTATGAAGAGCTACTCTCTTACGCTTTCCAGCTACCTTCACCTTTAATAAAAACTTAATGCTACCAGCCACAACCGGTTTCGCTCCAACGCCACAAAATTTCTAGCATGGCCGCGCAGCAGCAGTGCAGTGCAGCTATTCCTAAAGTTTTTTTAATTTTGCCGTTTCCTATTCCTTGAACCGATTATGCATCGAAAGCTTGAACTTTCTGTTAGCTACCAGGCCCGACTTCAATATTGTCACTTGGTCACCTGGACGTGTAGCTGACATCGGGCATTATTAGAAGTATTTTTAACGCAAAATCTGCAAAATTCATCGAAAACGGCAAGCATTTATGTACACATTATCAAAGCGAATAACGACTCGTAGGGACGCGAATATTATGGATAAGACGATGGGAGGGAAAATCAAGACATGGCTCTTCGGAGAATCGAAGCTGTCGCGTCAGTCTGATGACGTTTCGTTTGGTAGATCGTTTCGATGAGGTTGACGACCAGTCGCTCGCTAAAATACAACATTTTAAGGTTAAAAATTAAGGTTAAGCAGTCTACAATTATTTAAACCCTTAATTATTTAAAGTATACTTCAAAACGGACCTGGTCTTGTGCTCGTCGTCAAATCGTGGCAGGAACTCGACAATTTCGGTGGCGACGAGCCCGCGGAGGTCGAGTGAGAGGAGCGATTGGAGGAAGTCACCGGCTCGGATTCCGCCTGAAAAAATTCTTATGAGGGTTATTAAGTTGCTTTCCATTTAATAAAACGTCTAAAATACTATGTTACATCAAATCTTGGTTTTATTAAATGAATATACCTTTTTCTGGGGTACCAACCGCCGGGGCGTCCACCACATCAAATCCGTCGATGTCGATCGACATTCCGAAGGCGGAGGTTTGCCTGAAAAGAATGTAAGGTTTATTTTCTACTCAGTTTCACGTATTTTTCTATATTCTTGATTTTATTAGCCCATTTTTCGGAGAGTTTATATCTTTAAAAAACGCCCCCGTCCCCTCCTACCCTACTCCGAATGATTGATGAGTCTATTTTTAAAGATCCCCGCTCCCTTGCAGTCCTATAGACGGGCAAAAAATCTTTCCCAGTTTTTGCGGGCCGGCTGGAATTCTTCTCATCATTTTGGATATCCGCAAAATCCGTAACATCACCCGATCGCAAGGCCACGCGCCCCCCCGCGATCAAATGGTGAAAAAATCAGAGATTTGGGTTGTTTGTTTCAGGATTTGAGGGTTGTACCCGGGCTTGGCAAGGTATTGGGTCCAAAAATTCGTTTTAGAGGCACTGTGAAGCCCCCAAAAATCGACCCCTACCGTTCACTAGGTGTCGACGGCTACGTCATGCATCAAATGACTTACTGGGGAGGTATCTGAACTCGGCATCGAACTTCGACAAGCCATTCTAAGCGATGCCTTCCAAAAATATTTTTTGTGGAAATTTTTGGCAACCGTATGTATTACAGCTCGCTTGAAAAAGATTTCTTTGTTGAACAAGGATCATTAGTCAGTTTTAGACTAAATTCCATTCCGCGGGATAATACAGGGTCTCAAAGATACTGCTTTTCGCCATTTTGCTGATTTTGAATGCTCATAACTTTTTACCGTTATGCGCTTTGGTTGATTTAATTACATATTCGAAATCTCCTCGCCAAGGTGCTTCGAATGGTGTATCTGACTTCTCAAAGTTCGATGCGAGTTCAGATACCTCCCTGGTGACTCAAACTTTTTTTAAACTTGAATTGATGGCTAAAGTTGTCATCATTGGACCTGTATCATAGCATCACTGGTTCAAGCACAGTTTTTAAAGGTGCAGAAAATCCCGAAATTCAACCCTACGATCGCTAGGTGTCGACAACTACGCGAAGCTCCAAATGACGGTATCTAGGTATCTAGGCTACGCTATTTTCTATATTACGGCATGCCATTTCTGATTTCTGCTCTCATCATAGGAATTCGACCCTTGATCCGACCGGAAAACAATTTGCCTTTATCCCGATTTTTCCATCTCGATCCCAGCATTGGGGATCTTTTTCTTGTATCCCCAACCCCAGTAGAGATCCATCAAACGAAAAACGCCTATATACCCCCTGACTGTATCACCAAAGGATGGGACGATCAAAAAGTGTCAGAGAGAGAGAGTGGCTCGGAATGGAACGGAAATCTCGTCATGATATTGTACATTTTTCTGACCGCTTGGAAATTGTCGGAATAATTATGAATTTGGAAGTCTTGAAAAAGCGAAACATTCAGTCAGCAAGGACTAAATTCAAATAAAAACCTTTTTCAGTAAAGCTTTTTTCGAGGTTTTCCAAATTATCTTTCTCCTTCTCCTGGCAAAAAAAACCTTATTAAGATTCTTGGTTAATTTATCTAAAGGGTACGTTTGAAAATTTACTTCTTTAGTTTTGCAACTTCTTTTAGTTTTAGTAAAGGGAGTGGTCGATGGTCCATCATTCTCAAAAAAAATTTTAGTATGATGTCAACGAAATTCGCTCTCCTGGGTTTATCTCGCGGCCCCGCCACAATTTTCTTATCTCGATTCCGTTCCATTTTTTGTTCTACGATTTCCCTTGTGATAACATCCATCAAAAAAAAATACGGAATTCGTCTCGGGGACCAAAAAGTGGCTGTGGGGATAGAGATTGGGGCGCTATTGGGCGGAAATCGAAAGATTTTGAGCCCAGAAATGGGATAGCTGGAAGGGATAGCGATCAAAAAGCTACTCCGGTGAGGAGATCTTTGGTGAAACCGCTTTAGCGTACTGTAGACAAAAAATAATTCATCTTTCATCTTAAGTTGATTTTTCAGATTCTGAAGATTTTTGCGTTTTCCTTTAAAACTTCGGTAAAGCCAGGACGCTACGAAAAGCTCCTGAAAACGTACCGAGTAACGTGGTGTAGCGCTTCCTGCATAACGTCCTGGATTCCTCTCCTCTCCACTTCTTCCATGAAGAATACCCGGACGCCGAGACGATCGAGGAGCTCCTGCTCAGCGGGCTCGAAGCTGCGGATCCCGACCAAGCACAGGTTTTCGGGTTTCAGCTTGGGAAGGTCGTCACCTGAAAAATTGAAGTTAACTTAGATTTAAAAAGCATGCTTAAAAAGCTTTAAAACAGAAGAAGTAAGAAGAAAAGACAATTTTTCTTTTTCTTTTCCGCATTTTATAAATTTTTTAATGCGTTTTAACTCACCAATAGTCGACAAATTCCGGTCGCCAAAGCCGAGCAGATGCGCGACCGGCATCCCGTGAATATTTCCTGTGGGGGAACTGTCTGGGGTATGCGCATCCATATGAGCATCAACCCAAATGAGGCCAACGTCGCCGTGGTTACGCATAGCCGACGCCACCCCACTCCAAGTGCCGATAGCGGATGAGTGATCTCCAGCTACGACCAGAACTTCTCCCTCCCGCCGTAGAGCTGCGGCGGTTTCTTGGGCGAGGTCGCGCATCGTCTGAAAAGGTTAAATTAAATAAAACAAATTTTGGAAATATTAAGCAAAAATAGTGTAAATTTTGCCGATACGTTAAATTTGATGTTAGAATGATTTTTTAAATGCTAACCTGCGCAACTCCAGGTATGGCCTGTAGATGTCTGCCAGAATCGACCTCCTTCACCAGCGCCTGCCACCTCATCGGAATCCGGCACTGGTCCATGTGGACAGACTTCTTCAGGACAGCTGCGGCAGATTCGCATCCCAGTTGTCGGCCGGCCAGTCCGTTGGCACAGCCAACGACGCTGAGCTGTTGCATAAGACGTTTCGCGGTGACGCGCATTATTTGGCGTTTTCTGGAATTAGAATGTTTAATGGGTACGATTGTGGTTTTACGGTTACGCGTCCAAGAAACGAGCTAGAGAGAGAGAGAGAGAGAGAGAGAGAGAGAGAGAGAGAGAGAGCTAGAGAGAGCGAGGGAGAGCGGGAAAGAGAGAGAGAGAGAGGAGAGAGAGAGAGAGAGAGAGCGAGAGCGAGAGTGTGAGAGTGAAAGCAAGCGAGAGAGTGATAGGGCTAGCGAGTAAGTGTTTTCTTCGAAACAGAATTTTATAGGTTTCTAGACAGAAAATGATTCAAAATACGAGTTAAAGGCTCGAGGGTAAGACGAAGAGGTAGAGAGTGAGCCTTAAGAATTATAGATCTACACCTGGGACCTTTAAAGACCACCCAGATGTTTTTTGGTCTGCGTTGGTCTTTGGTCTTTCCATGATGTGATCTTCAAAGATCCACCCAGGTGGGGGATCCCCCAGATAGCCCCTGGGTACCCACCGGGGTGGTGGGTGGGGTGAGGTCACGTGGCCCCGTTATCTGCTCACTCGCTCTATGGAAAGATCAGGCTACAATGTAGCCAAAAATGCAGGTTTTGAAAAGCTACAGTAGCTAAATCTTCATAAATGCCTTAAGACTGTCTAGAAACCCGAAAAATCAAAAACTTTCCAATAACAAACAATTCATAAGAATTAGCAAAGATAAAAGATTCGGTGCTATTTTATCAATAATTATATTAGCTAACCTACTGCAAAATTACAAACGAAAATCGCTAAAAACCATCTAAAACGTGTATTTGACTTCATTAGAAAATTAATTTTGCTTTAATTCTGCTACTTATGTCTCACAAAATTTTGGCCTCTTAAAGTATCTTTTATCAGCAGGTTCTAATATTACTGTAACAAGGACGATAGCGCACCCGAAAAGTGAGGTCACGTGGCGGGGATTCCCCCCTTTATAGGGGGCGGTCCCTCCCTCATCCCCCCGGCTACCGTAGCTGTCAATGAAACGCACCACGACTCGGGCAAGATCAAACAATCATCCTCTGTTCTCCTGCTCTCTCTCTCTCTCTCTCTCTCTCTCGCCCAGCTGCCCCATCTCCAGCAGTACCGCCGGCTATTTTGGGACAGAAAGGTGTCATCCCATCGGTACGCAGGGATACTGGTTCCACGCTTCTTTGAAAATCAAAACAATTAACAAATGATCAGCGGATGTTTTTCAACTTTTGATTTTGGGGGCAATTAACGAGAGAAAGAGCGCGAGCGAGAAAGAGAGCGAGAGAGAGAGCGAGAGAGAGAGCGAGAGAGACAGAAAAATAAATGGAATAGTGCAATCATCGAAATATCAGATTTCACAAAAATTGCAGGGCGCAAAATTTAAAATTCGATTATTTATTTCGAAAACGTAAAAGCGTTTGTTCTTTTCTGGCGGAAACTGGTTCGAACATTATCTCTGCTAGCAAGCGCTGCGTTTTGCTTGCCGCCCTGGTATATTCCGTAACGATCTCTGCTAGCTTGTCATTAGAGCTGTTGCAGTGATTCTCGGTTTTTGGGGAGGTAGACTAAATTTTTATATCTAAGATTTTGAACGATTACCTGTTTTTCGCTTTTTCAAGAATTCCTGCTAGCTTGCCGTCTCCATTCTTGCGGATGCTGTTAATCGATCGATTTGTTTAAAGCTTGACGCTTTACTTGGCTCGTTTCAAGCTTTTTACAAATGTTTGAGTCCAAAATCTCCCTGTCACTATCCCTTTAAAACCGAAAACAGCGTATTTTCGATGTTTTACGCACGATAATCTCAAATACGTTGGTGTCACGAGGCGGGGGATACCCCCAGGCGAGTGACTCCCCCTCCCTTCTGTGTGGAGAGAGACAGGTTCTAATCATTCGATGGCCGGGAGGTGGAGGGGAAATTGAGATGATTGATGGGCTACGGTAGACCAGGGTGAGGTTTAGCATTTGACGCCGCGTGCAGCATGACGACATTCGTGCAGCTTTTGGTAAACAACATGAGAATTTGGATTGCGTCAGGGTTGAAAGCCTAAACTTTCAATCCCAAAAAATCGTTGAAAACCCAAAAATGGAATATTGCAGCTAAATTGAATGCTAAAAATTCGTTAAGGGGCGGGCAAAACACGAATATTCGGGTTTTTAGCCATGGTAACCTTGCTGATTTTTCCAAGCCGCGACACGCAACGCGTTTCTTCAATTGCGTAGCGACGCGTCGCGGAGGGCAGAAAATCTTTGGATTGCGGTTTCAATCACCCATAAAAATGCATTGCAGGTCCCTTTAATCACCAATTAAAATTTAAATTAGTTTTGAAGCATAGCATCGCCGAGATCAGGGCAAGATATCTTTGCGGAAAAGTGAGACTTCCTAGAGAAAATTGGAAATTGTAACTTTGACCTCCCGGGTCACGGTGCTTTCTGCGACAGTAATTTCACATCGTAAGCACTTGAACAAGAGAGGATAACACTTTAAAGCGGCTAGGAAGCGCGATAATTCCCCATTCGACGACTAGGTCTCGACAGCTACGCGATCCTGCAAATGACGAAGGCAAATGGCTTTGATAATACCAAATGCAGGTAGAATGAGGCTGCCAAAACCAACGTCAGCGCGTCATTTTGAATCTCGCGTACCTGTCGAGACCTAGTCGACGGAGAAGGTCGAATATTAGTAATTGTTCTAAACCCGTTAGAAATCAGAAATGCTGAAAAATTCAAAGCAGCACAAATGAAGCGTGCCCCAGAAATTCCCGTATGCTTCTAACCATTTCATCACGCTAATCCGTTTAGCTTTGGTCAGAGCATCTATTGATCTCCACTGCCCACCTCGCCATCTCTCGATCAAAACATCGGCCCTGACTTTCTGCGGGTATCCGAGACTTTTTATGGATATCGGCTCACGTGGTGGTGCTGAAACAAAGACACTTTTCCCACCTAAAGGATGTCCCTGAAATCCACACCGGAAAGCTCGCAGATTGCAAAATATTTTGCACCATCAGCCTGTGGAGATTCGTAATCGCCGGAAATTTCATCATTGGCAGGGTTAGGAATTGAACAAATGAAACCTTGAAAATGGCGATGCGGGCTCAGATCTGTGGAGACCTAGTCAACGTGAGAGGTCGATTCTGGCGTTTGATAGTACTGGTTAAAGGAGCAGAGAAGTGTCAAAAATTGGGTTATGCCCCGAGAAGCGTAGTTCTGTAGCTGTAAGACCTCTGTTATTAAAAGAATAAACAGAAGAGAAAAAGTACATATGGATTTCTGGCACTTTGCCGTATAGTGTTTTTACTCAACTTGGAGTTTCGAGTAGGGACGTGGCCCATCATGTGCAAAATTTTCGCTGGTTCGGAATCCGTCTTTCCCAACTTGCTTTTGGACTTTGATTTTAAAGGTTATACGGCAATTATGATAGGGCTTTTCACCAAAAATGATTGGAATGAGCAAAAATTTCTGGATACGCTAGGTTTGGTCCGATTTCGCAATCGCCCCCTTCAGCTTTAATTCAGAACCCCTGTTTGAACCGACTGAAACTAGCATTCACAATTGCAACAATTTGCATAAAGCGGAAGCCGAATGTTGAAGACAGCAAACTCGGCCACTTTGCAATCATTTCTACATGATGCCTGCCCGTTATTCGGTGCTTCTGATGGTGGCCCTGCTCACCGTCCACCACCTCGGCTTCTCCGATGCCACCATCTGCCATCTCTGTTCTACTTCCGAACTGCCGGAAGGCGATCGGTTAGTCAAACTGCGCCAAAATCGCTGTCATGGACTGTTAGTGGCGGCGGGGGGAAGGCAAATTTTCCCTGTGATTTTCTACGGCCCTATATCAAAAAATAATCCAGCCTTATAGCTTTACACATAGTTTTTATGTATAAAAAATAACAAAAATTTCGCACATCTTTTACCTTTTTGCTCAAAATAAAAAATAACCAAAGAAGGTCAACATTTTCGAATTTTCCAAATTTTTAAAAATATTTTTCATCACTTTCTAGCAAATAAAGTATTAGAAACACTGTAAAGATACATTATACAGGGTGTATAAAAAAACCCTCGGCATCTGGACGTCTTCACTCGGATAAGGGCCCATAACAACTATGTGCAGCACAATTTTCTAACAAAAATATTGTAAAACAAAAAAGTTATCGCTAAAAAAACTGAGTTTCGGAACAGCTGGAACTCATTTTTGGCTGTGTTTGCGCAATTAGCAGGCAGGTTTTGAGTAATCTGCCAAAAATCGGTCATTTTCGGGTCGGTTTCAACCTGTTAACAAGTGCCCCCTCCCCGCTAACAGTCCAGAACCAATATTGCTGCACGTTTCCATTGCAGCAACGATCTCAAACATCGTGGGGCCGCGGTGCCATCGCCCCACCCCGACTGCGGAAACCCCGGCAAGGTTCGCTAAATGTTTATAATTGAATATTTCAAATCACCGTATTTGCTCAAGAATCGCCTCAAAAATTGCGTGTAAGTTTCAAAGAAATACCCTGTTTGGGTTTTTTCGGTGATCCTAGGTGGTTTTAAGCAATTTGAACTACTCAAAATCGTTGTATTTGCTCCATTTTTGAACTTTTTCGTACCGGTCCAAAAAACTCTAAAAAAATTAAAAAATCTAAGTCTAGAAATTTTTTGGCTAAATTGCGGTATCCGGTCACTAAACGGATTTTGGATTTTTATATGTCAAAATGCTCAGCTGGTCGAGCTGGTTCAGGATCAGTTAAAAAAACTTGGCGGCAACGCTTCTATCTCGAGATATGACACTTCAAAGTTGGCTACTGAAGTATCCGGTCACTAAACGGATTTCGGATTTTTGTATGTCAAAATGCTCAGCAGGTCGAGCTGAGTCAGGATCAGTTGAAAAAACTTGGCGGAAAAATCGCTATCACGAGATATAGCTTACAAGGTCTCAAAACAGGCCGACACGTAGTACACAATACACCTATATACGCAAGCTGTACATCGGAAAGTATCGGAATGGTCATTTTTTATGCTACTAGAGATCACAAGTGCTCGATAAGAGCTTAGCGTTACTCCACTCTACACCCAGTTTCAGCCTAAAAATAAGGCTTCGTGCCACCCGGGGCCTAGTCGCTTCGGATGGGTGCGAGCTCGTACAGGGTTTCGAAATCGGGGCGCCCGAGGAGCGCGCAGCGCCCAGGCGCCCCGATTTCGAAAGAGTGGAGCGGCAGCCCATCCGAAGCGACGGCCCGCCTTGCCTGGCAATGTTTTTTACCCAAGAAACGGCAATTCTATACCATTCCGTTACTTTCCGATGTACAGCTTGCGTATATAGGTGTATTGTGTACTACGTGTCGGCCTGTTTGAGACCTTGTAAGCTATATATCTCGTGATAGCAATTTTCCGACAAGTATTTTCAACTGATCTTGACTCAGCTCGACCTGCTGAGCATTTTACATATAAAAATCCGAAATCCGTTTAGTGACCGGATACTTCAGTAGCCAACTTTGAAGTGTCATATCTCGAGATAGAAGCGTTGCCGCCAAGTTTTTTCAACTGATCCTGAACCAGCTCGACCTGCTGAGCATTTTGACATATAAAAATCCAAAATCCGTTTAGTGACCGGATACAGCAATTTTCCCAATTTTTTGTATAAGTCTAGAAATTTGAAATTTTGCTAAAAAACGACTTATTTTGGTAGAAAATGAATACCCTTGATGTTTGATCATAAAAATTTGTAAAGTTTGCACGTTTAGGAATAGTAAAATTTAATTTAGAAACACCGCCACTAATTAGATTTGAAAAAGGAGCGCCTAAAAAATCTCTTGCACTTCTCGTGGTATTTCGGCGAAACCTCCTTTCGTTATTGGCCTATGTTGCAAATGCAGCCCCTACTTTTTCAGGATGTGCCGATCTGTGAGGAGCCGGGTAAGCCGGGCCAATGCATGGCCATGATAGTCAATGAAAACGGCCAGACGACGCTGATGAGGCTGTGCCCCGGCAAAGACATTAAGGCGGTCCACGCGGCTGAAAAAGGAGGTACGTGCTATTCTTACGGTGGTTCTGGACTGTTAGCGGGGGGACAAATTTTCCCTGTGATTCTCTACGGCCCTATAACAAATTATAGACCATTTTTATAGCATTTCACACAGTTTTTAGATATCAAATCACTATAAACAAATAATGTATGAAGAATGACCAAAAAACGGGAAAATTTTCGGATTTTCGAAAACTAAAAAAATATTTTTTATAACTTTTTTAGCAATCAAAAACTACTGAAAAAAAAACTATAAGAATAAATGATATAATAACAACAGGTAGGTGGGAAAGGTGGAAAAACAGAAAGTGTTCTCTCCTCCCCACCCCCCCCCGCTAACAGTCCAGAACGGCTGCAGATGCAAACAGAGTTTTTTTAGCGGAGCTGTGGGCTGCGGTATGCAACAGCGACCTGTGCAACAACTGGGATGCGGCCGGGATCAAGGCGAAGGCGTCCACCTCGTCCATCTCGTACCTCATCGCCATCACCATCGTCGTCGCCAAGTTCATCGCCATGCACTAGAAACTATTCCCTCGCATGTGATTTTCTATTTACAATTGAGAATAAAGGGTCGCCAAGTTGCTGGCTGACAGCCATCAGGAATTTAATCGCTCGGCTTGAAAACTTGCGCAAACCAAAAGTTTTTTGGCGTGATGGGATTGACTTTTGTCATTTTGTTGAAATTGGAGGCGCGTCCCGTGAAATGACAATCGCCGGTTCTTCCGCATTATCGGGGGGGGGGCTTTTTGTATGGTCTATAAATGCTTAGAAACTGAGTAAAAAGTAGTTTAGCGCTTAGAATATCCTACCTTATATACAGGGTGTCCCAAAAAAAAACCCCCCCTCGGCATTTGGCCGTCTTCTATCGGATCGGCGCCAAATTTTTACCAGTGATGGGAACCCATAAAAACTATGTGCAGCCGAATTTCCGACGCAAAATATTGTAAAACAAAAAAGTTATATTGAAATTAAGGTTTATTTTGCCGATTTCACTAGGATTTTGATGGATTAGGGCCTCGAAATATTTAGCAAAATTTTTTCACGGAGGAATAAAACGAACAGAAACGGACCCGAAAATGACGATTTTTGGGAAAATTACTCAAAATCGGCATGCTAATTGCGAAAACATAGCGAAAAATCGGTACTAGCGTTTCCAAAAATCAGTTTTTTAGCGATAACTTTTTTGTTTTATAGTATTTTGCTTAGAAAATTCGGCTGCACATAGTTTTTATGGGTCCCCAGCGCTGGTAAAAATTTGGTCCCGATGGGATAGAAGACGGCCAAATGCCGAGGGGGGGTTTTTTTTTGGGACACCCTGTAATTTTGGGGTGGATCTCTGTGTGTGGGTGTGTGTGGATGTCACTTTCGAGGGCCTTCCAGTGCATAAAACGCTCTGATTCTTCATCACTAGGGGGAATCAACCCTTCTGTTTCCGATGGCCTTTTCAGAATTTCGATAAAATACAAGTTTACAAAGTTAAGCCCGTTTTATTCATTTTTGTGGGTAATTTGCATAATGTGAAAAAATAGAAATTTCCTCATTCTTGCCAGTTGCACTCGCGCGTGTGGTCGGGGGGGGTGGAGGGGTCCGCAGGACCCAAGCTATCAGAAAGTCAAGCTTGTCATGCAAAGACCGCATTCCAGCGCCCAAGGCCCGCGAAGCGGGTTTTGGGCGCTGGTAACTATATATAAACATGAAAAAAATATCTAAACCTTTTCAAAAAGTTCAAATTTGTCGAAAAACCATATTTTTGTATTTTTGAATGAAACATATAAAGTTTTTACGCTGAGGAATAAGAAAAAAAGAGCTGAAAAACGCCTCCGCTCGTTTTAATTGAGAAGCGGCTTCCAACAAGGCAGTTGCCTCGCCCCCGATAACGCAAAAGAACCATTTTCTGCGCACCGCAATTTGCATCAAACCCTGCAGTCCTGACTGCAGGGTTTGATTTGATGTTTTGATTAAAAATGTGGTTTGTGCCTTTTCGTCATTTTTCCAAAATGTCAGCCCGGCATCCGGTGCTTCTGCTGGTGGTCCTGCTCGTCGTACACCACCTCGGCTTCTCCCATGCCACCCTATGCCATATGTGTCTCACCCGGCCTAACACCGAGCACAGCTCTCCACAGCACCAGTACCCAAATTCGCCACCAACTTGGAATCTTCTAATTTTAGAAACGGCATGTGGCTGAACGACTCGTTGTGGGTGAAGTACCATCCGAATTGCGCCCTCCCCGGACGGGTAGGTTTGAAAAATAGAGGTTGGTTCTGGTGCGTTAGGGGGGCTCACCTACCCGTTGTATCTCGGCTTCCATATTTGCTAAAAGCTGTTAAGTATACTAAAATGCTCGCCAGAGCAAGGCGGACATTTTGGTATACTGTACACGTTCTTTTGGCATTATCGGGGGGGATGATCGAGGAGGGATAACACTTTTTTCTAAGGTCCCAATTTTTCTAATATAAATCGAAGAATGTTCTTCGCAATTTTTTGCTATTCCTAAACTTAAAAACTGAAAATATATTACTATTAAAAAACGCTTACTATGACGTTACTAGGCATTTCGGAAGTTATTTTCGGGCCGGTATTGGAGAGGCTTTTTTGTAGGGTGTACCAACCTGTACTCGGCCGGGCTACTGCGTGGCCTTCGTCATCACCCAAGACGGCCAGACGACGCTGGTGAGGTTGTGCAAGAACATGGATTGGGATGGAGGCTACGGAGAGTACGACACCAGTAAGCGCTGGAATTGTTTTCCTAGATTACGGTTACTTGGTTCTTTTGCATTATCGGGTGGGGGGACTTTTTCTAAGGAATAGGAACGATTCTAAACCGTAAAAACCTTGCACTTTCAGTCATAAAAAATACCAAAACTCTCGGTAATGCGATAAACCCCCCCCCGATAATGCCAAAGAATCCGTTCTTTTAGCAAAGTACTGGGTGGCGAAATGCGAAGGCGACCTGTGCAACCACTGGAATGAAGAGGCCGTCAAGGCGAGGGCGTCCACTTCTTCGGCACCGTACCTCAGTGCCATCAAAATCGTCGGCCTCTTCTTGATCGCCCTTTATTAAAATAATATCGAACGACTAGTCGTCGGTATTTTATTACATTTCCTTGTCTGTGATTTTCCTATTGACAATTGCGAATAAAGCTGCCAAGAAAAATGGTCCGAAATTTTTTTAACTACCGACCAGGGTTGAAAAGCCGCTTCGCGACTTTTCAACCCTGGGCCCGTCTAGGACCCCAGACTATTCGGCCCTTCGCATAATTGTCCTCCATTCAGAAGACAAAAAAATGAAAAACAACCCTTTCTGCCTCTTTATATAGGCACCGCCCACTTCCGGTTTATGCGAATTACTCCTAACAAAGAGGTTTTTACAAAAACCTAAATTTAATAGCGAAAATGGCTAATTTTTAAAAATCTGATATGTGTGCAGTCATCCCTAGACCATTACGCACCTAATGAGGTATCATACGTAGCCTAATACCCGTCCCTTCTTGAGATATCCTCCGGACAGACAGACGGAAGTGGATGCAAAGTGGCACACACACACACAAACACTCTTTTTTTTATATATAGTAGGATGGGGTGCCTTAGGTCTCAGCTAACGTTTCAACCATCGTTTCGCAGATGTTGACCACTAGCTTTTAATCAGCGAAAAATTTCTGCACGGCTAGGAGTGGTTCCATTTCGAAACTCCGTTAACTCAAAAACGGGGCTTGTTAGTTTTTCAATAGCGTTAAAATGCGTAAATTCCTCCACGACACCCCTTCCGAGGTCAAAGTCCAAAGCACCACCTAGAATGCTGACGTAATGATCTCTGGCAATGTGGTAGGGTGCCGTTTTTCGTTGACAACCATCTGGGGGATCTCCCCTCACGGGTCGAGGGATATCCCCCCAATAGATATGCCCCGAGGGCATATCTTTCCCAATCCCACCACGTGGGCTGACCTCGATTGCAAAATAGAAAGAAGGCATAATGGCGTCAACCAGGTGGTCGGGGCCGAAAGGGACCGACAATTATTGCAAAATGGAATGCCGCGACGGTATGTATGTATAAAAAAACCGTATCTAAATACGGTACGACACATCAATTCGTCGACGAAAGAGAAATTTACCCCGTTTTGTCAGAGACATTAATCAGCCAAAAGTCGATAATTTATAAATTTCAGCGTCAAAATTGGGATAAACTGATTTGCCGGACCCAGATATTGCATGGCGTAATCGACGTCTGCAGCTCTAAACGATTTCGGGCAAAAATTGTTAAAAGAAGCAATTCAGCCGTCAAAAAAGCAAATCTAAAAGCATGTGTTTATTAAAACCTAACCTTTTTCTTTGCATAATAATGCAAATTTTTGGTTCCTCTCAACCACCTTGGTGCTGCCGGCCGGTTGAGACATGTACCATATGATATTGGTTGTTGTAAAACGTGAGTCGAGGGGGGAACACCCCACTGGTTGCAACGACTCGCCATCAGTCCATTCGTTCCGAAAGAAATTCCTGAAAAAGCTACTCGACTTTATTCTGGACAACATGGTGTGCTTATCCTTTTTTGAACCATTTCTCGGAGAAAAAGTCGCTGGAATGAGCCGGATTCCCGTGCTTCAACAAGAAGATCATAGGTAAGCAAAAAAGGGTGTTTTGAAGGAGGAAAGAAAACGCAAGCAGGACCAGGGGATCGCACCTCATCAATCCTGGCAAGTGTTCATGCTAGCCTCCGCCGCTTCTATAACTTTTCTAAAGGTCTGCTCGTCGAGACGGAGCCCGGAAATATCCCCGACGGCAAGTTAAAAGCCGTTCAAGACACAGTCTGATTACCCAGTCGGAAATTAATCATTTTTCAAGTTTACGAACGAAAACTCCAAAGCCCAGACTACACCTCGATCCGCTAGACGCATATAAAATCCCCCAAAATTCCGATCCAGTCCCATTGACACCTGGCTGGGTGGGGGTGGCAGTGAGGGTGGGGGCACCAATTGGCAGTACAGGCCGCGAGAGTGGCGGCTCGAATTACAGGCTTCTCATCTTCGATATAGGCTTCTCTCTATCTCTCTCCCTCTCTCTATCTCTCCCGCCCTACCCAAATTTCTCTATTTGCAGAATGGTTGCCGAATAAACCGTCTTATTGGGAGCTCCAATCGAGTAATCCCATCCGAATAAACGTTGTTACGACTTTTTGGCTATAAATGACATTTTATGTTGTAGTTTCTTGGTTACAGATCCCTTCAATTTCACCCAAAAGCTATAGCAAAGTTTCAGGGTATCCCGAAAGAAAGCCAGATCGGCTGTCATTTCCAAGAAGTCCTTATTGATGTGTCCGGATCCGGAGAAAAGTAGGTAGTATTATTTCTCTTTCTCTCTTTCTCTCTCTCGCTTTCACTCTCTCTCTTTCGCTCTCTCAGCATATCTCAAATTCAGCTAATTTTACAGAAATCCGCTGCTTTTCGGCGCCCCCAGGCGACGATGACGCTTCGGAAGTAACAGGGAGCTCGGTAAATACTTTAAAAATGGAAAATCTAATGAAAAAGTTACCAAATTTATTAAAAAAGTACAGTATACATTATTTTTAGTTGGAAGGTCCGTCGACACCGAAAATTCACACTGAACCGGGTACAAAGGTAAGGTTACAACTCTTATTTTCCCAACATTTCAATTTCTACGATCGTTTTATTGTATTCTGTTTTTCTTGGCTATTAATTAATACAAATAGCCTGCATACAAACTAATGATTTATACAAATTTGCGCGAGAATTTTTTGCACGATTTAATTTCCATAAATCCCACATCTATTTAATTTCCTTTCTGATCCCAAATCCCATAAGCCCTCCCCTTTAGCGGCGTGACGGCTATCGTCATTTGCATCTTGAATGAGGGGCGGTTTTCTATAAGCGATCGACGGGGTAGATCGACAGATTCATCTAGCTGAAGGCTTTTTGGCTTGCAGGATCAGATGCTTACTGTCGTATTGGGTCACGGATTGTAAGGGTAGTTTTGGTCGTTTTGGTCTCCCTCTCCCTCTCTCTCTTTCTCTCCCTCTCTCTTTCTCTTTGTCTAGCTAGCTGTCAGAATGACCGGTTGGCGCGGTGGGATTCCATCGGAAAAAACCCCATTCTGTAGCCATTCCAACATACCAGTGGATGGGGAGGGTTTCATACGTACTCGTTTCGCTGGGAATCGTGCGCTGGCGTAGAATTTTTTGTTTTGGCACACTGCCAGGATTGATAGATACAGCTAAATTTAATTTTAAGTTCATCGGACGCGATCAGATTTGCATCCAGGCCCCTTTTAAGCAATCCATGGATCTTGCTGGATATAGAGTTTCTATACATTTTAAACCGTCGGCGGCACGCAACGCACGCGTAGCCTAGATATTGTGATAAGAAACGCTACCTTAAGTTACGTTACGCTGAGTTACGCTAGCTTACGCTAGACTACGTTCGCTATGTTACGTTACGCCACGTTGCGGCCGTCGTACGTACTACGTTACGTCACGCTACGTCGAGATAGCTACGGTGGTACGTTACGTTACAGTAGTAGGTCACGCGATAATGGCTAAACCGCCTTTGCCGCGTCGCCTAGCTGTCTAGACCTAGACGATCGATTTTTTTGCCTCGCGCATCTTTTTAAACGGCTACCAAATCCCAGGATCGAACCGATTAGCTAGAAATTTTAAAATGGATTTATATGGATCATGTCATTTGGCATATCGCGCAACTGTCCAGACCTAGTGGACGCAAGGGGCGATTTTGCCTTCCCAATCCCTTTTGATTCAGGGAAAAGCGTAATTTAGCGTACCCGTTCCACTCCAGCCAATAGCGGCTCCCCCTTTCGTGTTATATTTTCCATGACGCGTCACATGTTCATGATGGGCGATAAATCCCCCCTGGGGCCAGCTTGAGATCAGTTCTTGCTTTTCGAGGCTTTTCGAGGCTTTTCCTTGCCCCCGGTCCAGCATTTCCTGCCCGACCACACGGCTGTTCTCCTGCTCAAAAGTCTCGAGTCTCGACTTCCAGCTGCTGCTCGCCGTGCTTTTCAGTAGATACTTTCTTCACTCCCATTTCCCCCATCGGTTGATCGTCCTTTTGGAGTCGCAACCAAATTTATGGCAGTCGTTCGTTAGCCGTTTCGATTTTTGCGGGTTTGCCTGGGCTTGGTGGCGCTGGAATCGGAATTCTTTCTAAAGTTTATCTGAATGTTTCCTTAATTTCTTTAGCTTTATAACATTCAATTTCTTCTAAGAAGATTTTTGGGATTTACAAGCCGTAATCGGATCGAAAAGATAAGTTCTATTGCCTATCGGAGGGAGGGATAGGTCGGGGAAGCGGTCGTATTTTTTAGAAGCCCAGAAATGCCTAATAACATAATCCTACTATATATAAAAAAATAGTGTCTGTGTGTGTGTGTGTGTGCCACTTTGCATCCACTTCCGTCTGTCTGTCCGGAGGATATCTCAACAAGGGACGGGTATTAGGCTACGTATGATACGTCATTAGGTGCGCAATGGTCTAGGGATCACTGCACACATATCAGATTTTCAAAATTAGCCATTTTCGCTATTAAATTTAGGTTTTTGTAAAAACCTCTTTGTTAGGAATAATTAGCATAGACCGGAAGTGGGCGGTCGTCTATATAAAGAGGCAGAAGGGGTTGTTTTTCATTTTTGTTTTCTGAATGAAGGACATGTATGCAAAGGGAAGAATAGTATGGGGCCCGAGACGGGGCCAGGGTTGAAAAGTCGCGAAGCGGCTTTTCAACCCTATGTATTTATTTTAATAGTTTTTTAGAAAATAAATGTATTTCAGGGCTAAGAGTTATTTTAAAATATTAATAAATTTGTAAAATAGATTTTATCGAAAATCCACGATTTTTGAATTGTCTCCTAAAATTGGTAAATTTTTGTACCTGCGTGGATGGCATTAAACAGTTTTGAAACATTTCCTCACAGGATAATACAATATAACAGAAAAAAAATCCGCCCCCCACCCCCGGTAATGCAAAAGCACTGAAAATTCCCCCGCTTTGTGGTATTTCTTGGAAAGCCTGCAAGGCGAATCGCGAATTTTGTGGGAGTTGGTTGGCGCAAGAGATTTTTTGGGATTGAGCAGCCCCTCACTACGCTTTCCTTAAGAAATTTTTGGTTGAGCGCCTAGCATATAATTAAGGTAGTTCCATTTAATCGAATGTTGGTCTCAAAATATTCAAATCCCAGTAATTTTCAGCAAAAACGGCGAAAAAAGCACATTTTGAAGATTTTGCCTAAAGGTTTTCCAATTAGTGAAAACCTTCAAAATCTGTACAAGTCGGCAGCTTCGAAATTGCTATTTTTCTCCGGTTTTGAAGAGCTTTATAATGGTCTAAAAATCATTCCGATCCGGTACTTCTTCGTGTAGATACTGAAGTTTTTTTAACGAGCCGATTCGTTTATTATGCGGCTGTTAGGCTTTCCCCTAGGCATTCGGGTATTGAGTGTGTTTGGTAATGATTTCTTACACACTCCCCCCTAGATATTTGGCCCTTCTCCCCCTGTGGCTGTCGATATTGGCCATCCAGCAAATACTACCTCCCCTCCCCCCATTCCTCTCTACCCGCCTGTCACTTTTTTATCGTTCTCTTGGTATTGGCCGGGACGGGACACCAGGCTAACCCATTTCTTTTTTTCTGCTATCAACCTTCATTCAGGGTTGTGACGTCGGCAACTGTGTCAGTTCTGCAGGGCGGTAGTTGGTCCCTCTTAGGCACTACTGGGATACCGTAGCGTTCAAGGATTGCCAAAATTCCACTTTTTCCCATACTCAAACATTCTTACTCTTTCCCTACACGCTCTCTCGCTCTTACTTCCCCTTTCTTCTCTAACTCTCTCTCTCTCTCTCTCTCTCTCTCTCTCTCTCTCTCTCTCTCTCTCTCTCTCTCTCTCTCTCTCTCCTCTCTCTCTCTCTCTCTCTCTCTCTCTCTCTCTCTCTCTCTTCTCTCTCTCTCTCTCTCTCTCTCTCTCTCTCTCTCTCTCTCCTCTCTCTCTCTTTCTTGGTCTTTCGCTCTTTATCTTGCAATAGATGTTGTCCGAAAAACTAGGTCTCGACAGCTACGCTCAGCTCCAAAAGACACGTCTAACCTCCTCGGTTTTTGCTCGATGGTTCGATTCCAGCCGAAGATCGACACAAATCTACTCTTTCTTTCCGGGTTGTAATGCGAACGGGAACAATCCCTTTCGGCTCCGCCTTTTTATTCCCCAATTAACCCTCGAAAGAACCCTTATGTTAATGATGTTAGCTAGGAACCTTCTGGCACCGTTGCACC